>JAJMJB010000012.1:0-326696 GCA_030568895.1 Casaregolazyma suthepensis
AGTTATTGTATTTCTGGTTTGCTTTGGCATGTCTTGCAATGGTTGACGCGTGTCGTAAAGATGAAGGCAGCCAGACTTGTAAAATATATAGGATTGACGCTTAGAACTTCCTAATTGGGACTTCTGCTATAACGATTTGGCTGGAAGCGACCCCTACGATATTCCCGGAGTGCAATATTTAACGATTTGGGTGGGATTTTAATTTTTGCAAGCGATTTTCACCGTTATCGTACAATTATCGTTAATTCACGCGTCCTTTATAGCACGATTTTACTGTATTTTACATAACTTTACTGTTCTTTACATTGCCGAGCGAGAAGTTCTAGAAGCATAGTTGAGACGTGGAAAGCGGTAAAAGGACATAATAATAGTAGTTCAGCATCAATCAGCCATGATAAACCATGGCTGATAAACCCCTCCATAATATCTCCATAAATTACATGCTTATCTATCGTTACACCCCCTGTTAATACCATGAATATCCTCTTCGCAAATTTCTCCGAGCCGCAGATAAAAATTTTGTTCAGCCGTACGGGACCGAGTACACTCGGTGATACCGAATGCAGCTGAGATAACGAAATGGAGCCATTTATGGTACCAAATTAGGAATAACCGGTAGCAAGGTATTATTAGAGAAAAGTGATATAAAAGCACGCATTTTCCCACTAGCTATTTGTCTTTTTTTAACTTGCCTTCTACACCATGGTATTCGAACAACAGAAGCCCTATATTGAAACTCCCCTTATTTATTCGGACTCTCTAACAAAGGCCGCCGGTGCTAATGTTTATATGAAGATGGAATCTATGCAGCCTTCTGGTTCTTTCAAAAGCAGAGGTCTCGGATATATGGTGATGAGAACTGTCCAGGATAATCCTGACAAGAAGTTCCATTTCTTCTCACCGTCCGGAGGAAATGCTGGCTGTGCAACCGCATGTGCAGCCACCTTGTATGGCCAGAAATGCACTGTATGTGTACCTCGAACGACCAATCCCACAATGGTTGAGAGAATCAAGAAAGCCGGCGCTCAAGTCGTTATGCACGGGGACTACATTGCCCAGGCTGATAAGTACATTCAGACAGTGCTTATACCACAAGCCATTCGTGAAGAAGGCGAAACAGTTACGCCAATATACTGTCATCCATATAATAACCCCCTGGTTTGGGAAGGCAATTCCTTGATTGCTTCTGAGATAGTTTCTCAGCTCGACGTCAAGCCCGATGCAGTCGTCTGCTCAGTTGGAGGAGGCGGACTGTTCAATGGACTCGTACAGGGATTTCGGAGCCACGGCTGGAAAGACGTCCCAATTGTCGCAGTCGAGACCGAAGGAGTCGCGGCTCTGCACCAGTCGATTGAGCAGGGAGGAACCCAAGTCAACCTCGAGTGCCCAACAAGCATCGCTACTTCACTGTCTACAATCAACGTCACCAAGGAGACCATCAATTATGCCATGAATGTTCACCCGACCGAATCGGTTGTGGTGTCCGATGCAGATGCGGCGGAATCGTGCATTCGATATGCCGGAGACCACGAGATGCTCATTGAAGCCGCATGCGGAACAGCATTGGCGCCTATTTATCAAGGAAAACTCACAGATATCATTCCTAGCATTACTCCGGAGTCAGTGGTGGTCGTGATAGTATGCGGAGGCTCGGCAGTCGACTGGGATTTGCTCAAGAGGTACTCGGACCGATATGGCATTCCTATGGGCGAGCACAGCGAACTTGCACACAGCTAACTGCACACAGCTAACTTGCCTGAACAACTTGGTCCTTCTTGTATTCCCAGTATCCTTTGCGCATAGGTAGTTTAGTAATGAGGGTGTCATAAGTGGTAAGACACTGTTTTGTTTGCCCAGAGGTTTCGTATATGATGGCAGCCAGTTCCAAAGCTCTGGTAGAGGCATCTTTATACTGTTCACAGAAGGGCAACAATAACTGGAGAGACTTTGTGGATCGGTACTTTTCGTAGATTCCAACGAGATAATTCCAAGAAGCTTCATTCTGAGGAGCAATGTCGATTTTGCCCTGAACATAAGCTACCTCGTTGTCGAATTCCTGATCCGAGTCCAAAGTTCCCTTGAGTTCCCATAAATAGAACCGAAAACTCCAGACGGAATTGTTTCTGACATCTGAAGATAGCAATTTATCTGATAATTTGAAACCTTGTTCGAGAACAGACTCGTCATCGCGATAAGTTTGTTTCAAGAGCCATTTGTAGTGAGACCAAGCGTGGAAGTTCTTCTCATCGTCTCCTAATATGGAGAATATCGCCGCCTTTTCACCCTCGTAGTATTCCTTGCTTCCCTTGGCATAGATGAGTCTTCGATAATTCCAGATCTGGTAGTTTTTGGGATTCTCCACCGTCATGGAATTGATCCAATCTCGATGCTCTGCTACTTCGGTAGGGACGTCTTGGACCAATTGCTCGTCTTTCGGGATCCAGGAGTCTCCGATGTGCTTCAATATCTGATATCGATATTCCCAAGCAGTGTAATGAGCAGGATTTATAGATAAAACAGCAGCAGTAGCAGCCAATGAGCGGGGAGAATACTCAAGCTTGGCCATACAGGCTCTCAATAGAGCAGTCCAATCCTTATAGTCCTGACTATACATGATTTGAGCTAATGGCTCGTTTCCTTCAAATAGAGGAATGGGCTGAATATCCGACCAATCATAGGAGTCAATTGATGGAGGAGATGACATGGTGGAGGAGGAAAGTGTCAGATCAGAAGGTGGAATTTGTCGTGAGGAGAGCAGAGAAACCACATAGAAATCGAGGGATCCACATAAAGTGAGCCTCAAATGGTTAGGTGGTTTGAGGGAAAAAAGAAAGTAAATAATGGTTATTTTACGAGTTCTATAGATGAAATATTACTAGATAGATATATATTCAATAAGTTTATTTCTTTGTTGGTATTGTTATTGTACTTCTATAACTTGAATCTAAGTCTAGTTAAGAGTCTACTTAAGAGTCTTAAATTTAAGTTACCAACCGTTAGTTAGTTAAGAGTCTTAAGCTGAAACTACAACACCGGCTTTACGATGAACATCTCTTCTTCTCTCCACCATACAAAATAAAACAAACCATAATATCATATCTCCAACCAATCACACCAAATCTCTAAATATAATATCTCTACTCCCCTCCCCTCATCCGCCTTATCTTCTCCCCGCGGCCCATCCGGGTAAGTACGCCTGTTTGATAAAAAATTTGTCCTATCAGTAAAAATTTCATTCCCCGAGCAGCCAATTCCACCCTTTCAACATGACCAAACCTGTCGACGTTAACAATGTCTTTGACACGATTCTCATCCTGGACTTTGGCTCTCAGTACAGTCATTTAATCACTCGAAGACTCCGAGAAATCAACGTGTACTGTGAGATGCTGCCATGCACCCAGAAGATCTCTGAGCTCCACTTCAAACCAAAAGGAATAATTTTATCTGGAGGCCCATACTCTGTTTATGCTGAAGATGCTCCTCATGTTGACCAGGAGATTTTCAAGCTAGGCGTGCCTATTCTGGGAATATGCTATGGTATGCAAGAACTGGCTTGGATCAACGGTAAGGGCGTCCAGCGTGGTGAAGAACGTGAATATGGACATGCCACTATTCATGTACAAGACACTGAGAATCCTCTGTTCACCGATATCGACAACATGCAAGTTTGGATGTCCCATGGTGACAAGCTGACTGCTTTACCCTCGGGCTACAAGGTCGTAGCTACGACGTCAAACTCGCCGTATGCTGCCGTATCTCACGAATCAGAGAAGATCTGGGGAATTCAGTTCCACCCGGAAGTCAGCCACACTGCCAAGGGTACTGTTTTGTTGAAGAATTTCGCCGTGACTATCTGTGGAGCAGCCCAAAACTGGAATATGAAGAACTTCATTGAGACGGAGATCGAGCGAATTCGCCAGCTAGTTGGCCCTCATGGTGAAGTCATTGGTGCTGTTTCAGGCGGTGTTGATTCCACTGTCGCCTCGAAGATCATGAAAGAGGCAATTGGAGACCGATTCCATGCTATTTTGGTCGACAACGGTGTCATGAGACTGAATGAGTGTGAAACTGTGCACAAGACATTGACTGCCGGCCTTGGAATCAATTTAACCGTGATCGACGCTTCAAAGGAATTCCTTGACAAGCTCAAAGGAGTGACTGATCCAGAGAAGAAGAGGAAAATCATCGGAAACACCTTCATTCATGTATTTGAACGAGAAGCAGCCAGAATCAAGCCGGCTAAGGGAGAAGACGAGATTGAGTTTCTTTTACAGGGAACCCTGTATCCAGATGTCATAGAATCAATTTCGTTCAAGGGACCCTCTCAGACAATCAAGACACACCACAATGTAGGAGGACTGCTTGAGGACATGAAATTGAAGCTGATTGAACCTCTTAGAGAGCTCTTCAAGGATGAAGTCCGAGAACTCGGAGAACTTATGGGTATTCCTCATGATCTGGTCTGGAGACATCCATTCCCAGGACCGGGAATTGCCATTCGAATTCTTGGAGAAGTAACTCCTGAGCAAGTCGATATAGCTCGAAAGGCCGATTTCATATTCATCGAGGAGATCAGAAAAGCAGGGATCTATAACAAGATCTCACAGGCATTTGCATGTTTGCTTCCAGTTAAATCGGTAGGAGTGATGGGCGACCAGAGAACCTATGAGCAGGTGATTGCCCTGAGAGCCATTGAGACCAAGGATTTCATGACAGCCGACTGGTATCCTTTTGAGGTTGAGTTCCTTAAGACGGTTTCTCGACGAATTGTCAATGAGGTGAATGGAGTCGCTCGAGTGGTGTATGATGTCACCAGTAAGCCTCCGGCCACCGTTGAATGGGAATAAGCATAGAGAATGAATAATGAGAAGTGATAGCGTACGAACATAAGATCGTAAGATACTATCGTAAGAAATAATAACGTAAGAATATCGTAAGAATATCGGAAAAATATCCTAAAAAGATATACCGTAAGATCTCCTAAAATCTCCTAAACAAACCCCAAGATCATACCGTCCTTACCACAAACGCACTGGTATACTCCCCGTCGTGCGAAACCGATAACAAAATACGTTCGTTGGGCTGCTTCTGATCCGATAGAAACTCATGCGATTGGCCCTTTTGATCCTCCCCACCCTCTGCAGACCTGTACCAATGTTTGAACTGAAACACCTTCTGTCTATTATAATCAAGAGATTTATATAATGCCTCTTTACCTGCCCAAGTAGATGCTAAGAACCGCATCTGGCCCGACGATGCAGTGATGGTGGAGAAACGGTCCTTTTCTATGGGATGCAGAACCCTGTCTACGAACCGGTGGAGCTTTCTGGGATTATCACGGAGAATAGAAGCTATACGAGAAGTGACAAGAATATCAGTGCCAATTCCGGCTACGGGCATGTTGTAACGGTTGGCTGATTTTCAGCTGGGAGACGGCTCAAATCGAGATTTCCCAAATTCTCATCTTTGACTCAGTTCTCCATGGCATCTTCAGTCCCGGGCTCTCGCTCACTTCCCGAGTCCCAGTATGATTTATCTACATACTGGGGCCGCGTAAAACACTGTGCACAAGTCTCAGATCCTCGAATGCTCCTAAATACAAACTCTGAGATTGAAGATGCCAAACGACTCGTCTCTCAGTACAAGAACGGCTCGGGATCAATGACTCCTGAGCTGTGGAGAGCCAAGCTTGTTCTGGATTCGACGCTACATCCCGATACAGGTGAAAAGGTCGTTTTACCATTTAGAATGTCTTCGTACGTTTTGTCCAATGTCGTCGTTACTGTCGGTATGCTTACCCCGAATCTGGGCACTGGAGGCACCATCTTCTGGCAATGGGCCAACCAGAGTCTGAACGTTGCTGTGAATACTGCCAATGCCAACAAAAGCCACCCGTTGACTACTCGCCAATTGATCACAAATTACCTCATTGCAGTGTCGGGATCGTGCGGTGTGGCCGTTGGCCTGAATGCCATTGTTCCTCGTCTCAAAAGAGTCAGTCCCAGCACCAAGCTGGTTCTCACTCGATTGGTCCCCTTTGCTGCAGTCATATCAGCAGGTCTGGTGAATGTGACGCTTATGAGAGCTCAGGAGATCAAGAACGGCATCACTGTTTACGATGCTGAGACCAACCAGCCGTTGGACAACTCCAGAACAGCTGCCACCTATGCTGTTGGAGAAACTGCGCTTTCTAGAATCATAAATGCATCACCTGTCATGGCCCTGCCTCCACTGCTCTTAGTGCGACTAGAAAAGGGCATTTTGCGAGGCAAATCGAACCTTGTGTTGAATACTGTCAATCTCGGCCTCATCACCCTGACGGCTTTTGCAGTGCTTCCATTCGCACTGGCTGTATTTCCTCAGAAACAATATCTCAGCGTCGATCGCCTCGAGGACAAGTTTAGAAATCTCAAGAATAAAAACGGCGAGCCTATAACACAAATCTGGTTTAATAGGGGTATATAAATGTTAGAGTATTCGTATATTCTCAGCCGTACGGCTGATATTTTTCATAGAAAAAAAATTTCAAATCTTCCTTCAACAACCAACTAGCATGGAAAACGCCTCTCAAGTGCGAATACGCCTGGTCACTCGGGAGAAGGAGCTCGAGGTGCCTGATGCTCCTCTGTTTGTCCCTGTGTCTCTGAAGCGGTACGGGCTTTCAGAGGTGGTGAATCAGCTGCTGGAGCTCGATACACCGGTTCCCTTTGATTTCCTCATAGAGGGCCAATTACTTCGAACTTCCTTGGAAAATTATCTTTCTTCGCATGGACTTTCTTCAGAAAATACACTTACATTGGAATATACAAGGTCGATATTACCCCCGGTGTTCTTGTCGTCATTCAATCACGACGACTGGGTTTCTTCAGTGCACATCTCGAGATCTCTTCCTGCCATTGCTACGGGCTCATATGACGGTATAGTTCGTCTATGGAATCATTCTGGACGAGTGACATGTCAAATGGTTGGCCATAATGCACCGATCAAGTCGGTCAAGTGGGCCAAAAACTCGAGATTTCTATCTGCCTCCTCTGATAGAATGATTTGCATATGGAAATACGGACTTTCCGATGCTGAGGATGAACAGCCAGAGTCCGGCGAGTCTGCATCGGCTTCTGTGGTTGCATTGCTGAAAGGTCATACTGCATCTGTAGATGATTTGGCCTTTGACAATGCTACTAACAGAATTCTTTCTGCTTCAGCTGATACTACAGTGAAGTTGTGGTCAGCTAACTACAAAGAACTTCCTGCAGCAGCCGAGCCAGAGCCGTCAAAGTTCACGTCTTCAAAAAAGAGAAGAAAGGTAGCCTCTGCTGCTTTGCCAGCAGCCCGATCTCGAGGATACTTGTCCACCATGGAGGGACACAAGGCACCTGTAACCGGTGTTATTTTTCATCCTTCTGACAATACTGTTGCATATTCCGTTTCGCAGGACCATACTGTGAGAACATGGGATCTTACAAGTGCATCACTAGTAGACACAAGAACCACGTCCTTCCCCGTTCTGTCGATTGCCAGTCTGTCAGGAACTGGCCTCTTAGCATGTGGATCATCGTCACGTCACATAACTTTACATGATCCCAGAGACACTACTACTGCAACTCAGTCTCAGCTTATTGGACATACAAACTTCGTGGTTTCATTGGCCCCCAGTCCTACCAACCAGTACATGCTGGCATCAGGATCTCACGACGGTACTACGAGAATATGGGATGTCCGTGCTCAGAAGGCCATCTATGTTATATCGCGAGAATCAGGAGAAAAACCCACTGCTGTATACGGTGTAGACTGGGACTCTTCGGTGGGCATTGCATCTGCTGGACAGGACAAGAAATTACAGCTGAATTCGGCCGATTTCAGTAAAAGCGAGATACCAGCCTTGTAGCTGAAAAAGCATTTTTTAGAAAAATTGTATTTAATAAAAATAAAATAAAAACTTTCGTCAATGAACCATACCAGTCCATTATTCTACATATTCCGCACCGTTACTCTACAGTAACAGATTTGGCCAAGTTACGAGGGAAGTCGACATTAATTCCTTTGTTTACAGCCAGCCAGTAGCTCATGAGCTGTAGTGGAAGAACAGTCAACAGACCCTGCAAGCAATCAACAGTCCTTGGAACCTCCAATGTCTTGAATCTGGAGTCAAATCGTTCTTCACCGGGATCAGGAGGGTTGCATATGATGATGGGCTTACCAGAACGAGCAGACACTTGTTCAATGGCACTCATCACCTTAGGGAACAACGAATCCTGAGTAGCTACAGCAATGATTGGAAGCTCTTCGTCAACCAGTGCCAAAACACCGTGCTTGAGCTCACCAGCAAGGACTCCTTCGGAATGCATATAGGAGATTTCCTTAATCTTCAGTGCACCCTCCAGAGCAGTTGCATGCTGATAGCCACGGCCAAGCAGCAGAAGAGATTTCTTGGATGCGAGATCCGAGTCGCACATCTCCTTAATCTTCTCATTCAGCTGCAAAACCTCCTTAATCTGAGCAGAAATCTGTGACAATCCCTGTATGATTTGCATATGTCTCTTTTGCTTAGAGATTCGATCATCTGAAAGAGACAGAGCAATAAGAACCAGAGCAATATACTGTGAAGTATAAGCCTTGGTAGACGCAACACCGATTTCAGGGCCAGCATTGATATGAACACCGCAGACAGTTTGCCGAGAAATAGCAGATCCAACTGTATTCACGACACCAACAGTAAGGGCACCACGCTCATTGCAATACTGCAATGCCAACAGGGAGTCAGCAGTCTCACCGGATTGAGAAACAAACACACAAGTATCGTCTCTGAAAACCGGTGATTTTCGATCCAAAAAGTCAGAAGCCAACTCTACAGAGACAGGAATTTCAGTCAGCTCTTCAAATATAGATCTGGTTGCTAGACAAGAATGGTACGAGGTACCACAGGCGATCATAATGATTCGTCGGCATCGACGAATGGTAGTCAAGTAAGACCTCAGACCACCAAGCTTGATCTTATTGTTTTTGAAATCAACCCGTCCACGCATAGTGTTGACTACAGATTCGGGCTGCTCAAAGATTTCCTTCTGCATGAAGTGATCGTAGCTTCCCTTCATGATCTGAGCCAATTCCATCTCCACCGTCTGAATAGCTCGCGTAGTAGGAGTGCTTTCGTCTCGTCGAACACGATGAATATGGAGCTCTCCATCGTAAATGTGAGCAATATCATCTTCTTCCAGAAACAGAATCTTCTTGGTGTGCTGGATCACAGCTGCAGTATCAGAAGCCAGGAAGAACTCGGTAGCCATAGGAATGCCCTCGTCGGATAAGAAGGCTCGAGACTGCGAGTGTCTCAAGTCTGCACCGTTGGGGACACCCAGACTGCCGTTTATGACGGTGCCATTGGAGTTCTCGTCGGGATTCTCGTACTCAACGTCGACAAAGTCCACCTTGAGCTTCTTCTCGGTCTTGACACCAATCAGCAGAGGGGAACCCTTCTTGGCAGCCACGAGCTCGTTAGGGAAATGGGTCGATTTGATCAGAACACCATATGCACCCTCGAGTTCCATAATGACCATCTTTGCAAGCTGAGAAAAGTCCAGCCCGTCGTGCTTATGTCGATCGTACATATACTTGACGAACTTGGCAATAGCTTCAGTGTCGGTGTCAGACTCAAACTTGAATCCCTTGGACTCCAGCAACGAACGGATCTCCTTGTAGTTGTTGATGATACCATTGTGAACCACGGTGAATTCATTGTTCACGTCAGATCGCTGAGGATGGCAATTGATTTCTCGAGGAGCACCATGAGTAGCCCATCGAGTGTGCGCTACACCGGCGTGGCACTCGAAAACCTGGCTCTTATCAGGGTGAGCCTTGGCAATCTTCTCTCGCAGAGCCTGGACCTTGCCTACTTCACGGTAAATGCTCACTTGGCCGGGCTTTTCGCCGTCGACAGCAAGACCAGCGGAATCGTAGCCTCTGTATTCCTGGCGTTGCAGAGCTTCCAACAGAATGTCCAGGATTTCGCCTCGGGTTTTAGGCACCAGGTAGTTGATATAGCCAAAAATTCCACTGTAGAGTTAGTTTAGAGCTCTAGGGCAATATCCAGGCAATAATTCTGCTAGGCTGATAATTCTGCTAGGCAAATATTCTGTCGCTAGCCTGTTTACATATGCCTATCCTACTTACCACATGTCACTCTATTAAATGAAAAGAATGCTTCAATCTCTCGTGTAACTTTATAGGAAGGGGGAAAGACAGGGCTGTAATTGAGGGTTTAATTTGCTTATGGTTAATTGAACAGATCACCAAACCCACGTTGCTTAACTTGACAAATGACTGGAAAATGCCCAAAATCAAACTTTGCTTGCCTTTGCGACGGGATTTTGGCGTTTGCCTGCTATTTATATTATGGTAAAAAGCGGGTGTCTTGGGCCACAAATATCTTTTCCTGTTTGGGAAATGCGTAAACAACTAACCCTCGGTAAAAATAGCAATCCACACGGGCGAACAAGCCCCATAAGAAAAAAAAACTCGCTAAAAAATGCCTCTTTTCGGTTAACAACAAGCACAGCAAAAAGGGTTCAATGGAATTAGTTTCTTTTGGCGTTGTTCGGCAACACGTTCAATATAGTTTATATTAACTACCGTTATGGAAATTGTTTCACCCACCATATGTAGTTTCAGGTCCCGCGTTATGCTCCCAGCTTGGATGCAAATGCCTGTGCTCTGTTACCCCAAATGCCGCTATCCGATGTGAAAAAGTCCACGTAGGACTGCGGCCGTAGTTGAAGCGACACCACGCTCGATTGCCGGCTATCAGGGTTGATGCAATGTAACTTTGTATTTTCTTCGTCGTAGCCAGGTAGAAGAAATGACCCCTTATCTTCCGGCGCGTCCAGCTTTGTGTTTTTCCTTTCCAGTTTGGTCAACTCATCGGGTTCATCGTCGTCGTCGATAATGATGGTCGGCTGTTGGATCATTGATCGGGGCCGACGGTACGAGCATTTCCGCGTATAACAAGAAACATCGTCAGATTTCAACTTCTCACTCTTGGTAGCAGGACTTGCTCCTTCACTGGAAGATACTCTGTGTGATCTTTTCCATATATATGGAGGCAGTTTGACCTCTTCCTTGTGTGCTGGAGCCTTCGGAGGAATTCCCGCATCTATAACTGCTGTCGGCGACACAGAGGAAGAATTGCGGAAAATATCCGGACTCACTCGAATATCACTGGAATCTAAGCTTGTCCTGGGTGGTAACGACGTGTTGCAAGTCAACGGCAATGGCGAAGAGCTCACCGATGGACTCACCACCGATGGACTTACTACCGATTGACGTTTCTTCTTCTTAACCACAATTTCCCGAGGATCTCCTTGGTGATGTTTATACTTCCCTGTAGGCGATGATTTGACTGAAACCCCGTCACTCTGGCTATCGGAGAGAAAATCAAAGTCGGTACTGGACATTGTCTCTGAGCTCTCACTGCTATCGGACATTGCAATTCCCATTTGTTCGACGCCATGTCTACTAGATCGGAATAGCTTTTTATAAAACTTTGGCTTAGCGATCTGCAGAGGTCTGTCCTTTGTTTGACTTGGCGTCGTCTCTATGATGCCATCACTAGGCGTACCTGAACCATCTTCTCGAATATTATTATTATTCGTATAGCTGTCATTACTGAGACGATGATTGGTATGCTGTGGTGATACGGGCGGAGAGTAGCATTTATCCGAAGAAGTCTCTGATTCGTTGCTCTCTTCGTCGTCTTTGTCCTCATCGTAGAAGCACATGCTAATATGGTGACTGGATCTCTTGCTTGCAGCGTCCCAGTTGTTAGATTCTAATACCTCTTCAGGCTTGTCATCTTTGTCTCGGTGAACCAGGTAACTTTCACGGAAATGGACGTTTTGGGGGATTTTGTGATCCGAACTATGAGTCGTGAAGATATCCCGATGCATATACCGGCGAAGCACGATGAGCCCGTCGGTTTTGTTATAATGCTCGAGATATTCATTGAGCTTTGTTAATGGAACCCGCTTAGTTTCCTCGTCCATGGTGTATGGAGAGAAGAAAAATTGCTGGCCCTCGGAAGAATTATATACAAGCAAAGCTGCCATTTTGGTTGGCTATCTTATCTGGCTTCATTGACAAAAATATGGGGAGGCTGGGCCCTGGCATAATTTTTTACAGGAACACGAGGAAAAAGCAAAGGGGAACGTTAAATGGAAAATAATGTAATAAAAATCGGGTGAAAATATAGGAGGGGATTTTTCGGCATATATAGATAGAGATTTTTTTTCTGCTTTATACAGTATATTTCTTAAAAATAATTACCTTGTTTTGCTAGCCTTATGCTTTTGTTGAGTTGGCTGGTGGATGGCTGGTTCTTTGCTATGGCATGCACACCAGCTCGTTCAAACTTAGAAAAAAAGGAGGTTGACACATGTCAGACACAGACTAATGATGTACTTGGGTTCTAAAAATAATGAAGAATGAATAATGTGTGTTGTTAACGATTTGAGCATGCAGACCTGTGGCCTAAAGCAGGTGTCCATGGTGCCTTACTACGTTATGCGGCACATGTGCGGATCCGCATTTTACCGTCAAGCATGCAAAGTGAACGAGAGGTGAATGCCAAGATAGGGAGAAGGGTGAAGCAAACGATGGTATTTAGGTTTAGTTGTTTGGTTAGTTCTTTGTACGGGGAGGAAAGTTAAAGGTTATTTGGCGTATAGTTGTAGTGGAGGAGTGAGGATTAGCTGTACGTTGTGGAAGATCATTGATAACAATATACGAAGAGAGAGATAGATAAAGACATACGGAAGCATTATTAGTCTATATTAGTAATTTATTAAAACTGTTAGAATACATTTGAATCAAACCCAATATTAATATATTATTATATTGCCTAATTCAGTACCAATATCAGTTGTCTCTAATATACCCTGTTCCTACCTCCTATGTCTCTGATCTTCACATAATAAAACAAGCTGCGAAATAAAGCATTTAACTCAACGTGATATATCACATGACGTGCAACGTGACACGGCCATCTCCCACATAAATACACTATTTTCCCTTCTGACACCCATTAAAGCGCGTATGGCGCAATTGGCTAGCGCGTGAGATTGCAAATCTCAAGGTTCCCGGTTCGATTCCGGGTGCGAGCTCTTATATTTTTTTGATTGAAAAGGCACTGATCAGACATTCCAACCGGCTTTGTTTTTGGCCGTTTTTTTGATTTTTTTTTTCAAACTTGGCTATTCGCCAATATTATAGATTGTGTTAGAGTTCAATATGCTCAAACCTAGCCCTTTTTCTCGAGATGACATTCCACTCGTACAGGAAACGAGTATAAGAATATCGCGACAAAACACTAAATAAGCCAATAGAAAACAAGCTATTGCATGCATAAATGCTAATATTGCAGATCCACCGCCCCCCGAGGATATTTTTATCTCCAGTCACCCCATTTGTGTTCCGATCTGAGCACTTTGTCGTACCAGAAACCCATTTTGTCACCTGTTGAAAACATTTTTGGTGTGGTAAAACCCGCATTTCGCTACCTGATTAGATTTTTCCTTCTTACAACAACCAGCTTGTTATTTCTCGGTTCTCAAATCCACTCTTTCATTTATTCTAACTTGTTTCGTGCCAGCGTACTATCATGACTACTGCTGCTACGGAAACCAAGACGTTGCCGCTGATCACTAGCCGTGAGTTCGGGGAGGCGTACGGCGCCGGCAAGCGGGTTCTTATCTCGCTCCGAGCACGAAAGGTCTACGACGTGACGGATTTCCTGGCGGATCATCCGGGCGGCGGCGATCTTATTGAGGATTACGCTGGCAAAGACGTGTCGGAGATCATGCAGGATGTCGATAGTCACACGCATTCGGAGTCGGCGTATGAGATGCTTGATGAAGACTATCTTGTAGCTATTCTTGCTACCAAAGAAGAAGAGGAAGAGCTGTTATCTGATAGTAACAGGGAGTCGTTCAAGTTCGCTGTGTCCGAGGAAGATAGCCATGAGATAGCCACTGACTTCGACTCAGACTTCAAGAAGAACAAGTTCCTGGACCTCAATAAGCCTCTGATAATGCAGGTTCTTCGGGGAAATTTCACCAAGGAGTTTTATTTGGAGCAAATCCACAAACCTAGGCACTACGGCAAGGGCTCTGCGCCGCTGTTTGGCAACTTTCTCGAGCCACTCTCCAAGACCCCTTGGTGGGTCATCCCAATCATATGGATTCCTGTGGATATCTATGCATGCTCTATTTCCCTGGAAGGACTGAGTACTCCGACGTTTGCCGCTGTTTACGTCGTGGGGCTTTGCATCTGGACGCTCCTGGAGTATGTTATGCATCGATTTCTCTTCCATCTCGACGACCATCTTCCTCGAAGCAACGTGGCTTATACTCTGCACTTTTTGCTCCATGGAGTTCATCACTATTTGCCCATGGATCCTTTAAGACTTGTCATGCCTCCCTCATTGTTGGTTTTGCTGGCCTCGCCTCTGTATAAGCTCGCACATGTGATTTTCCCTTACTACTATGCCATGACCATATTTGCCGGTGCATTCATGGGCTATATCTGCTACGACTGCACGCATTACTTCCTGCACCATACCAAGCTGCCGGCATTTATGAAGGAAACGAAGACCAATCATCTTGATCATCATTACAAGAACTATCAGCTAGGATTCGGAGTGACTTCGAAGTTCTGGGATCGGGTATTTGGAACAGAGCTAGTTTTCACTGACAAACGAAACTAATAATGCATGTAAATATAGGGTCAGTAGTACATAGGAGGTCGTCTAATAGGTAATTACGATTGACGAGCGGGTTTTCTCTTCTTGCGAATGTTATCTTCGACTTCAATGGAATCGTCCGTCCAAGTTTTGAATTCGGGCTCAAGTCGGTGTTCGAGCTGCTTGTCCAGAACGTTTAGAGAGGAATGCGATCGTTTGATGCTTTTCAAGGATGAAGAGTGTTGTTCCAAACGTAGGTGATTGAGTGTCAATCGAGAGGTGACATCAGGCACTGATTTGATAGTCATTGAGTCCAGTAATTCGGCATTTGAAGGTTTTTGAGAAATAGGATTCGATAATGAAGATGCAATTAGGTTTCTGTGAGAATTGGCCGAAGAGGGGATTTCCTTAGTGGTTGTCAGAAGATTATGATATTGAGCATCCCACCAACGAGGAAACGTCTCAGGAAGTTCACCAGCAGGGCCGTAGAATAACTGAGTACATCGTTCAAAGGTATCTCGAACAGTGACATTGTCGCCTATTATATCCAGCCAATTGAACAAAGCATCTTCTCCATTAGATGGGATAACTAGCTCCCGATCATGAAGTATTCGGTCCAAGATTCGGTTAATGAATGCAAAAAGCCCATGAACACTCTCATGTGGTAATTTAGGACTTGCAGAAACTATCGGTTCACGTTTCTTGTCGTGAATCTGTTTATAAATTATGTGTTGAAAAGATGCATCGAGTTCAAAGGCTAAGGTACCAGCAGCTCTTTGGAATTTAGCACGAGGTTGCTTATTGCGAAATATCTCAGTTGCCAAAGCACCTGAAATCGAGTCAGATACAGGATACTCTTGAGGCGCGTCTGGATCCGTGTATAGGATGCGGGATCGGGGCATAGGAGGAATAGAAGCAGGATCAGCATTGTCATCAATAGTAGCAGACGAAGGCCATGAAGTCCAGGAGCTATGAGGAAGACTGCTCCTCATTAGCTGGCCGATGGTTTTAATAGGTTCTGAGCCTTGTGCAGCAGACGCAGGGCCTCGTTTAGATCTTCCGGCAGCATAAAAGAGCCTACGGATCAGATGAGCAGAGTATAAATGAGCAGATAGGTCGCTCTGGTGCTCGCATTCGAGGGATTCCAGGGCTCCTCGAGCGTCTTTGTAGATGGCAGACAGGGAGCTGTCGGCAAGTCTGACCATGGTGAGGAGGTGGAGAAGAGGTGAAGGAAGGAATGTGGAGAAGAGATGATGGGATCATACACTGAAATAGGAATTAGATATGGATTAGAACACAGATACACACAGACACAATTAACCACATACACAATTATAAACAACTTTCACAAAAACCACTTCTAATTTCCTTCAATTTACCTCAATTCACCTTAATTTCCTTGCTTTATTCCTTCACTTCATTTTTCTATTCCCTATATACACTCCAACCTCAGCTTGTGGTCGACTCCGTCGAGGCCGACTCATCAAACCGTCCACTGAGATTATATGCCCAGAACTGAATAAATATAATAAAATCAAGAAAAAGGGTTCCAATGCTGCCGGCTAGCCAAGACGCATTTACTATGACATATCGCCTAGATACGCCAGCAGCGAAAATCGATGCTACAAACGACAAATTGCCCAGACATGCAAACAGAAAGAACAGAAAGCTGATACCTTCGCAGGATTTGCGCTGCCAATTAAGCACAATCTGAGGCACTCGTGAAGCCAAATACAGTGCTGCACACAAGTATCCAAACACCTGTCCTATCCAGTTGATCTCGGGGTCTTCTCTAGACGGTGGATCACTATGCTCTTTACCCGTACTAGACATGAACCAACCTAAAACACCAGACAAGATCACCAGAAACACGACACACAGGTTATAGAAGGTTGAGACGATTATCGAATAGTAGCCCGAGGCATCTTGTTCTGGAGCCTCGTTTTCTATGGCTCCATACCTGCCCTGATCGACCTCTTCCTCGTCTATAGGATATGCTAGAGGAGTCGCAGGGTTCAAATGAGCAGCATTTACATGAGCTTTTTGTCTATGATAGAATAGATATTGAAAGAGAAGAACGATATCGGCCAGGGTATAATATACAGCAAGAATGATCTGAAGGGAGATTAGTATCAGCATGCTGATCCGGGGAAACTACACTTACCATAGTAGGCAATACGCCTTGAATGACAGCACCAATGACATTAAAAACATCTCCAAGTAGCCAGAGAACGACAAATGTGAAAGATAAACCCTCTGCGGATTTCCGTTTAAACTTAATTGTTAGCGTATATTCATACGATATTCCTAGCTTGACTCACATTCTCATACAGTTGCGGTGAGAAAACCACGATCCAGCATGCTATGGAGATTGATCTTTGGCTAAGTTAGCGTTGAACGATCTTCCAAACCCCTACTATCTCCCCCTATCTCCTCTTACCCCATAATGCCACTGACGGCCTCGCGATCAAGTATAATCTCCGGAGCCATGATTTTCCTCAGTTGGTGTTGGTTGAAAAGAAGTTCCAATGGGGAAAATTTCATCTTTTACAGTCAATATGCTGGAGGAAATCAGAGATGACGAGGATATCGACAACATGGACTTTGATCCGGCCGAGTTCGATCCCAAGAACCCGTTTTCGAAAAGCACGCCTATAGACACCCGAGCTGCTGCTTTAGTGCCTGCTGAGTCGGTTGAATCGGCTGAATCATCTAGTTCTCAAAGACCACCAGCACCTAGGCCTCGACCTGGAGGATTACCGCAAACTCCATTTATCAACAACAAAGAAGACATGGAAGCATTCAAGGAATGGCAGGTGATTTACCCGGTGTATTTCGATAAAAACAAGTCCCGTGCGCAGGGCCGTCGGGTCGGCAAGAATCTCGCTGTGGAAAACCCCATAGCCGACAGCCTGGTGGAAGCATTGAAGAGAATCGGCGTACGCCTGGTCTACGAAACACATAAAACACATCCCAAGGACTGGTCGAATCCAGGCAGAATACGGGTGGATCTGCGATCAGGAACGACGCTCATGCCGGTGAAGAACAAGGCTCATTTGTACCGTCTGATCGGTGAATATCTCCAGAAACATCCAACCACTAGAGAAACTGTTTTGGCATCTCCTGTGTACAGGCAGGTGACTGCTCAGATGGGAGAAGACACGGAGCTTGATCCTGAACCGTTGGCTGTGCCTAAAGGTTGGCAAATCAATAGCATTCTGCCGATCATGAGCAGAGCAGTCAGTGGAGGAGAAGCAGCTGAGAACATGATGAAACAGATGACAGAGCAGATGATGCCCGGTCTCAATGTCCCTCCGGAGCCCAAGATGAAGAAGATGAAGGTGCGGATGCGTTGAAATTCTACACGTCTATCTGCCTAACTAACTGTCACTCGGAACGTACTAACTATCACTCGGAACGTACTTCTTTCTATACTCCAACATAGCAGCCTTTTGCTCAGCGCTCAACACGTCCTGCAGCTTGTTGACAATATCGTCCAGATTGGCTATACTTAACACAGGAATATGGTACTTTTCAATAGCAGTTTGCACAGCACTCTTGTCGCTATCGACGGTGGTTTCCTGACGATCCAAGGCCATGAAGACTCCAACCACTTTGCCCTTTTCTTCCGACACCAACGAGTACGCCTGGCCCAAAGCTGTTCCTGCAGACATGACGTCGTCTATTATGCATACGCGTTTGCCTTCTAAGCTTGCTCCAACTATGGATCCGCCTTCTCCGTGGTCCTTCTTCTCCTTTCGGTTGTAGGCATATTCGATCTTATTCCACTTTCCACCTCCGAGTTCAGACAACTTGGCAGCTGTGAGAGCAGCTAGGGCAATGCCTTTGTAGGCAGGACCGAATAAAACGTCGAATTCAACGCCGGAGCTCAAAATAAGGTTGGCATAGGCGTTGGCAAGGGCCGATAGAGCAGCCCCGGAAGTGAGCAGTCCCGAGTTGAAGAAGTACGGAGACTGTCTGCCGGATTTGAGAGTGAAGTCGCCGAATTTCAGGGCTTTGGCATCAATGGCTGATTTGAGAAAGGCGGCTTTGAAGTCGGACATGGTATGAGATAAGGTGGTATAATGTAAGTCTTGGGAAAAATTTCAGTAAAAGCTGTGGAGTAGGGAAGAAGAGGTGAGGGAGAACGAGTGGAATTCAAGTCAAAGAAAAGATACAGAATATATAGATTTAAGAATGAAATAATGGAAAATATCCTTAAATATAGTTTATATTTGGTCTCTTGCCGAATATGGTATAAGTTACCGTATTTGGCTGATAAGCTAGAAATCCCATCAATACGCAGCGAAAAACAGCGTAAAACACAGCGTAAAACTACAGTAAAACCAACAGCAGAACATACAGCAGAACACACAATAGAACATACAGCTTCAACTTTTAACAACAATTTAACAAAGTCTCATAATCTATATAAACCTCATAAACCTCCTAATCATCTTACCCTACATAATATAATATAAATCCCCAAAGCCAGCCCCAACCCTCCCCTCCCCACCTCCTTTTGTTTATCTTTTTGTTTTTATTTTGTTACCCACATCCCAGTGTTGTTTATACTCCAATATTCAACACATTCTGCTACTTGCTTAACTATTATCAGCAGCTATGAGGTTCCATGATGGGGTATCGGATATGAGTAGCATTGATTATACTCGAGACGACAAGTTGGATCTGCCGGCCCTGTTCAGCTCCGAAGAGGAGACTGCCAAAACCGCCGGATCCAAGACTCATCACAATCGGTTTAGAAATAGCCCGCTTGATTCTCCTGAAATTGCTCGTGGAATCCAGAATCCTACTAGAAGAACCCAGCTTTCCCATCCTCCTGCTTTTCAACCGCCTTCCAGGTCCAATTCTAGAGACAGTTCTGCTAATGATAGCGCTGAGAAGCTCACGGCCAAGTTCGACGACGACAAGCCGTTTGCAATTCCCTCGCAGTTCAGCAATGACCCTGAGTTCATGAGGACCATCAACTATGGCCGCAATGGCCTGTCGCAGAAACCGCATGCCGCCGGAGTCAAGCTGCCGGATATCTCAACCTTCTCTGAGTTTGAGGGCGACAAGATGCGCCATCGCAAAAACACCAACCGCGTCTCTGTCAATTCCGTTCCTTTCGATGGTACAAGTAAAGCCATTCATTCTATACTTGGCAGCTACGTGACTAGTGTACAGGATCTTGAGGAACTCAAACGTAATCTGCAGTCGAAAGATGCTAAACTGGACATGATGCAAAAGACGCTTCAAGAGCAAAACAATGCTATTAATAAAATGAAGCATGCTGGAAACAAAAGGCATCAGGCTCCGCCGCCTGCTGTAGACGACCATGCTAACGAGATGGATCAGTTGAGATCAGACATGGCCAAACTGCAGAAGGAACGTGATTATTTCAAAAGCATCGCCACGAATCCTCCCAAGCGGCCTACCAGCACGCGTTTGTCTCGTTCCACCTCGGCTTCAAGTGACGAGGAGGTGTCAAACGCTGTTCCTGTCTCTGAACCCAAGCATGCATCTGGCCCCACTTCTGGCCCCACTTCATCGAAGCCATTCCCCAAGAAACGACATGACTCTATAGACTCACAGGACCGTTTCGAAACGCAGTATCGTTTCGACGGTAATGTGTCTGATCGTTTCAACGGGGCACAGACGAAGTCAGCTTCCAACCAGGATATGCCAGCTCTTGTGAACCAGTTGTTCGCTGCATTCAATCAGAACCTTTCACAGTCTGGAAACAACGTCAATTCTGGTCGTAAGGGGGTTCCTGCCTCCAGACAACATCATAAACGTGCATTGGATCTCATGGTAAATGATTGGTGTGACGAAGAGAATCTCGACGCCAACACGACCATCAGACCGACCATATCGCCGCAGGAAGCTGCAATTAATCTGTACAACGACCTGAAATCTGTATACGATAGCAACTACCAGAGGCTTTCTGAGCTAGTCAAGGAGTATGGCAAGACTGATCCTGCTTATGATCGAGGCAAGAGAGGCGAACTCCAGTCTCAGATGGTATCGGTGTCTGAGCAGGTGGAGCATGATGCAAACCTAATATACATGCTTAACGACATAGTTATTGCGGCAGACTTGACTTTGCCAGACAGTCACTAGGGTAGAAAATAAAATATTGCTTTGAGGGAAATTGTAGTTTACAGCAGTATAATGCTGGCATATCTTCGAGTGATATCCTTCAAGAGATATCCTTTGAGTGAGATGAGATACAAAAACAAAAAATTGCCTCGAGCCGGATTCGAACCGACGATCTTAACATTACTAGTGTTACGCCTTACCAACTTGGCCATCAAGGCTTTTCAGTGCATCATTTCGAAAAAAGCACCACATGAGCAAAATTCAGCAGATTACCTCATCACCCAGCCACCGATTACCTAACATCATTATTTCCATCTAATTTTTATTTTTCACTTAACAGATAACAAATTTTCCTGTAATTTACTCACGACTTCCAGGGAATATGGACGATCAAGACTTATTCAGTGTATTCACTGAGGCTCCTAAGGCGCCGAATGCCATAAAATCGCAAAAGAACGGCTCGGCTCCGCGCAAGGATAACTCGCATCGACCAGCATCTCCTAAGGAAGCCCCAAATCACAAGAGGCCCAAGAAAGAGCCAATTGCAAATGCGCCAAAGAAACCTAAAGCTGGGCCGAAACCTGTAGTGACTGATTCGTTTGAAACAGAGGCTTCGAGAAATGTCAAGGCTTCTGCTGGTTTGCAGGGAGAAGTGGCCGTTCCTGACCAGCAGGTGTCCTTACAGCATCGAATTCGTCACGAAGTAGCTCTGCCTCCTAATTACGACTATGTGCCGATTTCGCAGCATAAATCGACAAATCCAGCCCGGAAATACCCGTTCAAATTGGACGATTTCCAGGCGGTTTCCATCGCATCGATAGAGAGGAACGAATCAGTGCTGGTCTCAGCCCATACTTCTGCAGGAAAAACAGTCGTTGCCGAGTATGCTATTGCTCAGAGTTTACGGGAAAACCAACGGGTTATATATACTTCGCCAATAAAGGCCCTGAGTAATCAGAAGTACCGGGAGTTGCGTGAGGAATTTGCTGACGTGGGCCTTATGACTGGTGACGTTACTATGAACCCCGATGCCAGTTGTTTGGTAATGACGACTGAGATTCTTCGGTCTATGCTGTACAGAGGCTCGGAGATCATGAGAGAGGTTTCCTGGGTCATTTTCGACGAGGTTCACTACATGAGAGACAAGGAGAGAGGTGTGGTATGGGAAGAAACAATAATCATGCTTCCTGATAACGTGCACTATGTATTTTTGTCGGCGACCATTCCTAATGCGATGGAATTTGCTCAATGGATATGCAGAATACATCAGCAGCCTTGCCATGTTGTGTATACCAACTTTCGTCCTACTCCACTGCAGCATTACCTCTTTCCAGGTGGCAGTTCTGGTATCCATATGGTTGTTGATGAAAATGGCAATTTCCGTGAAGATATCTTTCAAAAGGCAATGGCATCTTTGGGCGAGAAAATGGGCGATGACCCCGGACAGTTGGTCAAAGCCAAAAAGGGCGAAAAGCTCAATAAAGGTAAAGATGGCCCTGGATCTGATATTTATAAGATCATTCGTATGATCATAATGCGAAACTTCAATCCGGTCATTGTGTTCAGTTTCAGCAAACGAGAATGCGAAAGGCTGGCTACTGTCATTTCCAAGCTGGATTTAAATAGCCAGGTTGAACATGACAATGTTGCTCAGGTATTCAATAGTGCCATGAGCAAATTATCTGAAGAAGACCGCAGCCTTCCTCAAGTTCGTGATATTCTTCCATTGCTGAGACGAGGCATAGGATTGCATCATTCTGGACTACTTCCTATATTGAAAGAGGTGATAGAATTACTCTTCCAAAGTGGACTCATCAAAGTTCTTTTTGCAACAGAGACATTTTCTATTGGACTTAACATGCCTGCCAAGACTGTTGTATTCACTAATGTGCGAAAATGGGATGGAAAAGAATTCAGATGGGTTTCTGGAGGCGAGTACATTCAGATGAGTGGAAGAGCTGGCCGAAGAGGATTGGATGACCGTGGAATTGTTATCATGATGATTGACGAACAAATGGAGCCTGCGGTTGCCAAAGGCATGGTGAAGGGCGAGGCTGATCGACTGGAATCTGCTTTCAAGCTGAGTTATAATATGATCATCAATCTCCTGCGTGTTGAGGGCATATCTCCAGAATTTATGCTGGAGCGCAGCTTCTATCAGTTTCAAAATGGAGCCAAGGTTCCTGAACTGGACGCTGAAGTTGATAGATTGCAGGAAGAACTTAATGCCATCAAAATCGAGGACGAGGACAACATCAAGGATTACTTCAATACCAGGAAACAGATTGAAGAATACGGAGAACAGATGCGAACTGTCATAACTCACCCTGACAACTGTGTTAAGTTCTTACAGCAGGGCCGTCTAGTCAAAGTTGTTGTCAACAGGGAGGGAAAGCCTCCGTTGGATTTTGGATGGAGTGTCGTGGTCAACTTTGCCAAAAGAAAGCCTGGCAGAAACGAAGTCGTTAAACCGAACGATCACCAACAGTACATTGTCGATGTGATTCTTTGGTTATCTGCCTCGTCTCCAGTGAATCTTATCAGAAAGGGAAAGCCTGATCTAGTGGATGGTATTCGGCCTGCGCATAATGGAGAAAAGGGCCGATCTGAAGTTGTTCCGATTACATTAGATTCAATTGCACAGTTCGGCAACCTCAGAGCAGTTTTGCCCAAGGATCTAAGCTCAGTTCAAAACCGCAACACAGTGCGTAAATGTGTGGGTGAAATATGTCGTCGATTTCCCGATGGTATTCCACCTTTGGATCCGGTGAGGAATATGAATATAAAGGACGACGCCTTTTTGAAGCTGATCAGAAAAGTGGAGATTTTAGAGTCAGTACTTGCGGGCAATCCTTTGAGAAATTCTCAGTTTTTGCCCGAACTTTACGAGGAATACTCTAAGAAAGTTGCTTTGGAGTCGAATATCAAGAAGTTGAAGAAGAAGCTTTCAGAGGCGATGTCTATTTTGCAGCTGGACGAACTCAAGTACAGAATGAGGGTTCTTAGGCGTCTTGGATTCATATTTCAGACTGACATTGTGGATCTTAAGGGACGTATTGCTTGTGAAATCAGTACTGGTGATGAGCTGCTGATCACTGAGCTGATCTTCAACGGCACATTCAGTAAACTGACACCTGAACAGGCGGCTGCTTTATTGAGTTGTTTCGTGTTTGAAGGAGGCTCACAGGAAGAGCAGCCTATTCGTGCGGAGCTCAAGGAACCGGTGTCTGTGTTGAAAACCATGGCCCGAGAGATTGCCAAAGTTTCTCGTGAAAGCAAGCTGGATGTTGTCGAAGAGGATTATGTCAACAGTTTTAAAACTAATCTCATGGAGGTTGTTTTTCAATGGGCAAAGGGAGCTTCGTTTGTTCAAATCTGCAAAATTACCGATATTTATGAAGGAAGTTTGATTCGAGTATTCAGACGTCTTGAGGAGCTGATTAGACAGATGGCAGCAGCTGCGAAGACGATGGGGAATACGGAATTGGAGGAGAAGATGGAGAAGTGCCTGGAGCTCATTAGCAGGGATTTGGTATCTGCGGGATCGTTATATTTGGAAACGGATCGGTAGACTTGGAGAAGATCGATAGATGGAAACAGATCGATAGATACTTGGAACGCTAAGGCACATCCTGACATAAAATTAACGACTGATTATCATTAATAATAAATAGCATTTTATTCTTTTTGTGTAGATTCTTTTTCCTTTTCTTTGCTTTTCTTCTCGGATTCCTTGAGTTTGGCCCGTTTGACTGACTCTTTCTCGACATTGAGCACCAGCTTCTCACTAAGTTCGTAAAGCTTTGCCTGCAGTGCTTCATCCTTGAGTTCCTGGCGTGGAGGCCGGACACGAACACGGCACTCGGAGATGTACGCCAGTTCCTTCTGCTTGACGATATCAGGGTTCATGCTAGCGAACAGAATGGACTCTGAACCTTGGATAGAAGTCTTGAGGAAAATCCACCAGATTGGCCACAATAAGACATAGAGCACTAGACCCAAGACTGAACCTAGACTTATGAATCGCTTGAAAGACGGAGATCTCATGACACCGGGATCCACGATTGCTACTGCAATCTTAGACGGCAGCTTGTCAGGACGTTCGTAGTCGTTGATTCTCTTATAGTACTCATACCCAAACATGGCCAATGCTAGCTTGGAAGAACCATGAACTCTCCAGGGCGTATTCGACTGATAACCTCGAGAAGTGAAGTCCAGATCATTGATGTCGAATTGGGCCATGAGACTCGACAGACAGCCGGTGAGAATCACCCGGACGTCTCTCTCGGCAGGCTGAGCTCGCAGACCTGGAATCAGAAGAGTTAATAGATGATAATGGCCGAGATAGTTCACCTGAAGCTGCTCCTCAAGACCGTCAGAAGTGGTGTATCTAGGCCAGGTAGGAGGAGACACGCTACCAGCGCAGCATACAACCATGTCCAGTCTTCTTGGAGGAGAGTTATCGAGCCATTTAGTCGCGAATTTGCGAATCGAGTAGAAATCTCCGAGATCAACATGTTCAGCGTACACAAGAGGGTTGCCGGATTTCTCTCGAATATCCGACACATAGTTAACGAGCCAGTCATCGGCGACACTCAGACGGACGAGCAGAATCAACTGGGCGCCTCTTTTGGCCAGATCCAAAGCTACAGCAGCGCCGACGCCAGAAGTGCCTCCGGTTATCATAACTACACGTCCATGCATGTCTCTTTCCCAGGTATTAGCAGGGCCAGCAAAGTACCGCTTGGTAGCTAGAAGAGCCAGTACGAGAGGGCCGTATTTCTTGACGATGGGCCAGTAGGGTATGGCCTGGGTGCCTTCGGAGTATACGGTCCCCAGGAAGTTAATGGGCATGGTGGTGTGGAGGAGGTGGGTTGCTATATGTTGGATTTGCTACGATATTGCTACTTGGGATGAGCATGAAATGAGCGGAGAGCAACGGAGGATACGACGTTAGGGTGGATGGCGGGCGATGCTCGGGGGAATGAGGGGGAAGGAGAGATAATAAGAATATTTGTATAATATGGTAAAAATAGATAAAAATATGATAAAAATAATTTGTAATTATAAGTGCTGTTAAGTGATATCTTATCTGTTGTAACTACCTACTGTAATTAACTCAAGTGAACTGTTAACTCAACACCAAGTGAATTCCTTCTCCTCGAGAAAAAAACCAATATTCTCGGATATATCGCCTCTCAACCATCGTACAAACCAATTCCACACATTAAAACATCTCCATTTCCTCCCAACTGTCCGTTTCTCATTGCTCTTCCTCACTGCTCTTCCTCTGCTTTTCCTCTCTTCTCTCAGCCTTCGTCCTCGCCGCACCAATTTTTTCACCTCCAAATCCATCAACCAACCCATGGAAGAGCTCGTTATCTACGGCTCGCAAGCCCAGTCGGCCACCGTCTCGGCAGGCGGAAACGCCATAGTCGGCGATTTCATAATCACCGCTGTGGAAATACACGGAGGTTCCCATATATCCTCATTCAAGCAGTCTTCTGTCGATATCAATGGACTAGATATCACCGACAACTGCATTCTAGCAGCCCAGACAAACAAAGCACTCTTGCATGCATATTCATACGATAAAGAAGGCATCAACCAGAAGATCGTTCTTCCTGAACGTCTGAGCAGTCTCAAAGTCTCGCCGTCCAAATCCTGGCTAGTTGGAGGTGCTGAATCAGGCCGCATCTACCTGTGGGATTTGAAATCAGGCGATCTGATCTTCGTCAAAGATGCCCATTTTCGCCAAGTAACACACATCAGTTTCACAGACGACGAAACGTATTTATTCACAGCATCGGACGACACTCGTGTGTTGGGCTGGCTCGTCCAAAGTCTCGTGCAATTCGACTCGATACCTGAGGAAATCCGACCCAACTTCACCCTAACTGACCACACTTTGCCAATAACCGGCCTTAGTGTTGGAAAAGGACGATTCTCAGAAGCGAGACTTTATACCAGTTCCAAGGACGGTACAGTCAAATGCTACCAGGTATTTTCCAAAGAACTGATCTCGGGGTTTATTCTGCCTGAGCCTGTTACAGCTTTGGCTGTTGATCCTGCTGAAAGAGCACTGTACTGTGGCTTGGAATCTGGCAAAATCCAAATTGTTCCTCTGTATGAAAAGAACAAACAAACCTCAATTATGGAAACAGTCGGTGGAGCCGGTCGTGTGGTCACTGTAACCAATGATCAGAACGTCTTGAATCAACACAACACCACAATAACTGCATTGACATTGTCGTTTGATGCCACTCTGCTCATTTCTGGTGATACATCCGGAAAAGTATATGTCTGGAATCTTCCTGACAGACAGGTTGCTAGGGCCCTGAAGCAGCATCGTGGTCCGGTCAGCTCGATATACACATTGACACGAAAATTCACTGCTAAACCACATACATCGGCAGTACAGCTTCCCCAATTGAAAAGAACTCTGAATACGAACAAAGGTCAGAATATTCTCATACAGATCAAAAAGTCTGACTATGTTCCACAGGTCAATATTGCCTTGCCTGGCGATGATCAGTCAGAAATGAAAGTGGCTAACTTGCAAAACGACCTCGATGTCTTGTACAACAAATATGGAGAACTCAAAAGAATCCACCAAGAATTATGGAGGCATCATGTCAGAGATTCTTAGGTGGTTACTATAGTTTGAGGACGAGATTCTTAGGTGGCTACTATAGTCTGAGGACCTGAATCGACGACCCCGTTCAATGCATCCCATCTTCGTCGAATTCGGTCTTTCCATATCGATGCATCAGTAATAGAAGAATGCCTTAATAAAAAGTTTTCCATGATGTGAATGACAGATGCTCTTATCTGAGGCTCGTAGATCTCGCTGGATATCAGGAAATCCATGACTTGTGGCCATCTTGACAGAAGATCAGTGCAACCCCAAGGTTTTGAAGTAAGAGAAGTTATAATAGCTAAACGAGCTTCAATCTGAAGGGACATTATTTTCTGACTAGACAGTTGCAGCAGTGCATAGCTCGACTGATTCATGATAAGGTTACAGAAAGCATCCACAGTCGAGGTACGCAAAGCCAGACGTGTTAACAAATCCTCGTATGTTGCAAGATATCCAGGATTGACGTAGGCAAAAAGACGTTCGTCATCCTTGTGTTCGACAAACAAAGAATACTTCTTTTCATAATAAAAGAATAGTTCCTGTTCTTTGAAAGACAAGACTCTGAAGAATTCATAGATGCTAGTAAGATAAAAGAGTCGATTCTCCGACTGCTCGTTAGCGTATATAGCGAATATCTTGTCGATCTGATCACCTATTGCAACTAACAAGGACTGCGGATGAGGGATCTCAATGAGCTTGGTATATAAAGCAAGCATGTTAGCACCCAGGAGAACGTCGTCCGTATCCAAGTCGAACTTGAGAAGATCTAGAGAGATATCAGTATCCATTGACGGAATAGCAGCCTCGATGAGTTCCATGAGCATCGCCGGCTCCTGGTCTTTGAGCTTAACTAAAGCAGCTGCATTATCACCGAACACTTCATGCCTTATAGCCTGACTGTTCTGCAGTAGTTTCGTCAAAACACTAGTAGCAAGTACGCTCGAATGCTTCTGAAGCTGGAGATCGAGCAATATCGGAGCTATTTTACCCTGCTCAGCATATACAGTTGAATCAGTTCGAGAAAGCAGTCTTAAGCAGGCCAGAGAAAGATGAGCATTAGGAGAAGCAAGGCCCTGCCCGAACAGAACCTCCAAAGGCACCACTTCGACGACCTGTTCCAGCGACACTTTATTGACGATTTCATCCAAAAGTTCCCACAATGCACCTCGTTGATCTCCAGTGACGAGCTGAAGCACCGGCATGATCAACGGTACGAGCTCTGAGCTCGGCAGAGCACCTGCAGTCTTAATTACCGGATCGATATACTCTTCATCGTACACTGCGTTTCCAGAAAGCACGTTATACAGATGTGTTACGGCCGTTGCCACCGGGTTATCGATGTTGGCCGTCATGACATTATAAAGCGAGGTTTTCGTTGGAAGAACACGAAAACTCCACCAATTTATACCGTCAGATGCGGCCGTTTTCCTCGGGCGTCAACGCTCCGTTTAAGCCGCTAAGGCTGAATAAAGACAGGGAAAATGAGAGTAATGTAGATAGGCGTTCAGAAGTGCAATCTCACGTAAATCGTAAACGGCCAGCTCCATCTGTAGAGGCCAAAGAGAATAGCTACAATGTCCAGTACCGCAAGCATTCGACCAAGAAAAACAAAACTTGGGACGCTGACGGCGTAATTGTAATTGAACAAGATGGCGTGAAGTTGCTGAGTTCTGTGGGTAAAATCATTGCTCGAGGGAGATCTGCTAGGGCTGTAGATATGGGTGAAATCATCTCGGTGGGTTCCTACGAAGTCCAGATCGACTCTGTGGCTACTGTGGAACTGGAGAAAGAACCGGAACGCGAAGTGGAACGTAATGTCAAACGGGCTGTTCCCTTGAAACTTAAAGATTACACGAAAAAGCCTACAGACTCCCCGGATCACAGTAAACCACCCGATGATCTAGTGATAGACCCAGCATTAGCATCTCATATGAGAAAACACCAGCTAGAAGGTGTCCAGTTTCTCTATGAGTGCATCACGGGGCTCAGAGATAACTGCATAAGAGGTGCTTTGCTGGCTGACGAAATGGGCATGGGGAAGACTCTCACGACTATCGCACTCATTTGGAGTTTGCTCAAGCAGAATCCGCTTCAAAGTGACTTCCCTCTTGTAAAACGCACCCTGGTAGTCTGTCCTGTGACTCTGATTTCCAACTGGAGAAACGAGTTCAGAAAATGGCTAGGTGCTGACAGAATAGGAGTCTATGTCCTCGGGCCTGATTCTAGAATCCGCGATTTCACTCACAGCCCCGTTTACCAGGTCATGATTGCTGGGTATGAAAGAGTCCGCTCAATGGCCGACGAGTTACAGCAGGCCAATTTCGACTTGGTAGTATGCGACGAGGGCCATCGTCTGAAAACTTCCACCAATACTGCTGCTCGGGCCATAAACGTCCTTGGCATTGAAAAGAGAATCATTCTCACGGGAACACCTATTCAGAATGATCTCGGCGAATTTTACGTCATGGCTGATTTCTTAAACCCGGGCATATTAGGCACTTATTCTGCCTTCAAGAAGGAATATGAACTGCCAATAGTCAAGTCACGGCAGCCTGGAGCGGCCAGCAAAGATGTTGAGAAGGGTAACGACAAGCTAGAACTGCTTACAACCATGACCAAGAAGTTCATTCTCAGAAGAACAGCTTCGGAAATGGTCCAGTATCTGCCGCCTAAGACAGAAACAGTCATCTTTTGCAAGCCCACAACTAAACAGCTGGCACTCTACCAAACTCTACTGGCCTCCAACGACATAAAACAGGCTCTGATAAGCGACGAGATATCTGATCATCTGAGAGCAATAACTTTGCTGAAAAAGATTTGCAATTGTTCTTCGTTGGTGGAAACTGAAGTCTCATCCAACAGTGTGACTCCTGTTTTCAAGAGAAGCGGAAAGTTGCTAGTACTTGAACGACTATTATCAGTTTTATTGTCCAAAACAAGTGAAAAAGTCGTGATAGTGTCCGGATATACACAGACTTTGGATGTAATTGAGCAAGTTCTGAACAGTATGCCAGGAAATGCTAACTTTCTGAGGCTCGATGGTGCAACACCGCAGAAGCAACGTCAAAAGCTTGTTGAAGAGTTCAATAAAACAAGCGCGCGCGAGTCATTTGCGTTTCTTTTGTCCGCCAAAAGTGGAGGTACTGGGCTGAATCTCATTGGCGCATCTAGGTTGATACTGTTCGACACTGACTGGAATCCTTCTGTTGATCTACAAGCCATGGCTAGGATTCACAGAGATGGTCAAACGCGGCCAGTCCATATATACCGTCTTCTCACGACAGGGTGTATTGATGAGAAGATATTTCAGCGTCAGATCACTAAACAAGGATTGGCAGACAGATTCATGGAGGAGAATCATAGCGACGAGACGGAACCGAAAGCAACTGGTCAAAACGCTTCGGATACTTTTACATCGAATGAGTTGCGTGATATATTCTCTGTTCAGCAAGACACGCTGTCGAATACACACGATTTGTTAGAGTGTCAATGCTCGTCTGCAAAAGAAGGTGAAGAGTTATCTCCAGAACCGTCGAATACAGGTGAAGAGGACGACGGCCTAGGAACCTGGATAACTGCATCCCAGGTTGCAGAGGGTAATGTTCATATCCCAAACAAGTTTCGTGCCAAGGAGAAATTGAAAGGGTTGTTTTCTTATAGGCATCTGCATCCGAAGAAGTACATGGCAGAGGGCCATGATGAGGAGCTCAAGACTATCTTGAGGGAGGATATCGTTTCGATGATATTCACAAAGAGTCCGTAAGGGAAAAAGTCCTAATGTGAAAAAAGTCCTTATGAGCAAAAAAGTCCTTATGAGCCAACTCAAACTGGAGACAAGTCTCGATTGAATCCTCTGTCCCGATTCATATACTGTCTATACTTGGAAGGCTTGACCACGGAAGCAGCACCAATGTCAGGCCCGACTTTCTTCTGCTTGGTAGTTCCAAAGGACGAGAACCCCATGAGTTTGGCCATTTCATCCTCGGGTTCAGTTTCAGGTTCGGTACTGTCTTTATTGTTGTCCTTAGAGAGCTGTGTGTCTTCAGGTTTGTCTTCAGGCTTCGCTTCTTTAGGCACCTCCTCCTCCTTAAGTCTGCCTCGCCCTCTTTCTCTGCTGGACGGACGACCTCTTCCAGGTGACGCAGATCGTCGTCTCTGGCTACTTGAAACCGTCTCACGGCTTCGATACGAGCGATCCTCTATATTCCTTGATTTGATCTCAGTCCTCGACTTCGACTCAGCACTCCTATATTCTATATCTCTAGAATGTCTTCCCGAATTCCTTCCCGCATATTTATCATATTTATCATCAGCGGATCTGGAACCGGATCGTGGCATCAAATATCCTAGTTGTTGGTAACAATACAAAATTGATATTGACATCTTTCCAGAAAGTTTCCATATTGACATCTCTCCAGCATAGAACATAAACGTCGAACACAAACACCAGCTATTTGCAACACCCCGCCGCCATGTCGCTGCTGGCGCTAAGAGATAAAAACATTCTCTTCAACGGGAATCGTAAAATCTCACTATATTCCGATTTCCGCAAACTCGAGCGGACCAATCCCGATGGTTATGAGGCCAACGTTAAGGCCTGGAAGTCTCTGTTAACGGAGGCTCTAGATAACAAGATGTTTGAACGTGATACTCATTGCACGTTCATTTTGCCGGTGAGTGAGCGCTTTTTAACTGCATTATACGATCCTAGCTATGGAAACCCGTTATCTATAGATACAGCATTGGATGATCTGGTCCAGCAGAAGGTCCTGGTACCTCTGTCAGTATACCGACGTATTCAGCATTCTATATATGGAGGAGAGGGAATACTGGGCTGGATAAAGGGCTATTTCATTGACAATACATGGCATTCAGCTTCACAAACAGGCGTGAAGACAGAGGATTACATCTATCTGAAGAACCTCGACGAGATGGCGGCTAAAGTATGGGCAAATCTGCAGACTTCGAGCTATTCTCATTCACTATACACTAAGGAGACCATGTACAATTTCCTGGAGAATGTTCTTCCTGATCATGAGGTTGTAGATATCGTTTTGACCTATCTATCTAGAGATAAACCTCGTCTGAAGATCTCGGGAAACGTTATCAGAACTTCTTTAGACAGGGGCGAGATAGATGAACAAGATATCAGCATAGCCAACTTGCGGCAATCTATTTATAATCTTTCCAACAAGGTGGACGAGCTTTCAGACAAAATCGACGAAGATACAGCCAAATGCAAGCGGGCTCTGGCTAGAAAGAACAAGAACCTGGCTGCATATTATCTCAGAAGCAAGAAAGCTGCTGAAGAGACTCAGGTCCGGTGTCTTAGTCAGCTAGGTAACTTGGAGCATATTTTCGACAAGATTGATAATGCATCTGAGAATATCTTCATTGCTAATGCTATCCAGGACGGTACTAAGATCCTTCAGAGCATCCAGGGAAGCATTGGAGGTCTTGATAGAGTCGACGCATTGGTTGAAGAGTTCCAAGAACAATCTTTGACTACAGATGAGGTCAGTCAGCGTTTGCAGGATGTAAGCATAATGCCAGCAGTGGAGGAGTCGGAACTAGAAGATGAACTCAAAGCATTGGAGGAGCAAGCGAAGGCTGCAAAGGAGGAACAACAGAAGGAGCCCGAGCAGAGTGCTATTTCAAATCTGGACGTCCTTCCATCAGTGAAGAATTTACCACCGGTAGAGGAACCGGTAGAGTCATCGGACGAAGAACTGGCTCGACAGCTGAAATCCATGGAAATCACCGAGGAGCCTTCGCAACACAAGCGGATATATGCCTGAGCATCATAGCATAATTAAGCACGAGCATCTTATATGTATCAGCATCATTGTAGAGTTCATTAAAATAATAATATTCGTATGAGTGATAGTAGCATAATAGAATAATGTAAAGAGTAGTTAGGTGTATTCACTCGCGGCCGTGTATGACGAACTCTCGCGACCGTGCATTACGAACTCTCGTCAGCCGGTGTTCTGGACGGTGTTCTCACTCTGATAATACCCGCAGAATTGCGGTCCAATAAGTTCGTTTCCGTGCTTGTTTCAACGTCGCTTCTTTCGCCTGTAGGACTGTACTTTCCTGGAGATGACGACTCTGATCCTGAGTGCGTTTCTTCCTCCTCAACTGGTTGCGGAGGTCGATAGCCAATGCCAAGGAAAACGTAGACTACATTGATGAGAGACTGGAAACTGAACCAGGACGACGCTGGATATGCACTAGACACGTTGGAGGAAGGCTTGAGAATGAGAGATGCTGAAGGAGCCAGACCCAGGACCTGTAACGAGAGCTCTTCGTCGGTTATGGAGAACCAACGCTTGGGTATGTTTTGGTAGAATGTGAAGGGATGCTTGATTTCCGGAGAATTGTCCTCGATCCAGGACCGGACGGTTTCAAGAGTGTCTGTGCTGGAGAAGCGGTGCTTGAGGGCAGAGCCGTCGAAGAGTCGGATAAGTAGGGCAGTTTGGCCGATTTCAGAGGGCTTTGAGGGGGATTTGGGCGGTAAGTCGGCGTCCTGAGCACGGATATCCGATCTTTGAGGGGCTTTTCTTGCCTGAAGTTCTCGTCTGTCTCGTTCGACCAGCTTTAAGATTCGTTGCCGTTCTTCCAGGTCGCGTCGTCTCTGAAGAAACGCCTCTCTGGAACGGTTTGCAGCCTGGCTGCTAGATGCACTGGAGGAGGAACCGGAAGGCTCGTTATCAGGACCATTTGTGATCTGACTATCTCTGGCCTCACTATCTCTGGCCTCAGCACCTCCCACCTTGGACTGCAACAGCTTCGTCAACTCGTCGCTGCTGACAGGCTCATGCACCTTCAATAAAACCTGCGACTTGCTCAATAAATAAATACAAGGAACCTCGTCGACCTTGAAAATCTCCGTGAAATCCTCGTACTGCTTCGTTCCCTGCTTAATGGACAAAGGTATCGTGCCACAGTTCCCCACCGTCTTGAGCACCTCGTCCGTCACCGCATAGGCCCAGCAGTCGTGGCCGTCCTGCAGGCGACTGACGACCACTAGCAGCGGTTTATTGTACTTCACCGACAGTCCCACGGCGACTTCTATGGAATCAAACATGGTTCTCCGCAGTTAAAGAGGTGCGCAGCTAAAGTGGTGATGGGAACAAAGTACCCCGCTTCGTATTATTTGGTTCACAACATGAATGCTGTCCAACAACATACCGCCGTGGAACGGTACTTAGACGAGAAACTGCCGAGTATTCAGGCTCTGGGCGATCATCTCGACAGTGAGAATGTGGTTTTGAAGGAAAAAGAAGGCAGTCTGCTGAAATCGCTGGAAGATGCCCGCTTGGCCCAGCTGGAAGCCCGCAAATCGCACATCGACGGCCTCATAGGCATCTTCGAGACCATCTCGCTGGACGGCGATGCCTCTGACGAAGCCAGGGCCTGCATCGACGCCGGGTTGCGGGATATCGGCGATGCTGACGTTGCATTGAGCATCCAGAAACAGTCGCATCACATTTACGAGCTTCTTTCTGCCAAATTCTTAATTTCGGTACTTGGAAAACTACATGTTTTATCGGAAAGTAGACACTCAGATGAGTCCCTAGACAAAGAATTGCTTCAATATAACCAGGCGTTGACGTTGGAGAAGTCCCTAGCTCAGTTCAGAGACTCCTCGAATCAAGCCCTACGATCCCTGGCTCTCAAAGGACTATCAGTAATTTCCTCGCAATTCCGTCTTCCTCTACAGCAGCGTACTGGAAACGAGCTTCGTGAGTTTCTGAAAACCGCCGGCTGGCCGAATCCAATGACTGATTTGGACACGTTTTCCAGCATCTTCTCAAACTGCCTCGCTGTAGAAGACAGTCTTGTCTCTCAGCCACGGTCTTCTCCGATTCCACGGCCGTTATTCTCATTCAAGATCCTAGCTGAAGCTTTTGATCTCAGATTCAAGTTCCATTTCGAAACTGACCGGCCTACGAACCGTATAGACAGAGTCGAGTGGATGTTCAAGTACGTGGTCGGCTTCTTCGACGAGCATTCCGACTTTTTAGACGATACCGTGCAGAGAATATTGTCTCAGGAGTCCAATCCACCATATGGCAATAATCGCATTGCTCTTCATGAGTTCATCGTTGCAGCACTGGTGGTTGTTCGAGAAAAGCTCTATAGAGTGATTCCACAGATCCTCACCAATGCCGGGCTCTTTTCACATACCATTTACGAAACCCTTATGTTTGATAACACGCTGAAAGAACGCTATTTTTTTACTCCTTATGGTCTGGTCACCAAACAATGGAGAGGACTTGCCGGAGACGTGCTATCTCACAATGGATGGTTTCAGTCCTGGCTGGACGTGGAACGAGATTCAGCTATCGGTCGCTTCTCTGAAATTGTGGAGGCTCCAAATGCATGGGATATCGACTGGGATGCAGTAGATGCCAACAAGACAAAACCTACAGTATCTGCTATTCTGATTCGAGACCTGATGGAAGGCGTCACTGAAAGATACAGCAAATTGTCCTCCGTTTCTTATCGGTTCAAATTCCTTCTCGATATTCAAATAAGCATCCTAGACAAGTACTATGAACGTATTACAGACTCCTTAGATGCGTTTGAGTCTATGTCTTCTCGACTGGCACGTGCTGTAGGCGGAATTTCTGCCGAGAACGTCAAGCTCGTATCTGGATTTGCTGGCCTAGAGAGACTATGCAAGAGCTATGGTAGCATAAGATATATGCAAAAAGCACTGGAAAAGTGGGGCCATGACCTGTTTTTCGTGGAACTCTGGGAAGACATATCGAAAGCCAGTGCAGCCAAGAAGCATAATTCATTGACTGACTCCAAGGTTACCATCCCTGATGATGAAGAAGACGAGGGAACTCTATTCGACGAGACAATAGCTTCATACGAGAAGTTACGTCTTAGAGCTGTTGCAAACATGAACAAAGTGCTGAAGAAGGAACTTCAAAGCAACATGAAGGAATATTTCAAAACAGCCAACATCTGGACGACTTCGGACCTGGGACCTCTCAGTTCATTGGATGAATTGAGTGTTTCCAGCATTCTTAACCATCCTATACAAACATTGTCGAAGATGCTGTCTTACCTGGCGAAGTTTCACACTTCAAATGACTACTTGAGGTTTTCGAAGGAGGTCAGCAAAGATATGGAACGAACCATATACAGCTATATTGTACAGACAAACCAGTTCAACCGAGCTGGAGGACAGCAACTTTCCAAAGATGTCGGCGAGATATGGAAGAAGCTCGTACTTCCTCACGATCCCTCGAAGAAATTCCTCGACGACGTTTGCAAAGTTCTCAGCTGCGACGTTAAACTAGTTAGATTGCCCGCAGCCGAGCTGAAAGATCGCGAAAGTCTCAATTTGAACGTCGAAGACATCGCATTTCTGCAACAACGTCGTATCGACCGTTAAGATTGTTTGAACGTAATTATGCATTAATATTAATATTATAAATATGCCCAAAATTTCATGGATACATGCCTTCTATATACGAGTCGTCAGCCGGTTCAAGCTTGGAAGCATCTTGAGCGTGGCTAACCAACCGGTTGTTGTCCATGAGTCCTCGGATATTGTCGATGAAATTCCCCATTTGATGCACCACACCGTCTCCTTCGCCTTCGGAATCCTCTTCGCCATTCAGATGACTCTCCCATCCATCTGTACTATCGGTACTTCTTGCCGTATCACCGGAAGTATCTGTGTCCCTTAACTGACGACGATACTCCCGTTCATCCATTTGCAATCTGTTGACCATGTACGACAGATCTCCTGTATCACCGTCATCATCACTCTGAGACTTTGCAGATGTCTTTTGAAAACTGGTAGTTCCCTTTATAATATCGAGTGCTGTGAACTTGTCTTTGCGACTCTGAACAGCACTCTTGCCATTACCAAAAAACTCATTCACCAGGTGGTCGACAACAGGCCAGCCGTAAGCATTGGCAAATCTTCGTCTGACCACAATGTTATTATGAGCATCTGGCTCCAAGGCTACCAGTACTTTTCTCCAATCCATATCTCTATGCCACTCTCTGGCAATCTTCTCTTCCATTTTGCCTTTTTCAACAACATCTTTGTCAGAATGATGATTTTGTTCCATTTCCTCTGACGATTCGGAATTGGTTCTTGAGGACGTAGGAGACCCAGTCAGGACTGACTTTAATGTGTGTCTTGTCTTAAATCTTCTAGGAGGCAACGACGACTCAGAATAAATCTTATCATGAATTATAGCCTGCGGACGCGAATGAGGATCCGAAATAAACTTCGGCGATGGCAGTGGCTGTAGCAGCACAGATACACCGGACTCAAGCATTGAAGATTTCTTTGGCAGTACTCCAGCACCCTCCTGTTCGCTTGGATTTGCGCCCTCTTCCAGTGTCTGACTGCGCTTGTAGATTTTAGGTGGTTTTCTGGCAGCCAACTGAGGAGCAAGATAAGAAAACAGGGTGTTGAAATTGAATGTGTCGCCGGAATGAATATCTGAGTCAGATGCCTGATGATCTTCAGGGACCTCACCAACATCAGCACTTTCCGCAGCACTTGCTGACTCCGGAGTGGCATGCTCACTGTATTCATCAAGATCAGAAACTTTATGAGACGCATTGCTTTCGCGGGCTTTCTCGGCTTTGGAAATAGCACGCCAGTTCAGATATAGGATCGATGCAGTTCTAAGCGGAACAATGCCGTCGTTGACCATGTTGGCATAAAGAGTTCTTGTCTGGAAAGCAGAAAGCACGTCATGAGCAGGACCAGTAGGAAGTACTTTCAATAAAGGCTTTCGCTTTTTGAGCCCTGGTTTCCAAGTCAGACCCAAGTCCTGGCCTGTTTTGCCGACGAAACCGATATCCAATGCAAGTTTAATGAGCCCGGGGTTTTCATTGGAGATTCCCAGAAATGGAGTTGCCAGACAGATGAAATGAACAGGACGAATTCGCTTGAAAAACGTGGGATCTGCCGCTTGGATGTGCGCCAAAGCAAACGTTTGGACCAGGCCACCCAAAGAGTGAGCGATGAACGATATTTTGGCCGGCACAATGTTGCCATTGGCCGGAGAACACAGCTCCTTCATGACATAATCGCCTACTCGTCGGCCGAGATATTTGACGCCCTTTTCGGTCTTGCATGCGTTTCCCATGTATCCGCGAACTATGATGTTTTCACCGGTCTGAGCAGCCATTTTGTCTATCTTATCCTTCAAATAAAGCATATCAGCACCGACATTGGAATGCAAGCCATGCGTTAGAACCACCAGATGAAGCGGGCTGTCGGTTCTCGGAACCGGACTGTGCCAGATATCCAACGAGTCCTTATAGGTGACGTCTATGCCGGTCATTGGCGACGCATACATAGGCTTAAAGGCAGGAAGATGATGAACACTGGCTTCTTCACGTCCAACCATGAGCTCGAACTGTATATCGGTCGTAGTAGAAAATATCACCTGGCTGACCACATTGACGGTCCATTTGTACTCCTTCTTGAGCTTGTTCATGTACAGTTTGCATGCAAAGGACTGATTGGACTTGAGCTGAGGCTCGAAAGCCGGCTGATCGGCCGAGGAAAACGCCGGAGCATTCTCATCGTATTCCTCAGGTGTAACGTCCACGTAAAGGATATATGGACCGGCCAGATAAGCAGCCCGTAGGGCCAACGACTCCAAGTTCTTAACCTTGAGCCAAAGATACGGCGGATCGGCCTCGGTACGGAACCGATCTTCTGACGGCTTGTAAGAGATGGTATACCGAAACGATTCGCCTACTTTGACAGAACCTTTTGTTCTGAAAAGCAGCCGATTATTGCCCGTATCGGCATTGGACGAACCGGTACCGAGCATCCAACAGATATGACGGGCAGGATAATTGCGGTAGGGGTTAGAGATAAATAAGGAGCTGGTTGCGCGCTTGACAGCAGCTCTAAAGACGGGGTTCCAAATGACGCAGGCAGTCGAGGGCTATGCTGTAAATGGTTACAGCAGTAGACGGTTGGAGAGATGGAGAAGTTCAGCCGTTCAATAACATGGGGAGGTCACGTGGGGAGATAAGGGAAGGCACTAAGAGAAGAGAAGGATATTAGGGAATAGGAAATAAGTAAAAAAAGAATAAATATAATAAGTCGATTTATAAGGATTTCATTATCTTTGTAATCCACGTCTCTTCTCTCACTTTTCTTTCCTTTCTTTCCTCTCATCCTTTCTCTCCCTCATAACCTTACCTTGCATCAACCTGAGCTAAATCTAATCCATCTACCTTCACACCACCGTCAAATGCATTAGCCGCCCCAAATGCCCTCTGGATTGGATCCCAAATACGGTCAATTGAACATGTTCAAGCTGGGCAACTATTCCCAGGTGCCCTATAAAGTCTATGTCAACAGCAAGGCCGATGGGGATTTGACTGCCTTATTGCAGGCCGAGCAGGAGCTCCGTCTACAGGCTCCGTACTCTGTCATGAGGACAGTGAACAGTGAGCTGTGGATATTCTCGTTTTCTGGAAAAGACGCCATTCTGCAGCCGGACTCGAAGCATGAGCTCAAGGAGATATCCACGGGCATATTCTTGTCATCGACTCTGGCCACCGGAGACGGCTCGACGCCTGCTCCTTACAAGCCCTTCATACTGTCTATCAAGAGACTAATCAACTATTGCATTCTGAGCAGCATACCGAATGCTCTGATGGTGGAATCACTGCTCTTTGTCCCTGAGGACCATCTGATTCAAACCGATATTTATTTCAGCACTACTGGGGATTTGCATTATCGAATTCATTCAGAAAACACTGCCTTTCATTCTGCGAAAGACAAGCTGCTGAGGCATGGCGATACTGTTTATTTGACCCCGACAGGCATGTCAGGCTACTTTATGGAATATACGTCTGCCCCATCAACAGAAACGAGCTATGTGCAAATTCTTGATCTTTTGTCTGGAATATCCGGGTTAAGTGATCCATTTTCTGGGCCCTGGATTAAAGTCAACGTTTCTGATACAATAGTGTTGTGGCCGGCCAAATTATGTCTCATTCAGGCGAACAATGGAAATGACAATGCCGACAAGCTGCTACAAAGCCCACTGACCAGCGTATGGGATAAGCTATTGCACAAAATGAATGATATGACGAAAATCGTCGATCTCGAAAAGCAGAAACTCGTGTCTGGTGGTGATTTCATTGCTGCTCCTGGACATACTAAACGAAGAGAAGCACATGGGCTCGACTTGAAAACCGTCCCAGGGTCCACTGCAGTTTATCCGACGCCGCCAGATCCGCAAAATTCGAGGAATCAGCGTACCGAAGATTATTCTGCTGATACCAAAAACTGGGCTGCCAGCAACGCTAGTAACTGGGCTGATCTGGACGAAGATCTCTTTGGTGCAGGCAATGGAGTCACTGAGGCTGATTTCGATTTCTTCGACCAGCCAGAGGAACCGTCTCTTGAAAACGTCGAAGAAGAACCTGTTTCTGACTTGACGACTGATTCAAATAATACTTCTCAGCAGGAGTCTACTGAGCCCGTTGAGAAGCTCGAGCCTCCAAAAACTCGGTCGCCCACTAAAATTCCACAGCCAGTGGAAAATAATGCACAAAGATCATCATCTGAAACCCGACCTAGTCAGCATTTGGACGAAGATTCTGTTCCTTTAAGAAAGATGCGTAGGAAGAGTCTGTTCGCTCCTATATCTTTCACCTCCCCAACTAAGGCTATCATTGATGACAAGTATGACCAAGGTGGCCGATTCTATGTCGCTCATCCTGATTCAAGTAAGGAGGAGTCATCTGATGAGAGTGACATTGACAGCCCAGAAGATGCTAACTCGGCCGATGTTTCAATGACCAACGCTACCACTCCTTCGAGCTATCGTGAACCCAACGAGAGCACACTCTCTGCACGTGAGCCTACACAATCAAGACAGTCGCCGGAACAAAACTCCAGGGGTAATATAAGTGACGAAATCTTATCGTTTCTGCTGCGGCCAGTGTCTAATGACTGTCCTGTTAATTTCGAGAAGGAAGGATCGAACAGTAAAGTCCTGGATGAGTATCTGTCTGACAACATAGTGTCTGTGATTGCCGAACAGATAGTATGGGATAATGGGCTTTTTGACAATATGATACATCCTGTCAGTGTCAGCACTCTTCCTGATGATAAGGTGGTTAATAGCATTGAAAAAGCATTTTCCGAAGTGGTTCGACTATCTTTACAAGCATTTATTGAGACAATTTCGACATTTGGCAAAGGCATAAAGAAGGACGGACTCGATCTGGTGGATGGCATGTCTGGTGGTGAACCCAAGGGTCCAGGGGGTGCTTCAAATATGAATGCTTTAGGCAAATCTCGTATGCACTCAGTCGGAGATGAACTTGCAATTCACGCTGATTCTGAGGGACTAGCAAACCGTTTGGGACCTGCAATGACCTCAAATATCTCATATGGCCAGCCAGGTAATCAGCATATTTCGATTGAACGAGATAAAGGGATGACTGAGGATGTTTTGCCCATTCCTCCACCACTTTACGCCTTCAATCGAATGAAAGAGTCTATAAGAGCACGGGATCCAATTCTGAGATTTTGGAAGATTTTCGGCCTCAGTCCGTTATGGGGGCCCAAGGATATTACTGTCGCGGTGTGTGGTCCTAAAGGCGACGGGTTCGTCTCTTGTATAAGACCATTTTTGTCACTGTTGAAGAACATATATGAAGTTTGTGGACTGGGAAACATGGAGTTTTGTGAATTTCCAGGATGCAGTGAAGGTTTTTTTGGCATGGAGATGCAGGAATTTGGTAAGCTACGGTTTTCTGCCGAGAGAATAGTTTCGCAAGCTGCTGATGTTGCTGGAAAACTCGCTAGTGGAGTGAATGACTCAGGGAAACGAATCCTAGTTCTGATGGTAAATCCTTTTTCTACTCTTCACAGTTTGGTGCCTTTTGGATTGTTTGCTGATCGTCTGAATAGCGAGTTTCTCAAGAAGAATTCATTCACGACGCAAGTTTTGCCAATCAATTTCGTCTACTCGGCCGATAGCATCTCTATTGTGTCTCAGTATGATATGACACGTTTGGCACTTCATCTATATGATCGGTTTTCTAATGAGACTTTGGATTATAGCATTCCTGATGAGGGTCTTGTCAAGGATTTTCTTTGGAGAGTTAAGCGATTGACACCGGCATATTCATTAGCGAAAATTCCACCTGCAAAGTTGAATTTCCGACTGAATCCGACACCAGCGAAATATCTTCTGGACGAAGATACTATTATGCATCTGGCTTATGGGATATCTAAGGATAAAAAGTGGGCAATCGTGTCTTGGTGCGAACAGTGGGGAGGCAAGTGTCTAGTCGAAGCTTTCAGTTTTACGCGAGACGAGAAGCCGCGATCTTTTGCAGAGCTGAGTACTGAAATATGGAACAAAACACTGGCTTTGTGCTCGATTCGAACAATAAAGTGGAAGGTTGCAGTGGTGAAGGCTGGGGTGATGAACGAGAAGGAGCAGGCAGCTTGGATCAACTTGTTTCAAAATACCTCTTCTCCGTTATTAAATGGCACTTATCTTTTGCAGGCGGATATGGGGAGATCAATGCTACTTTCGGGACGGCCAGAACTATTTGCATATGGGAGATATCAGAATCAAAAGGCTCAGGAGGAACATATCAAGAACAGAATCGAAGAGTCGGCCTTACTGGCAACAGCGTCTACCGGCACGCCATCTACGCCTCAGAGGAACAATGATATGGATTCTCCGGATATGTACGGATTGACTGGAAATACGCCTACGACCAATGCGACTACACCTACACAGCCATTGACGGAAGCAGTCAAGAGAGAGGTGAACAGCGTGACAATTATGGATATTGACGACGACGTTTATGGGGTGCTGTTCCGAACGAAGATTCCATTGCCGTTGTGTAATACTGGAGAAAAGCTGAAACCTTCTATGGGAGGTCTGTTGATAAGCCGTGAGAAGGATTCCGATTCGGATAGGCAAAAGTGTGGAGAATTCATTATTCTGTACAGCTCGACGTCGCCAATTCCGACAATCAAGACGTTTTTGTTTCAGTATCGACAATTGGCGTCGTTGGCACACCAAGCAGGTGTCAGTGCATACACGGTACAGCCATTGCATCTTGAGGCTGTTAGCAAGGTACTTCGGGTCGTTGATAACTGGTGATGGGAGGATGCAGGGAATATAATGCATGATATGAGGAGATTTAAAATGTGAATAGTGTTATTGATAATTTTATTTGATATTTGATATTTTACGATATTTGATATTCGATAATTTGATATTCGATGTTCCATCGTGAATCCCCACTAAATTTCACCGTAAACAAAACCTGAGATTTTCACCTCAGTAACCTCACAATCCACATCCCCCACCCCAACATGGCGCACAGCTTTGCCCAGAGCACTGGGCTCTCGCATAGCGATCCACTGGCTGAGACCAATTCCAGAGACACGTACGAGATGCTGGATCTGTTTGCTCAGACGTTGGACGAGCATCGGACTGAGGACCAGCATCCGTTGGGCTCCATTGAGAGGTACCGCGACATAGCGCTGGAGAAGAGCCGCGAGAACCTGCTGAAGAATCAACTGGCTGAAAGTGAGCAGTATTTGCTGGAAGCTCGTTTGTGGAGTCTGATATTGCTTCTGTATGAAGTCAGGTTATCACCGGTCGAGGAGGTTGGCGACGTTCCAAGCTACTCCTCAGATGCTCTGGTCATTGACAAATATCTGCTAGAGAATCCTGAAGCACGAGAGAAGTGGGCGATCTTGCAATGGCTGCAGAGTGCGTATTTCTACGATGAAGCAGTTGAGAAGAACGCATCTGCGGAAAAATGGCCTACAACTAGAGAAGCTATCAAGAGAAACAACGATCCAGGCCATAAATTAAACCGATTAGCCGCGAAATTCACCGACCAACGAGGTTTGGGTAACAGCGTCAATCTCAATGCCAGCATTGTCGCCAAAGTCGACTTCGATGCTCCCATTAGAGAGGGCCTACCTATATCCAAGGACGATTTCGAGACGGATCATGAGCATTTCAAAAGCATTTTTGAACTATTGCGTGCAAACAAAATAGACGATGCTTTAAAACTGTGTGCAAAAACAAATAACTGGACTTTAAGCATGGCTATATCAGGTCTTCATTACTACTGGGATCCTGATATCGACAAGAGTCAGGGAGACATCGAAAGAAAAGGCATTGAAAGCAAACCGCTCTGGAGACGTATGTGCCGTGCAGCTGCTGAACAGTGCAGTGGCGTTTACGAACGTGCTATATATGGGCTACTATGTGGGCATCTGGAATCTGTCATGAATGTCAGTGATACCTGGGAATCTCAGTTTTTTGCATACATGTCTCATATAGTGGCCACTGAAAGTGAACTGGTCCTGCTAAATTCAGAAAGGCCTTCTGCGGAATATGACCAGTTTGTCAATCGCAAATCTTCGGCAAGTGATATCTTGAGCATTGAAGAAGTGCTAGTGGAATTGGGGCATTCTGCTACCCCACAGGTCAAGGAACAGAGCCGCAGCAAGTACAATGTCTTAATGGCTGCTGTGATAAGGAGTAGCGTTCCTTCGCTCGTACATCAGATGTCAATTCTCATTCAAAATTTGGCCGATGGCCATGAAAATGCCGATCCTAACAGACTGACGAGCGATATCGATTTACTGAGAATTGTTCTTCACCTATCATTGTTTCTGAAGAGCATTGGTGCAGAATTCGGTTCGGATAATGATCTGGATAAACTTATAAGAGGGTACTCAGCGCGACTATCTTCCCTGAAACGGGCTACACTTGTGCCCCTGTATATTTCTTACCTCAACGAGGACCAGACAATTGATGCATATTCAAATTTCTTACTGAGTGTAACCGGCACGCAGGATCGAAAAGACCATTTACGACTAGGAGCAAAATATGGCATACCTATGCATGCTGTTATTAAACAGGTTGTTTCTAAGACATTAGAGAAAACAGACCATATTTACACAGTGGAGGCTGGCAATAGCATCAGAGAGCCTATAAATACCTTGGATCAGTGGGACAAGCATCGCATAAGTGCAGTCAAGTGGTATATTCTGGCTGGATTCTGGGCAGATGTGGCTCATTCATTTGTCTATGTTTTGCGGGGATTTCTGGTGTGCGATAGAATAGCTGCTGCAGTGGCTCTATACTCAGGCACGAAAATAATGAACGTCGTGGAAGCATGTGAGGCTATGAACCGATATCCACTGGATAAAAACAGCAATCATATAAACTCGGAAGAGTTGTCAGAACTAGCAGAGTATGAAAGAATGGTGAAGTGCTTGAATTTGCTCGGTGAATGGAGCAAGTGCTGGAACCTGGTTCGACAGTTAACAAACGAGCCGGCAGATTCTGACTTGCGCAAACAAAGAGTCGAGGATGCATTGGACTGCATTTCTTCGTTGGGCGACAGCATCTCTGGTATCGAATCATGGCAGCTGAATGTCGGGTATGCTAAAGGGAGCGATGAGTGGAATCTTCTTGATTGTCTGAGGACGAAGTACATACCGTTTCTTCTACTGTCGTACCTGCGAGCACTTCTGGAAGCACAACGATTGGATCGCAACTACCTGAAGAGAGCTACGAGACTTGCTAAAGTGGTTGCTGATGAAACTTCGAAACTTTACGTATTGTTTCTGAGGAGTGGTTATCTCAAGGAATTCGTACGCCATGTTACGGTTGCAGTCAGCTTGGCAATGGATAACGAGGACGGCAATGCGTACTAATATAAAGTTGCGTACTAATGTAAAGTAATGGAGAAAGGTTAGAATAAAAGGCTAAAGTAATAGCTAAAGTAATAGTTAAAGTAAAAGGCTAAAGTAAACCGATAAAAAGCTAATCATTTAGCGACATAAGCTTATTATTATATAATATCATAAGCTATTATATACGAACTCTAATTCAAAGCCACTGCCTTGTCATAGAGAAGATCCACTACATTAGACATGTGCTTAAAAGTTTCCAGAGCCAGTTCGTAAGTTGGATCAGATTGGGGCTCATCGAATACCAAGAGCCAGCCATTGCCTTGGTCCAAGACTCCGTAGAACACACGATCTAAGATCATCTGACTGAGTTTTCCTTCAATCTGTCTCGTATCTAGACCCACAAGATCGGCCACATGTGAAATTTCCACACATGAAAAGGGCTCTATGACTTTGACTAGATTCTGCTCCAGTAACGTATCATAAAGAGCTGAGAAATGCGACCTTATGAACTGATCGGACGACAACTCATTGAAGTAGGTGTCAAGAGCTGCCTGGAACTCCTTAAGAGACCGATGTGAATGAGCAGTAGCTATTGCTTTCATGGCATCGATATCTCGTCCAGCATACTTTTGTACAGTTTTGTTGCTTAGAAGAGAGTCGAAGTCTTCAGTCAGATTGAGCATAATTTTAGACAGAAGTAGGTACTTGAGCACAGTCGCGGCCTTGGAGTCATCCTGTGAGTAATAGCCTTCGAATGCCTCATAAAAGTATGAAAATGCAGTCTTGTAATCATGATCTTCAGCCTGTAGAATACCACTCATGTTATCTAGGGCAGCCTGGACTGACGGAGGACAGTAGATGGAGTTCGCCGACGTCCTTGCACTGGTTAATGAAGCCCTTGCTTTGGGAATGTTTCTAAGCGAATGATATATCTTAGCCTCCAGCAATTGCACCTCGACCAGGGCCATTTTGTCGTCGAGTTTCTTGAGTTCGCCCAGCAGGGGATTCACCAGGTTGATTGCATCCGTGTACGCCTTTTTGCCATAATACAGGGCAATCAGCCTTGTCTCCAGACTCTGCCTCAGGAAGTTTCTGTTTTCAGATCGAGCCCAGTCGATGCATTCCTTGGTGGTGGTGATTTGTAACTCCTCGCTATTGGGGATTGTAGCAAACAAGTCAACGAGGTTTCGGATGATTTTGGCCATTTTCGACTTGGCAAAGCCGCCCATGACGGATCGCGACTGCTTGATGAGATCTGCAAGCTTCTGAGGCTGGTCATTGTCTCTGAATAGGCGGCCTAGCTCCTCAATGGCCCATTCCTGCTGCTGGATCAGCCGATCATCGGTCCCTGCGGGGCTATTCAACACCTGCTGATAGAGGTTCTCAGCCTTATCGAACTCCTTGTTCTCCACCGCCTCTCTCGCCTGCTCCAACTCCTCTGATACCTTTACTTTGCCACTCATTGATCTGTGATGTTTGGTGTTCAAAAGCTCGTTGGGAATCGACGAAGCGAACGCTGAAAAACAGGCGCACAGCACAAAATAAAAGCACAATAAATACACAATAAAAGTACAAAAACCCACAAAACCACCCAACGTTTGTTTACCGATCTGAATTTTTGGCAACAGCGAAGGCCGTAACACCGCTGACACTGCCCTTCCATAATCCACCAGCATGTCTGCATTCACAGAACGGTCTTTTTTCAACACCTCCGGACTGGGCAATAGCCAGAGGAGTTTTGCTGTTCCGTCCAAGGACCGCGATGAATCTCAAACAGCACCATCAGCGTTCCGTGTAGGCGGATTACAGCAATCTGCAAACACTACGCAGCCATTCGGGTTGAGCTCGAACCAAACAGGCGGGTTTCAGAGCCAATTCTCCGGCAATACCTCTGGATACCAGCAGCCTAATATAGAAAACACATCTGCTCTGGGGTCTCGATTTGATCTTGGAAGACGGCCATCGACCTTGGAATTGAACAGATCCGTAAACGAGTCGCAGTCCTCTAGAAGATTGTTTGGATCTGCTGCCAATGACGGCGCTGGCCAGAAGGACGTCCTCGTCAGCACGCCTGATCTCAAGAGTGGAGGCGTTAAATATGTTGCTGCAAGACCTGATGTAGTGGATAATCTGGCATCTTTAAGGGGTTACGAAGGCAAACCGGGGTCGTCGTTTAGGCATTCGAAAAGCAGCTATGATCTCGATAAAATCGCCAGTGCACGCGACGATATATCTGGCCGAGACACCTCGTTTGGACCTAAATCAAGCTTTCGATATAACAATTCTCTAGCAAAATCAGCTACCCAGGGCGGTCCAGCTAACACAAAGAAGAAGTACTGGAATGAAGGAGGACCGCCTACTGCTAGTCTGTTAGACCCATTTCGACCCACTGACAGCAACTTCTTGATTGAGGAGACTCCAGAAGCTGTAGAGGACCTGGATGAAAACGCAGTCATTGTGTTTGGATACCCGGAATTCCTATCAAACTCGGTCATCACATATTTTGCAGAAATCGGCATGATTTTAGAGGAACTGGAAGCTGTGTTTCGAGTTCACAGGAAGAAGCCTAAGAACCCTCAGAATTCATTATTAATTGGGCCCAATTGGATCAGACTGACTTACGAGGACCCCGACTGTGCAAAGAAAGCTCTCAAAGAAAACGGCATGATCATACGAAATACATACGCCATTGGTGTACTTCCAGCCAAGGGCCATGTTCTGTCTAGATTCCAGGAAGCCGCCAGACACGTATCATCGGAGATGATGCTCAAAGGAGAGGAAAACGTTCCCTTGAAAATGCATAAGACAACCAATAATCAGAAGGAGATGACTCTTCGTCGAGAAGACGTTAGAATGAAGAAGGGCCTGAAATCTCTTCCTTCCATGCCTAATATAGCGGCATCCAACGACAAAAATGACCCTGCCAATCAGAGCTGGCTGGGCCGAACTTCGAGATTCGCCCGTGAGTTTGTATTTGGATTTGATGATATGTAAGACTAGCCGATGAGCAGATTTGTAGATTATAAATATGCAATGCAATCATTAAACTAACATAAGCGAGACTAATAAGAGGAATTATAGTGATTAGTTACTGACTCTCTTAGCGGTGAAGAAGGACGAGGCGAAGCTTGAGGCCTGTTTAGTTTGAGAGAATTCAGACTAGCACGATGTCTTAGAAAAGGCTCCAGGTTCGGCGATGGTGAATGAGAAAACGATGATCTCAAGGGCGTTGATGGTCGCGATGGACTCCTCCAGGAAGGTACATTAGGTAATGATAAGGTAGGGCTGGGTCGGACGTCTCTGGTGACATATTTGGTGTTCCGTGAAGGAGAATAGAAACTGGCTTGATCGTCGTCAGTTCCTACACAGACGTCTTTTCGCGACACAGCGACTACCGGAGCCACTGCCTTTTTAGTATATTCATTCATGACTTCCGAATGGACGACTGATCTGTCTTTTATAAGGGTCACAAATGAAGTAATGACATAGTACAGGTATCCAGAGAGGAAAGCAAGAACAGCCAGCGTATTCAGTCCGATGGGGAAAAACCATATGATTAGGAAATGCACAGGAGAAAAAGAGCTTCCAAAGAACAGGTTGAACATGGGTGGATCCCATACATCTATGGCCCACATTTGGTGAGAGTCTTCATCGGATGCGCCAGGCATCAAAGGATGGATGATTCGTCTCAATGGAGACACAGACGGGCTATCTGGGCCTCTATAGGATACTCTTCGAGCAGAAGGAGTGCCTGGAGCAGACGACGGGTCTCTTCCCATAAGAGTGTAGGATTTTTTCCGGGTTAAGCAGTAAACCGCGTTGATCAAGCAGATGGCGGCCAAAACGACGAAAGTGAAGAAGAAACCGGCCGAGAAAAACGCCGAACTCGTGCTTGGTGTAAACATAGTTCCTGAGTTCGACGATCCAATGAACGGGCTCGAATGTTGTGGACTTTTGGCCCAATATGCTTGACAGATGATCAGCAGTATGCAGCAGACGCAGCCGGCAGGAATGCCAACGGAAACGCCCATTGCATCCCAGTCGACGAGTGCAAAGTCTTCATTGAGCTCGAGGAACAGATCCAGAGGATAGGCAGAGAGCTTTGACCATAGGGAGCGTTGGCGGACGATTTTTCGGGGCCGTTGTTTGGAGCTCATTGATAATAAAAAAATTGGAGATATTTTTTGTGGTGCGAGGCAAGGCTTACGCAGAAGGTGTGAAAGAAAGAGGAGAGAGCATGTTTGTTGTAGGCGAAGAAAAAGCGAAAGAAAATTAGATGAAAAGATGGAATAAATTCAATTGCCGTGTTTTCGTGTAGTTGATATATTCAATTGGTGTATGTTCAAGTTCTTTAAGTGTATCATTCCTGTTAGCTGTATACTAAGCTAAGATGCCTCTATTGAGGCTCTATTGAGGCCCAGCCAAGAAACCTCTATTGGGGCCCGGCTCGAGCCTTATCAAAAAAAATCACGGCAATCTGCTCGGAAAGAAACCTCAGATTAAATTCTCCTAGCCAAACCCTGCATTTGGGGCCGTTCCGTTATTTTTATCAACAATAAAGTTGACTTTAAGTTGGCTATTTCCTAGAACGTAACCTCCCTGCACGGATTAAGCCAAAGATCCGATAAAAACAATAAAATCAGCCTAGGCAGCAAATATTCGACGTGTACCATGCAGCTTGCGACCCCAAAGCGGATCCGTTATGCATCTCCGAGATACAAGGCAAGACACTGCAGCAGCAAGCCCAGAAAACGCAGCAGCAAAAAGGACAAAATCCACAGGTTATATCGTATACTAAGGGTTATTGCCCAGGTTTAATTAATTGCCTACTAGCGCCGGAATAATTATCCCCCTGAAAACCCCGTTCATATCATGCATAATATTATTTCTTTCTGTCCTATTTCTCCTAATATGATCCATCATCTCGATAATAAATGTTTATTGCAATTGCTACGGTGCGGCGCCCCTGTAGTGAAATAAGTAGGGATCGCCAAGCAACTCTAAAAACGGACAAAATGGCTTGCAACCACTTGCAGGCGGGTGGGAAAATCCCTGGTCAAAAAGGAATAATCCGTAAACGAACCCACCAATATATATATAGGGTTCCATTGAGCTGACCGCCGGACATCTTCGAGCTCCACCGGCTATTTTGTCCTCCCCATTAATTCTCCTAGGCCTCAAACCATATATTAGTTTGCAAGTTTCAGGCTCTATCCCTTCTTGGAACTTGAGGCATCCAACTGCAGCCCGACGAAAACAAACAAATACTACAAAAAAGCCCGTCCCTGCTGTTTCCTGCCTATCTTCTTATCTTCCTTTGTTGTTTTCTTAGCTGTTGTTTATCTGCAAGTCCTTGTTGTCTTTTCTTTGTTTCCCCCGAGAAAAAATACCAGTTACTTTTTCAAAATAACCTATCAACATGCTTAATAAACTCGGAGCAGCCACAACAAGGGATATGGCCCGATCTGAGGAATTTGCCTCGACCGTCCCTTCTCATCAGTATACCATATCGGAATCCTCGTCAATGTATTCCTCGCAATATCACGACATTGGCCGTTCTTCATGTCACAGTGCGTCGTCGTCTTGTTACGATTCAGGGGCTTTTGATGATGCGGCTACTCTTTACATCCCGCCAAAGTCTTCCTTACGACCTCTTAATTCTATCCACAACCTGATAGCAAGATACCAGCATCTGGAATTTGCAATGGCCGCATCTTCAGTCGACGCTCTGGAGATCAGCAAGCTGGACTCGTCGTCGCCCGACATTTCTATCGACGAGTTCCCCTACTTTCGAATCTACAGCGACCTTGTCAGCGATACAAACTGGCGTGCATCTTTTATTTCCACCAATGGCACCGAGAGCGATGACGACGAGTCATGTTTCTCAAGTGCCCCTGAGACTGAGCCGGTCGCACCGGTTCGTCAGTCCAACCATAGTCCTCGCTTCTCAGTGGTCACTCAGGACATGATCCGCTCCTTTGAGCAAGAACTATCAGCACTGGACGAATTCGGTGAAGTCACCATCAATGAGTCTGTGAGTACAGATAGCCCCGATACCTCGGGCATTCAGTCTGCCGAAATCTCTGCATTGTCGTTCGACACTTCTTCATCTAAATTATCACCCCCTTCATCCCCTAGCAAGGAACCAAACAACCTACAGATAGTTCCACGGACGCTGAAATCCAGCCCGAGTGCCATTTTCAGAAGAAACACTGTCCTGGGCAAATTCAAGACGTTTGGGCGCCGAATCGCTTCGGCCGGCAATCCTAACACTAGCCCCTTTGCTGCTGTGCATGCAAGGACCAGAACCCCCATCATCAATATGCGTTTTAGCAGCGAGCGCAAATAGCTGGAGATTTGACTTTTTTGGAGATGTGGTATAGTTTTTGTTTTATAGCTGCTGAAATTAGAAATTAATACCGGTTATGATATATTCTCCAGTATGATCTTCTCCGAGCTGTATAACCACACTTCCACTGCTCCTTCTCCACGCTCCATTCGTTCAACGACCATCACATACACAAGACCGGCTTTGAGTGTGATGTTGTCGAGATATGTTCCAGATCGCTCGTCGGTAAATCCACCGCTGCAGGCAATAAGCTCACTTCCTTGAAACAAACTTAGCCGTAGAGCTGGCTGATACTCTCCATCGGCGACTTGAGCCCTTAACTTGATATTTAGCTCACACCGATGCTCAGATGAAACAGAGGCTTCTAATCTGTTCGTTTGATTCCAGTTCAATTGCAATACCCGGCTCAGAAGACCGGAATAATCTCGTATAACTGGCTCCAACTTGATAGGAGACGAAGAGTAGGCATTCAACCAGAACTTGGCCATTTCGACATTCTCCTTCCTATAGCTGGACAGAACTGCAACATATCTCCCTTTATTGAGTTTGGGAATGTGTATACTGCACCAATTGCAGAGGTATTTGTGCGAGCCTTGTATCAGGGCACTCTCGTCATATTTGCGGATCTGATTCTTTCCGACTCCAAGTAAAAAGATGTGAATTGAAACTGGTACCGGAGTATCAGAGATGCCAACCAATCTCAAATTAGCAGCGTCTTCCGGTATCGTCAATAAATATTGTGGGTTGTTTGCGTATGTTGAATCAGCAAAATTACCACCTATGTTTTCCTTCATCCATAGCCCATAAGCTTTAGCTCTGAACGGTAAGGGCTCAGTAGCCTTTGAAAGATTTAAAGGGCCGGAGCTGCTGCATGATAATGTGAACGTATTCCCTAGATATGTTTTTTCCTGCTTGTCATTGTCTTCCTTGGCCGTGACTACCAAAAGCAACTTTGCACCAGGAGGAATAGAATATCTCAGCGTTGCATAAGTACTATTAGTTTGTTGGCCTTTGTAGACCACTTCAGCATCCTCTTGCGATAAGATACGATGACCCTGACTTTTGAATAGTTCAAGACCAATATAGTACGAGCTGTTCCGTTCATCGGTACATGTATGCTCTTCCAGCAAAAAGTATGCCAATACCGACTGACTGCTATCATTCGTAACACAATACTGAGCATTTCCAATAAATAGTGAGGATGCCAAGCTCATTTTGATTTTGTCAGAAGTCCAAAGAAAATGTGCGCTTCTTTTATAAGGAAGTAGTGCCGGGTTCCAGTTTACGTATAATACCGAGAATTTCGACACTGCATTTTCAAATGACATTGAAAAGTCTGTAGTCCCTGAGTCAGACCAAGGATTACGAATAGACAGACGGCGACTGGTCTGGTCCAAGTCAGTTATCGTATAATCATGAGATGCCACAAGAGACGAGTCAGCCCCGACATTACTGCCCGTACCAAGACATGCCATGAGATCGCAATGGCGCCATCCTCGACTTAGTCTCTCCCACAATGAGTCTACCTCACATTCTTCAAGTAGATCTAACGTGATAAGCTCGGGTATCCAGCCGCAAAGCATGTATGTATCTAAAGCAGCATGTGATCCCTTGAATACATAACCACCAGTGGCTTTCATGTATGCTTTCTCTATCATCAGGGGCCAGAATGCGCCAACAGAGTGAAGAAAAAGATAACTTAAGGAACCGTTTGAGTCTTTGAGAGCAGGCAGTCGATCGTCGATTTCAACAGCTCGATCAGTGCCGTTAGTCCTAAGTTTGACCAGATATCTACCTGAAGACGAGACAGATTCAGACGGAAATAAGAACCCTTGAGGATATTTCAGATCATGTTTTAGGTTTGACTTGACCGATCTCTGTCTAAGGGTTATTATGCTCGTTATTGAAGCTACCACAGAACAATCATGAAATGCCTCTTGAGTTATGCTAGGAAAAGGCTCATTCAGGCCAATTATGTCTTTAGCACAAGTTTCAGAGGGGTCCAGCCAGATCAAACCCTGCTGGTCTAATTTGTCCGTGTCGCTGTCTGTGAATTTGGCCAGTGAAGCACCGAAATCCTGTGGACTGGGATCAACATACCAAGGATAAACATTGATCGAACCGATTCGACTAGACAAATACAGCAAGTTTTCGCCGCGACTGAAAAGCGGCTTGTCGGACTTTATCGTCTCGAAAATATTAATTGAATCGCGAAGAAAGTCGCTCAGATATCGCACATCAGGCTCGTTGTTAGACTCCAGCTTGAGCTCATTGTCAAGAATAACACACAATTTCCTCAGGCGTTTCAAACAGGCATCCTTATTTCCAACAGATAATTGAAACAGCGCGTCACCTCTTAACCTTTGCACGCTGCTTCTGTCCTCTTCCATATATAAACAGGAGTGTTGAGTAGGAGATCTGAGCAGAGATGGTTTGATAATGATTGATAATTTCTTGATAATCAGCGAGTTTTTGAACGAAGCCGTTTTTCACCGTTGACGTCGGGAGAAAAACTTGAAAACTACGAAAATGGCCAGTAAGTAGAGAAGCAGATATGGGTTTTATATCAGAATGATGTCTTTTATGTTTATGTATATACCATTCGATATTAACGTATGTAGAAGCAAAAGGTCGAATGACCTTGATCAAATTGATATCAACTGCTAAAACAGGATATCTTAGATACGTTATGAGACCAAGGTCCAGTCCAGTGGTTAAACAAGTTAGATATGATCCGATAGGTAGGTAGGCATTTTTATGGTTAGAAAGGCTATTATGTAGGGTTATTAGGTGGCTGTTACGTATTATTCGAATAATCGTATATGGTAGTGGAATAATCGTACATTGGCTGAATGGCCGTATACCTAAATGTCACTAACTCTCAGCACAAAAGCATGTTCTCTTCGAAGAAACTCGTAAACGAAAAATAGCAGATCTCAAGAAGCCTATTTTCAAATAATTATCAATAAGTCATTCAGTCGGTTATTGCATTGGACCGACGGCGCAAACTGTACATATAACATAGAGTAACGTTCTCTCACTCAGCTTGCCTGATCCGCTATGGGATTGGCATGAATTGTCACTGTTTTAATAAATATCGGATTCAACGGCCGGTTCTTCTTGTCTACAGGGATTTTCTCCAGCTGATCGAGCACGTCCATTCCTCCTATTACCTTGCCAAACACCGTATTAAGCCCATCCAAAGACACTTGTTTACCGTAAGTTATAAAGAACTGCGAACCGTTCTTATTAGGACCTGAATTTGCCATAGATACAATTCCCTGAATATTAGAAAAAACCATTTTTACCGAATTGTTTACTTACTCGAGCATTATGTCTCAAAGCAGGCTTGATCTCATTATCAAACATGCCTCCCCAGATTGATTCCCCGCCTTTTCCAGTTCCTGTTGGATCGCCCATCTGAGCTATAAATCCTGATGATTAGTCAATCTGAATAAATACGCTGAATATCACATACCCTTTATATTTCTATGAATCTTAGTATCATTGTATGTACCCTTAGCACAATGAGCCAGGAAATTCTCGGCTGTTTTAGGCACGGAATCGCAAAACACCTCTATTTTCACGTCTCCAACATCTGTATGAAGCTATGAACCGTTAGAGCTTCAAATTGGTTGACTTCACTACGCTTAATTACTACGTTGATCTACTTACTGTCACTGACATGGAGAATGGGAAGTTACACTTCAAAGATCATAGCTATTAACATTGCAACTTAAAATACGCTATAAACTCCTTAAGGCGTAGACGCTTCATAACCCGGAGTTTCCGAATCATCAAGTCCCCAAGCACCTGGAGTATGCGAAACCGCCGGTGTTTTGGCATCGAATACGGCTGGAGTAGCAGCTTCCTTGAACACACCAGGTGTCGGGGCATTCATAGCACCAGGCGTAGCTCCAAATCCAGGTGTAGGTGCAGAATAGAAATTTCCTGGAGTTGCAGCTGTAGAACTTCGAGGATCCCATCCTGGCGTACGTCCACCGGCATTCCATGCTGGTGTTCTTCCTCCGTCAAATCCAGCCACTGCGGGAGTCTTCGCACCAGAATTCCAGGCAGGTGTTTTTCCTCCTGACGACAAAGCACTCCAAGCAGGAGTCTTGCTTCCTCCTGCCCATCCAGGAACTTTGTTTCCACCATATGAAGGTGTTTGAGAGCCTGCTGCCCAGCTTGGTGTCGCACCACCACCACTGCTGACTGGAGGCGGTCCCATGGAACCGGGCCCTCCCCTTGATCTACCCATAACAAACTCCATATAAGGAACTTTCTGTCCACTATTATCATTAATAAGCACTTTTGATTTGTCAACACTGACAACTTTGTTTTTGGCTTCCAGTTCCACCCGAACACTCAAATCATTTTCATCCTTCACAAGGCCGTTCATGCCCTTGTATTGAGATCCACGTCCAATGGTGATCATTTTTCCAACAAGCCGGTTTCTGGCTCCTCCAAACACAGGAAGCTTTGGAGGTCCCATGCCTCCTCGTGCCATAGGGTTCATTCCACTCAACTCATTTTCGCTTCGAGCACCCTTGGTAGAAACACTGGAAACATTTGTAGTACGACTGACAAATACACCGAGATTCTCGCTGATATTTCGATCGTGCAAAAACAGTGTCGATCTGAATATGTGCAAGATAGTGCCCTGCCTAGACTGTCCGCCGTTTTCTCTGACAACATCACCAACTCTGATTTCGTTGCCTTTTCTATCAGTAGCAAACTGTAAGCCTTTGCTCAGCTTCATAGAAATGGTACTTGGTGCGCTAGTTCTCAACTGGCCATCTTGGCCAAGAACACTCAGCTTATCACCTTCAATGTCCACAATACACCCAACTGTTTGGGGATTCAATTGAACCAAGTCATGCAACTCAAATTGGCCCACATGGCTGGCACCAGCAGTATCTGCAGCAGATTTCAAGTCCTTCGAGAAAACAGTTATTTCGCTCTTAGAACCGTCACTAAGAAGAGTAACGTCGTCCTTTGAAATCTGAACAACCAAACCAGTATCATCCTTGTACGTACCATTCATGACACGCACGTGATCTCCTACCTGGAACAGCTTTCTCAAAGTGCTCGCAGGGACTTCTATAACCTGCTTCAGAGAATGGCTAAGAGGCTTGATTGTGACGATTTCACCCTGAGTGCTGACGACTGTACCTTTCATACCTGACTGTTCACCGCTGTCCACCTCAACCTGCTCTCCACTCTGGAATATGGCAGCGGACTTTTCACTCTTCAAGCTCTGACTAAGCTGTGAAAGATCGATGCCATCTTCACTTGCATTGCTGAATTTTGTCAGTTCTTCTAATCTTGGTGCAACTGATTCTGTGTTCAAGAAGGTTATTCTGAAATCTTTAATCAGGTAACCATTCTCAAACTCTTCACCCAAATAAATATATGAATTGGCACCTCGTCGCTGAACATGCCGAGGATCTTGCTGCATCGCTTCTTGATAGGAGAAGAGCTTCTGTGGAGGGCGAGATTTGGCTGAAGGGACACCGGCACGCTTTCGTTTTGAATCTCCAGATGAAGTATCAATAAAGGTAGATTTGCCGTAGTCCAGTCGAGGGACGACTTTTAGACGAGCTTCCAGGCCATTTTCACTGAGATTCTCAACTATTGCAAGATCTCCAGAATATTTACCACGCTTGATTCGAACATAGCTTCCAGGAATAAGCTCTGTATCTTTTGTTTTAGTGACTCGAAGCAAATCAGGGTATTCCTTTATAGGAACAAGAACCATATTTTGCATGTAAACGTTTGCAAAACCCTTGAGTGCTTTTTCAACAGCAGCCTGCTTTCGAGCCTCGATATATATGTAACCGGAGAAACTATCTCTTTGCAAGACGGAGAAAATCTCCAACGGCTGTGGCGAATCTTGCAAGTTGGTCTTTTTCTTCAGAATGGCCCGAACAAGTTCCTTTTCTTTGCCTATTTTGCATCGAATACCCCAGATACTAGGATCATGCACCGAAGGAAGCAACAATCGTTGAGGAACAAATCCTTGGCCTTCTCTGTACCTAGAGGCAGTAGATCGGCCGTACTTCTCTCGATAGGATTCTGCAAGACGTACAGCATCTTCCTCGGCGATTTCTTCTCGTCTTCGGTCGACTTCTCGATGAAGACGATCATCCTGCAACTCTGCCGATTCCTCTTCGCCTTCCTCAATAAAGCCGTCTTCTTTCATAAGACCTTCCTCGTCCTCTTCAGCCTCCTCTTCTTCCTCATCGACTTCGGCTTCGACATCCAAAAACTGGTTTCTTCGTTCCTTCCTGGGCTTCTTTCGCCTTGGACGATCATCTTCGTCATCCTCTTCCTCCTCTTCGTCTTCTTCACCGTCCTCCTCGCCTTCATCAGAGCCGCCAGAGTTATCTTCGTCGTTCTCGCCTTCCTGTTCATCGCCATCCCGATGAGAACCATCATCGCTATCCTGAGCAGTATCAATCACTTTGCTAGTAATTTCGTCAGAATTGACATCTGAGCCCGCAGACCCAGCTCGGTTGGTTTCTTCGTCTGACATTGCTGACAGTTGTTAAGTTGAGAAGAGGAGAAATTTAAGTTATTGGAAGGGTAAGTTGAGGAAAAAGTTAGCAGCATTTATATTCGGGGATTTCACAACAAAAACCAAAACCAATTTAAAACCAATTATTTATTAACAAGATGGCTGTATCTTTAGTAGACTTTCAGCTAGCTATTGAATCATTGTCGGTTGAAAGCTCGCGGTTCGAAATCAGCCGGCTGGAGAATTCCATAGCCCATCTCAAGCGTACCAACCAAGAATTATTAGATATAATAAGCGATACCAAGGATAATGCAGACGTCGAGTTGTATATGGATACAATTTCAGAGAACAAGGAGGTGATTGAGGTGCAGAACAGCCGGATCGAGCTGCTGAACAAGCATATCCATGACATATTGGACAAGGACGAGACAGATAAACTGGTTCGTGAGGCCAGTAAAGTGCACATAGACGAGGCGAAGGAGGAGCAGGAGCCGGAGAATGGCATAATTCTGTGAGACGGAGAAGACAGGCTACCGGTCGAATCAGTGTGTCGCGCACCTCAATTCACAATAGCCGTGATCCTCAATTCACAATACGCCCCTGTGTATTCGACTCATTTTGATAAATTAACGGAGGCTCGTCTTTCCCTGTAATCTGACGGTAGAGGTGAATAAACCGGGACAGGTCACCGACTCCAATAATATTGGCAGTTACATTGAGAATTCGAAGAGCCTTCAAATCAGCCTCTGCAATAGCTCTCAAAGAACCCAAGGAACAGCCTATCAGTTCGAGCTGATACAAATTCCTGAACCTGGGCAGGATCTCAGTCCAGAAAGGATTCGACGGACTGCCAAATATATTGGGCGGATAGTATATCCTCAATGTGTTCAGTGTAGAAGCAGAAGTCTTTTGTAGCACACGGTTGATGGAATCCACCACTGTATCATTTCTCAAATGCATAAATGAAGCAGTCTCAAGTGGCATCTCTAGATCTGCAGACAGCAGACTAGTAGATGCTTCGAATGCCATGCGTTCGATCGTCAGCTTGGTAACTCTATTACCGAGACCCACCATGATACGAACGGGCCACTTTTCGATAATAACGCTATGCAGTTGAGAATCTAAAGCAGGTGCTAGTAGTAGACGGCCTTCCTGATTGCCCATGAGTTGTAGCCGCTGTAAATTCGGTAACAGCTGGTGAATATCTTCGAATGATACCAGGGCATCGCCGGCTATATCCAGGACTTTGAGATTAGGGCATTTTTCAGACATAAAGAATGGTCTCCCAGTTAAGCAATCTCGGCTGGTGGTCCTTAGCATGTTGAGACCTTTGCAGGTTTCAAAGATAGCCGGAATGAAGTCAGTAGTCATTTGAATCTTCTTCATGTTAAGTGAGAGTATCTTCAAATCAGGCGGCAATTCATTGCTGAAACTGGCTGTCAATGGCGCGGTAGCAAAGACAGACAGCGTTTTGGGCCTCAAGACCTGAGCAAGATTCGTCTCACAAGAGCTTATCGTCAAGAGCTCGACAGAAAAGGACGGCCATCTGCGGGATAATGCAGTCAGATGCTCCCATAGGGTCTTGTAAGTGAAGCTGTTTGCACGCCTGAAGTCGACCTTTTGAAACAACCGCGGCATCTGATACATTATCTCGGCCCAGTTCGACGATACTTCAAGACAACTGGAGATGTCCTGGAAGGAGAGGTTGCGGAAAATAAGATATAGCACGTCTTGAGGCAAGGACGTGAGCGGATCGGCACTATGATGCATGCAATGGAAGACGCGATCCAGGAGCGTTTTGACCTCTCTGATTACCGGTACATTCTTCTCTTGATCGGCCAGACTGCCTCTGCGATCTATGGACTTGCATAGTGCGTTTGCGGTGCGTAGCAGTCTAGCAGCGGCAGGCAAGTCTTTCTCAAGCAGTAGCACGGTCTGAGCGCGACGCACATAGGCCATTGGGCACTTTTTGTGCTTCTTGACGAAACGCGCCGACCTTAGCTGCAATGTCCTCATATGGTTTTTTAGCAAGAAGCAGTTGGGGTCGTAGCAGTTGGCAATGTAGCTGTGCAGGTTGGAACAGAGGCCATCGTACGCGGCCACCGACTCCTCGTCAGAAACACGTAGATGCATTTTCTTCATGTCCAGAACCGATTCATAGAAACGATAAGCCTTTTCGAAATTGCCTTCATCCGTCAACACCTTGGCCTGCTCAAGATAATTTCCCACTGTTTCCTGCGGTAGCATGCTGGACGTGTACTTCTGGCGTAGTTGTGAGACTGAGAATTCCCAAGCGAGATGCTTTTGGTGGGGTTTGTCGACACGTAACATCATAGTGAACTCTTTGAGAGCAGGCTGGACGCAACGACTGATCATTAGGGGCTGTAGAGAGGATTGTACATAAGCGCCATGTTACGAGAGATGTTTATTCGAGCGGTGTTGTTGGTCTTGGCGTGGATGCCTGTAGCTTCGGCCCTGAAATTCAAGGTCGAGGCCGAACCAAAGGGCTCTCCGCCTCGCTGCATTCGGGATTTCGTCACCAAGAACACGCTCGTGGTCGTCCATGTCAATTCAGACGGGTATCATGACGACGGGCAGCAGCTAAATATACATATTAAGGACAACAAGTCCAACGAATATGGCCGTACAAAAGATGCCGTTGGCAAAAACAGAATGACCTTCACTGCTCATACGGACGCAGCATTCGATATATGTTTTGAAAACGTCCTTACAGGAGCTCGTCCTCACTCGTTGTTCCGCAATGTCGAGCTGGACGTCGAGGTAGGAGCCAATGCTCGAGACTGGAACGCAGTGCAGGCAGCGGAAAAACTCAAGCCCACGGAGCTGGAATTGCGACGAATCGAAGAGCTTACTGATGAAATTGTTCGGGAGTTGGAATACCTCAAGGTGCGAGAGGCCAAGCTACGAGACACAAACGAGTCGACGAACCGAAGAGTCAAGTTGTTCTCTATATTCATTATATTTTCACTGGTGCTGCTTGGATGCTGGCAGATGTACTACCTGAGGACGTATTTCCGATCGAAGCATATTATATAAAAGGAGGGTGTGGTGTCGGTGTTTACACGAGTAACAGGATTGACATGAGTAAAGGATTGACATGCTTTTACATGAGTAACAGGATTGTCATGCTTTTACATGAGTTAACATGAGTTAACATAATGTTAGTTTGATTTATAAATAATAACTACATGACTGTAGTGTACTTCAATGCTATTTCTATTTCTGCTTTCTGCGCTCTGCTACGTAATGTCTGCTCTCTGCTACGTTCTGCTCTCTCCTATGCCTCCTATCCCTACACCGCATGAGCCTCCTGCATGATCTCCGCAAAATCCTCAACGTCCACCTCCATTTTCCCACTCAACAGAAGCATATCCTTCAAATCTTCATCCGTAGCATCATCCTTGACCATCTGTGATATTCTATGTAAATCTGATAGTTTTATACTCGACTTTCCTTTGCTAAATAACTGAAATGCCTCTGCTATACCAGCATCCTTTGCCTTCTGACCCGGATCCCTTGATCTGCCCTGTGCTTGTGACTTTTTAGATACTCTTGAAGCTTCCAATTTCATCATCATAACCTTTGCAAATGTTTCGAATTCAATATATCCCGTACCATTCTCATCCAATGCCTGTTGTATCTGATCGTATTCATCACCACTGATATCAGACAACCCCAATGCTTCCAGAGCTTTCGGCAAAGACTCCACCTTCATTGTCTCTCCAGCCTCATCGTCTTCAGCCAAAAACTCCGCAAATATCTCTGTAACCAGCTCGAGGTCTGGATCGTCCTGGGCTGCCATGTTGGAGAGATGCACAGCCGTACAAGGGCACAACTGAAATTTTCGGCTTGATTTTTCACGAGCTTCATTGCATTTCACAGTAACTAATTATCGCTCCACCATGAGTTATTCTACTACGGAATTATCCTACTTACGAGACTCGCTATCTTCCAAACCTCCTATACGGCCCGATGCGCGATCCGGGCAGCAATTCCGCCCGTTAGAGGCAGATACCAGCTTCCTGCCTACTGCCAATGGATCTGCCCGAGTCAGAACAGCCGATGGTGCTGAATGCATTGTAGGAGTGAAAACCAAGGTCGTGGAGAACTCGAAGATATCGCAGCTTATTAACGTGGACGTCGATATCGCCAGTCTTCGTGACGATCATTCGCTGCCTCATAGTCTGTCGCGAATCTTCCAAACCATGCTATCTTCGTCACCACAGCTGCGAGATTCGCTTAAAATAAGCTCCGGCTATTCTTACACTCTATTTATTGACTGCTTGGTTGTCTCATACTCTTCGCACCCTCTTAGCATACTTTCTCTCGGCATATATCTGGCTCTATTGACAGCTAAACTGCCTCTTCTTCTATCTTCAACCAACGACGAGGATGCTGAAGAAGTGCCTGTTTTTCATGATGACTGGGATCAGGCAAAGCCTCTGTGTATCTCGTGGAAACCTCCTATTCTGCTTCTTGGGGCTGTGGTTGGAGATAATATCCTTGTGGATCCTCTACAGTCTGAAGAGATGGTCGCTGATGCTGGAATTATCCTCGGCTGGTCAAATGGAAAAGTCGCTTCTCCTATCCGAAGCATCAGTTTTGCTAACTCTTCCTCCTCGGCTAGCTGGTCAACTGGTCTTAATCGAGACGTTATAAGCAAAATGTGCGAAATCGCCAGTGAATGTGGGCCTGATGTAGCTGAAGCCCTCGACAGCATTGTAGAGTCCACAAGCACGTCTGTATAACAGTAAATGTTACATTATGTATATTTCTGATGTTACATTATGCATATTTCTGATGTTTAATTATGCAGATTTCTAATGTTTAATTATATGCATGCTATTAATGTTTACATTATTCATATTTTATGCCTATTTACATGCTCAGCATATTTCTATATTCTACTTACATGCTCAGCATCTATATCTATTTACACTCAACAATGCTGCGACGAATACGCCTGCACTACAACCGCAGTTGCAGTCTGAATATTCATCGATCTAACCACACCGACCTGCTTGATCTCCACACAAAAGTCCAATTCGGCCAGCAAGTCCCCAGGAATGCCTTCTCTCTCTTTTCCAAGTAAAAGAAGACACTTTTCAGGGAACTTCAGCTCGTTGTTCAGTTGGATACTGCTGTCTGTTTGTTCCAGCCCAACCAGTGTGTAGCCCTCCTTCTTTTTCCATTTCATGAACGCTCTGATTTCTTCTTCCTTGACCTCGGTCATAGGCATCCACTGATCTGCCGTCATAGCTACGCTCTTGAAATCGTGCTTTTGCGAGATGTTCATATCATTCAAGCAGAGAAGCTGTGCTCCAAGGACATCACATAGACGGCATATTCCACCAAGATTCGGTGCCTTGTTAACCAAACTGGCAACCACAATCAAATTGCCTCTTTTGATATTGAGCCGTTTGTCAGAAGTTTCGTCGTCGTTTCCAACTCCTGGCATCCATGCTCCACTCTTGGTTTGCAGTATCTGAGATAGTCCTCCGTAGTCTTCATGCTTCATGATATCGACATTGTCCTGTTCAGGAGCTGTCCAGATTTCAGAATCGAATCCTATGGGTATAGAAGTTTCTGTGCCAAACGGCTCGAGAGCTTTCAGAAAATCGCTTCTTCTAATTGGAATAATAGGACATTCGTCAAGCACTTTGACCAGAACGTACCCAGCAATATTCACCAACGTGAAGTCATCTTCCAGATTCCACACAGTATCTGTTCCTTTTCTGAACTTCTTCTCAGTATCGTGATTCAACGCAGTACTGACCACTCCGTCGAGAATAGGAACAAAACCAGTAATTTTACTCAACAACGCTGCCTTCTCCGGTCTATCAAGTTCTGCACGCAGCGCATGCATCATTGCTACTGACGAATGCCTTACACCCGCTTTATTGCTCGTAGCAAGAGGTATCAGTAGACTAAGATACTTCGGAACGAGCTCACCGTATCGATCAATATCCTTCATAGAGTTGAGCACCAACAAGCCAATCCTTTCCAAAGATACAATAACTCTCGGTATGCCGTTGAACTTCGTCAGTGGCTTGAAGACCTGTTCATCGAGATATTCCTCGTCACTTCTGAATGCTATATATCTAGCAATCATCCATTCAATATAAACACGAGCAGCAAGAGAAGACTCCGGGTCTAACGATGGCCAGTAGAACATCTCCAAGGATCGTTCCAGAACGTGCAACGGTAAATGCCTTTCTAGAATTAGCATCAGCTGTAATACGGCTACCTTGACTCTCTTTTCCTCAGCATTGTTTCTCTTGAAGATTTGAAATGGCTTATAATCCTTGCCAGACATGAAATAGTCAAAAAGTTCCACAGATTCTCGACGATCCAAACCCGATATATAAGTGATTGCTAGTGCTCGAGAGGATATTTCTGGTTCTCCCCACTCCTGTTCATATACAGTGCCTTCACTCCAACCGAGCAGACTGTCCAAGGACTGGCCAATTTTACTTTCAATCTGATAAGCTGGCACTTTACATCTCTCCAGTGTATAGACAGATACCATGACATACTTTATCCACGGAATATCTTTATGTGGAAAGAGAATTTGTGCAAGTTGTGGCAGTAATGCTCTTCTACCAAAGCCCTGCTTGACAACAGATTCGGCCAATTCTTGCAAGATATGAGAATTATCGGCCAAGAGGTTCTCTCTTGAAAATGCAACTTTCAAGAACAGATGATGAAACGATCTCTGACGAGCACTCAGACGCTCTTTTATCAATAAGTTCCACAAGCCATGAATCTCCGCAATAAGCATCCTGTTGAAAGAACCAATATTGTGCGAAGAAGTCAATGCTACTTCTAGTGACTTAAACATAGCAATTCTTGCATCAGCTTTCGCAGTCGGAAAGAATAAAGTAATGTCATCCAAAATGCTGGAAAACTCGCGTTCTGTTATATCCCGGTATTCGGAAAGACAGTTGAAGTATGCCTCGACTGCGTCATCTCTAAGTCTTTTGTTGTCCGCCAATGCCGGTATATTTTGGTACCTAAAAAGACGGGCAAATTCAATTAAAGATATTCGGCCTGGCAGAGAGCCGGAGATGTGTAGAAGCTCCAGTGTCCAAGCCAATTGTGTGATATCCGACGGCAGCTCAAGGCTCACAGAGGGTATCTCCCACAAATTAGCTCCCGGCTCTAGGCTTGTGATGACCTGAACTGCGTGATAAAAGTCAGTCGAAGGTTCTTGTTCAAGTTGTTGAAGACCCTCGGAGAAATTCTCTCTTAACGGTGAAATGAACTGATGGTGCTTCAAAATATCAGGATTGACTCCGTCTTTGGCGTCCATGACAATCTGAGTAGTCAATGGCAAAGAATATTTAACGTAGTCGTAGGTTTGGTATTGGCTGTGGAATATCTCCTGGTATAATGTGGCATCGCAGAATCGCTCGTCGCGGACATCAATTTTATCGATAGAATGAGCACCCCAATGCGTTGAGTATTGTGCAATAGAATCGAGCATATACTTCTTTGCCCAGGAATTGGATTTCGTGATTTGTGAAAGGGCGAAAAACCAATCTTCAAATGAAATCTCCTGAGGGTTGATACTCATCATGAGCTTTATACAGCCATAGGCTACGGCTCTTTCTCGCAAAGCACTTTCAACCTTGTGTTCCAGACTGATAGAATGCAAGAACAGAATGATACTGGAATCGAGAACCCTTCTAGTACTCAGGCCCTTAACGAGCCCAAAAATCAGGTATATTCTTGCGGGGTCATGAATTCGACTGTGGTCACAGATGTAGGCCAAAATCTCAGTCGTAAGGTCGCGAACAGCTCTATCGTCGGATTTGTCTATAATATTTGAGATAAAATCAACGAGAGTGTCAGCATAGTCGCACTTTACACTGTGGCCAAGGTCAGTTGTAGTGAAATGCGAAGCAATTGTGCTGTAATCGAGAATGCTGCGCAGAACCTGACTAGATGATCCAAGTAGTACACTATCAGAGACGTCCATACGTAATACTAGATTACCAATGAACCTTCTAATCGAGTCCATGGTCGATTTGAAGCCGACTGAAAGCAATACTAGACCCCATGATCTGGGAATGATGGTCTTTTTCATGTTCAGCATGGTTAGAATATCAGCTTTAGAAGCTTCGACCTGATTCAAAGAGGAATCAATTCCAATTATCTCAATTAGTGTAATGTAACGTTTCCATTCGTTCATATACTGATCTTTTGCAGAAGATTTCCATACCATGGCATCGTTGGAAATATCATGCGAGAGAGATTGTATGGATTTCGACAAAATATGGAGACCATATTTTTTACAAGCATGCTTAAACTCTTCTTGTAAAGATAGCTGAAGGAAATGCCAGTATTTCGAGTTGTCAAGCAAACTTTGAAAGTAGGAATTATTGTACAGTTCGTATCTGGATATCCATCTTACCCAGAGTTTGAAACCAATGACATGATAATGATTGATGTTCTTGCTTTCGACGAGTTTAACGATAGCATCCCACCAATGTTCTTGTAGATCATCAGATAATGGATAAGTTCCCATAATGGTTTCCAAGGCTTCGCTAGCCCAGGACGATACCTGCACAGAACGACTAGCTTGTAGTGTAGTAAGATGCAAGACGAATTGCAAGGGGAGGTTTTGTACTATGGAATCTTCGAAATCAAACATGCATATAAGTCGAAGATATCGCAGAGTAACGTCGTCTAACGGGGGATCAGAGGTGAGATCAGAGTGCGAGGTCCATATAAGCCCGTCTTTTATAGCATTTTGGAATACAATAATGCACTTTTCAATGAAACTTTTCTCAAAAGAAGGGATTTTACTGCCTAGAAATGCAATAGAAGATATAGCTTTGAGATCAGAATCATCCAGCTTCGAAGCTGGGGTATCTAAGTACGAATATATTCCACTGAGAAGCACCGACAAAGACCCAGATAAGTTTGTTTCGGCCAATTCCGAAGAATAAAGCTCGGTAAATGCTTCACAGAGCGACTTGTTTTGAAAATCACTGTGTACTACGGCCTCAGCTATTGATCCGGCCGTTTGAATACGCACAGGCAGATCAAGATTCTTGAGAATTATAGAACTGGACATATTTCGGTAAAGCCTTGGTCTGGTGAGTCCTGGAATATACCAATTGTTTCCTTTGAGTGAGATCCTCCAAGTATGCTGAAGCTGCCTACAGCAAATTTTCATTCACAGTTGGTAGAGAAAACTGAGTGATAAATTTCGGATGACAAGAGAGTACAAAAATTAGAACATCTAATCATTATTACATCTACATCGTTATTCATTTACATCATATTACCCAATTGACATTTACATATTTAATAATTCAATTGCTCCGTAAATCTCGTGATTTTCGCCTTTCCATTGCCAAGAGAAATAAAGCCTTAAATCCGTCAAATGTAGGACCAAACCCAGTCATATACGACTCCAAGCGGCTTTTACGGAATTATTGCTACCGCATACTTTCTTTATTTAATGACGTTTTGTTCAACCTTTAGAAAATAGAATTTAAACTTTACCTTCAACGTTTCAGTCGATAAATATGGTCACCACGGCCCCTGAGATTACCAGGTCTTCCGATGAGGAATATAGATATGAGGTCTACAAACCGCAACACAAGCCTTTTCCCGGCATGACTGATCATTTTAAACTTATACAGGAATCGTATGCGAAAATAGCCTCGAATTTCGGCTTGTTCAACGGGGAAAATGGCCATCGTTTGTATGCGGAGAATGACATTCTAGACGTCATTGGCGACGGATGGATATTCGGAATGTACCGAGGCCAGAAATTGGTTGCTACTATCACTACGGTTGTCGAAGAGGAAGAAATTCATCCTGGTGCTGTTTCTATCAAGTTGCATCTGGCAGCAGTATCGGTGGACGAATGGGGCACTGGACTCGGCAGAAAGATCATCTTCTATGCTGAAAAGTATGTAGCAAGCCAATACCCGAAGCATAAAGTTCGATTCCATTTGTCTGCAATTGAAGAGCATAAATTGGGCTCGTTTTACGCTAAATGTGGTTACACTGTACATGGAAAACTGCCTCAAGCTGCCGGAACATGGGCTAGCGATGCGCCATTTACATTATTAGATATGTATAAAGATTATTAGTTTGGGAATTAGTTTGGAATAGTTACTTAGCAATATTTACTTAGCAATACTATGGTTTTACAATAAGCTTGATTGTTTCTCATTGACTTCTTATCAGATCTATCGTTGTCCGCACTTAGATTTCCTATTCGGGCAATATCTAAACAACCTCCAATATCAACTCCAAGAACATCATATTTACTCTGTTTTAGGACGTTCGAGACGACAAATTCCAAAGCAAAAATGGCACGAAAAGCCAGTCCCCAGAAAAAGACGGCTGTCTCACCGACTAGGCCGCATTCGGCTACTAAATCAGCTACTCCTGTTCAAGCCAGGCCTCAGGCAACTCCAACCAAACCTCGACCAATATCGGTACTGGGAGCTCCTGGAGAGTTCAATTCCCCTTTTTATGGAACTTCTGAAAGACCAGTCAGTTCTGCAAGCGTACGGCCTTCGTCAATGCCTGCTGGAGGTAATGTCAAGGTGGTCGTTAGAGCTCGTCCTTTTCTGGACAGAGAGAAGACCAAGGAAGCACCAGCAGTTATAACAATGAATTCAAATGACCAGTCGACGACCATATCGCCTCCAGAGGAGAAGAAGACGGCGAGGAGAAACAACGAGTCTCGTACCTTTTATTTTGACCGGAGTTTCTGGTCGGCCGATTCCAAAGACGCAAACTTCGCAGATCAAGTCACAGTGTACAATGAAATCGGCCAGGAATTCCTCACTCATAATCTGGAAGGTTATAATACCTGTATATTCGCCTATGGTCAAACAGGATCAGGCAAAACATATACAATGATGGGAACAGGCAATCCTGGGAACCGTGAATCCGACGGCATTATACCTCGAACATGCAAAGACCTTTTTGAGCGAATTGGCAAATTGCATGAAGATAACGTCTCATGTACAGTGCGAGTGTCGTATTTCGAGGTGTATAATGAGCAGGTCCGTGATTTGCTTGCACCAATGGACACCAAAGGACATCAGAGACAATTACGGGTGAGAGAATCGCCTACAGACGGTCCTTTTGTGGAAGATCTCTCAGAATATACAGTCAAAGACTCGTCGCAGGTCATGAAGTATATCAAGCAAGGCAATAAATCCAGAGCAACGGCTGCAACGAACATGAATGATCAATCGTCGAGATCGCATGCGGTAGTGACACTATCTATTAAGCAGATCCATTATCATGCAGATAATGATGCTACAGAAGAAAAGAGCTCTCAATTGCGTCTGGTAGATTTGGCAGGCTCTGAACGAGTCGATGCGACAGGAGCTACAGGCGCACGATTCAAAGAAGGATCTAATATCAATAAGTCTCTGAGTACTTTAGGACGAGTGATAGCCAGTTTGGCATCGCCGAGTCAAAACAAGCAACTGGTGCCATATCGAGACTCAATTCTTACATGGCTGCTCAAAGAGAGTCTTGGAGGTAACTCTAAAACAGCCATGGTAGCTTGTATATCACCGGCAGATTACGACGAATCGCTGTCTACACTGAGATATGCAGATCAAGCTAAGCGAATTAGAACCAAGGCTGTTATCAACCATGACATTGTATCGGGAGCCGACAGAGATAAGCTGGTGATGGAGATGCAGGAACAGATAACGTCTCTACAACATTCACTCAATTGCTCGAATGAAAAACAGCTTGAAGGTGATAATTTCAAGGACGAGCTTCACAAGGTCAGACAGGCCATCAGATTCTACGAGGACCGAGCCGTCACAGAAGAAAACAAGAGAAGAAACATACAGTCGGAACTACAGGCAGCCACTCGGCATAACAAGCTACTGATAGAGCATCTACGGGAAGTAACTAACAAGACGACGGGGGGAATCAACTCGGGAAATGCACCGGATAGTTATTCTGTTCTGAAAGCCGAGCAGCAGGAAATAATGTCGGATATAAGCGAGATGAAGAGAGAATTTGCGGCATGTCGAGAGAAATTCCAGGCCCGACTCAAGAATATTAATGTTGTTTATTAGGTAGTTAACTTAGGTACTTTAACCTTATTCTATGATATGGTGTTACTTTAAGTAGCCGATTGTCCCACTATAAGTTTGCACTTGACAAACTCTCGAATAATAAACGATATGAGTGAAGGATCCGAACAAGAGAACCCGAGAGAGCCGGCTGAGAAAGGTAAGGAGGGAGGGGGAAGAGAGGGGAAGGAGGTAGAGATGAGTAGAATTGAATGAAAGAATGCTAATTAATAGCCGTTATAAAATCCGTCGATATGGTAAGCAGGATACGGGTTTAAGGAACCAAAGCACAATACCCCCAAACTAAATACTAACTATTCTAAGTCGGAAGAAATGCAAGAAGCAGTCATCAGCATATCCACCGAGGCTATTGGACGTTATACCGTGGAGAAGGACGTGGCAGCAGATCTCAAGAAGGAGCTGGATCGACGCTTCGGGCTGGCGTGGCATGTGATTGTGGGAAAAAACTTTGGAAGCTATGTAACACATGAATCCAAGCACTTTATTTATTTCTATGTAGGATCGTTGGCGTTTCTGGTGTTCAAGACGGCCTAGGCTGGAGGCCCAGGGAGCCCTTCTCATAGAATGTATACTTTTGTAAATGAATAAAACGATGAGATAGATAGGGGTGTTATATTAGCGATTATATGGGTTTTTAGCAGTTATATGGGTTATATATAGCAGTTAATATATATATATATGCCCCTTTGATAAAACTATATATTCCCCTTTGCCTATTCCCCTCCACGCCCCCATAACCCAAATCCATATTAAGTTAAGCAATCCCCATACTATCACCATGGCCGACTTTGAGGACAACAACCCGTTTGCTGGCAGCGATGTATCGGATGATTTCGAACATACAGCCGATTCTCAGGGCCATGAAGCCTCTTTAACCGATAATCAGCCTGCTCACGGCTACGACGATGGCTTCTACAGTGGGGAGCCTGCTCATTCAAGAACCTATACATCTCGAGTGGAACAGATCCTGGTGGAGGTTCCTGACTCGCCCATTGAGATCGTCGATGCTGGCAAGAGCCATGAAGGCAACGGAAGAGGGTTCATTGCATATACTATTAAAATCATGGATTTGACGGTCCGACGCCGCTACTCGGAGTTTGAGAGCCTGAGAACCACGCTCACGAGGCTATTTCCCACGCTATTGATTCCTCCAATACCGGAGAAACACACCATGTGTAGGTATGATTGATTCGAGCTCTAACTATTCTACTAACACCTATCTAGCCGACTATGCTGCCTCGCCTACCAAAGCAAAGGAGGATAGCAATATCATAGAACATCGACAAAGAATGCTCACCGTGTTTCTGAACCGATGCCGCTCAATGCACCAGGTCCGTGAAAGCTCGGTTTTCCACCGCTTCCTGGACCCCAATTCGTCCTGGAGCGAAGTGCTCAATACTCCTCCGGTCAGCAATCTGCCCAAACAGATCCTCAAAGCGCCTCCTCTGGACCCGTCGCAGCCGACTGCAGCTCATTCGTATCTGCCGCTGCCGTCGTCGTCTGCCAAACTCAAGGAAGCCGACGAGAACGAGTCCTTCAATGAGATCGAGGCCAATGCCAAGGAGTACGAAGCTGTCATAGTGGGCGGGCTTGAAAAGGTCAATAAACGCATCATCAAACGATATGCTGACATGGCTTCGGATTACTCTGACTTGGGTTCTCGTCTCAATGCGTTCAGTCTGGAGGAAGATGCATCTTTAGCTGGTGCCATTGAGAAGGTCGGTCAAGCCGTTGATAACTGCTATATATCTACAGAATCTCTCATACTGGCATTGTCGTCTTCTTTCAGCGAGCCCTTAGGAGAAAGTGCTCAGTTTGCTTTGGTCGTTCGAAACGTGCTCAAGTATCGTAGACAGAAGACTCTACAGCTGGAGCTCACGGCCGATCAACTCTCTAGTAAGCGCAATTTCCTAGACACTTTGGAACGATCTGAGCAGGAGGCCCAGCGGATCAACAGCTATCTACGACGAGATCTTGGAGAAAGTTTAAGTGGGCCAGATGGACCAGCTGACAGTGATGGGCATTCGGAAGTATCGACTGATGAAGCATCTGATTTCCCTCCAACGCATGCTGTCGAGACCGGTGGTCCAGCCCCGAAGAAGTCTACGGGAGGATTCAAGCTTCCCGGCTTAGATAAGCTGAATCATGCTATTCATGGAATGATCGATGTGGATCCTGAGTCCACGAGGCGATCTAACATTGGCAAGACCAGAGAGGATATAAGCCATTTGGAAGAAGCACTCGTCGTTGCTCGTCGGGACGCAGAAGAGGCATCCAGGTCTGTCAAGGAAGATTTAGAACGGTTCCAGCAGGCCAAGAGCGATGATCTCCACAAGATAATGCAGGCATACATCAAGTGCCATGTGGAATGGGCTAAGAAGAACCTCGAGGGCTGGCAGGAGGCCAAGCTGGAGATCTCCAATATGTAACGGCATGGTACAGACGTAATTTATGATAATATTATTATATATTGATTATTATTATTGCTATTATACTCCTAGTTTCACGCTATTAATAGTTGAGACTTCTGCTGCTTGCTATCGGTGCCTGGTTGCCCCAGCAACTCCCATTTGCGGGTGTTTGTTTACTTTCCGTGCCAAACTTTCACTCAACACACACAATAGCCATTGGGCTCATGGAATTCCCACAGTTGGTAAAGGCCGTTTATTCGTGGTCTGGGGAAGAGAAGGGTATGTAGTTTACATGCTTTTACTCTCTACAGCTCTAACTGTTTAGGTGATCTAGGTTTTGTCGAAGATGATATCATTCAGGTACTTAATACCGGAGACGGAAACTGGTGGAATGGCCAGCTTCTACGTAATAAGACTGTAGGTCTGTTTCCGAAGAACTTCGTCGAGCCTTATATCCGAAAGTCTGCTCTTTCTGGCAAGTCTGCTCTTTCTGGAAGCCGATCTGCGACCCCAGAGCCTCAAACCGAACCGATAGCAGACGATATTCATGCCGGCGTTGCTAGTATGGTCAAACAGCTGTCTATCAGCAAGGGAATGAACGAGGACGAAAGTCATGACGAGTCTTTGGAAGATTTTCATACTAGTTTGGAGGAAGAAAACGGCTTGGAAGAGCCTCAAGACGACTACCAAGATTACATGTATTATGACGATGATCCAGTGGAAAATGATCTACCAAACACACCTCCTGTTCCTCCTCCTCATTCTACCATCATGCATACTACTCCTTCCCGAGTCAGTTCTGGTGCAACGGCACGGCCTCTAGATGAGAGTAACCGTCTGGATCATACACCTTCTCCTCTTCGAGAAGCAATGGACAATGTTCTTGAAAGTCTCGACAACATGGATGGAATGTCCAGGGAAAACAGCGTCGAGTCGAACTTTCCGTCAAAAACCAAAAGAAATAGCATGATGACTCTGAGGACGCTCTCCCGTGATGATAGCCTCAATCTGGCGAGCCGTAACAGCCTGGTTCAGCATCGCCAGAGCGTGCCGGCTCTCAACATATCTCCTAAAAAGAACAATCCTATGGACGACGACGACATGGAAATGCCCTTCAGTCCCGATTCTTACAGCATTGGCGATCCATTTGCGCAGTCTGACAACAGATTGAGCAATTCAATCAGTATGGCACGAGGTGGATCTCGTCACTCAATTCAAGGACCTATGAGAAAATACAACAGTCACGGCGATGCTCTCGGGCAGTTTGCCAGAACTGATACCTACAGGAGCATGTCAAGTGTGCAGACCAATACAATGTCTAATGTGAGCTTGAGCACCACTCCGTCAATTTTAAGCAATTTCTCTGCGACATCTGCAGCCTCACTATCAAGGAGAAACATGAATTCTTCACAATCTCTTTCTGGCCATATGGAGAATGAATTGCCTGTTGAAACACCTTCCAGACTACCAACAGCAATGAGTACAGATCGCAGATCGACAAAATCTTTGAAACTCAAGAAATCAGCAGGATTTCTGAAGAAACTCATTCCTCGTGTAACCTCCGAGTCTAGAGAGCCGGCGGCCGAGACTGAGACTACTTCACTGAAGAGAGTGAAATCTCGATCCTCTCGAATGTCTGTTGCTTCCACATCGTCGAAATTTAAACAAAGCTTGCAGAGACTGAGTTTTAAATCGGATTCTAAGTCTTTATACTCGACTAAAAGCATGGATACTGGTTTGTCCGGTTACGGTACCGGAGCTAAATCGTCCAACAATTGGATAGAGATTCGTCGTGATATACACAGAGCGAATACTCTGTCTGAGAATGAACGAAAACAGAGGCTTAAACGGTTAGAATCGAATGGCTTTAAAATCCGTTATCCTTACGTTGCGCTTTCAGCAGTTGAAGGATGTGAAAGCTATTCTGGCCATTTGATACGACGTGATGCCATAATTGACTTCAACAACGAGAATTATTCAAGAGTTGACCAGTATATGCTGAACATACGGTCATGGCCCCAGCTTATGACACCAGATATGTTTGCGCAGAGTAAGATCGGCCGCAACTTCCAGTATGAAGCTGATCGACTCAGAGCCACATTTGACTTCTGTGCAGGAAAGCTCACCTGGGAGCCATTCAGTTCTTTGTTTTCCTTAGCTGCAGAAGAATCTGACGAGACATTGAGATCTCTTTCGAGACTTATGCATTCTATGCAAGGAAATGCGTATGAGATCTCTCTCTGCTTCCAGTCGATGTGTGAATCACTAGGAATAATATGTACATTAGTCTATGGACATCTCAAATCCCCTGGTGAGATGCTCGATCTTCCTAGTCCTCCGCGTGCCGACCATGTATGGAATGCTGTGGTCGTTAATGATGTTTGGAAGTTCGTTGATTGTTCGCTGGCCAGTCCTAGCTTTATGAGCAAGAACCTTCATGTGATGAAACGAAACAAGTCTGTGCTACGTTCTTCGCTGAATAGTTCACAGCTTTCGAGAGCCGACAGTGTGGTCAGTCGAGCCAGCAGTAATGGGCTTGGAAATGATCCAGGAGTCGACTACTTCTACTATCTGGCTGATCCTTTGGACTTTATTCAGTCTCATGTTCCATGCAATCCTGCTGATCAGCATTTGCTGCCTCCGCTAGCCGACGTGAATGCACTGGCATTGCCGTTTTCTGGCCGTCGATCCTTCTCTGACGATATTAAGCTGCTTGATTTCCACACAGGTTTGACTAGACTGGAAAACCTGGAGATCGCTGAGCTCAATTTGTCAGTGCCTATTAATGTGGAGATTTCAGCAGAAGTGCTGGCTGGAAATACGTTCAATATGAGCTTGGCCAATGGCCGTTACGACGAATCAGAGCTGACGAGAGTTAAGGGACTCGCACAAGCGTACTGGAAAAACAGACAACGATATTTCCGAGTCAAGGCGTATTTGCCAGAACAGTTTTCACAAGGCATTTTGAATATCTACGCTGGAAGCCGAAACTCGAAATCGGATATGACTCTGGCATACAGCATGGCCATAACGCACACAGGATCTAATTCTCCTTTCGAATTCGTCACTCGACATCCTACGCCTCACTGCAAGAAGCAGGACATTTACGTTGTACAGCCTCAATGTAAGCAGCTGTGTGCTGGTAACAGTTATCAGTTTGATGTACGTCAGCATCCTTCAGGTGGAATTACTGCCGGCAGTGGCATAGGACGAGTTAAGCTAGCAGTCCAATCGCCCTCAGGCAAGATCAGCAAGCTGAGTAAGATCGAAGACAAGGATGAGGTGTATGGAGAGTGGAATACGTCGGTCAAGTGTTACGAAGTGGGGACTTGGAGAGGTTTGGTGCTGGCAGATTCAGGCAGCGCATGGAGCGTATTTGCTGAATGGGATTGTTACTAGTATGTATATTTTTGCCATATTAGCATATTTAAAATAAAGCCTAAGATTTAATATCAAGCCTGGATTTTATATCAAGCCTGGATTTTATATCAAGCCTGGAGTTAATATCAAGCCTAAGATTTAATATATCAAGCCTAAGGGTTCAGCCCAAGCATTTAAAATATATTCTAGCCCGGATTTAACATATTCAAGCCTGAATTTAACACAAACCTAAGATTTAATAGATCAAGCCTAAGGATTGAAACCCATTTAAAATATATTCAACAATCCGTATGGATACCCCCCGCTCTTGAGCTTGAACTTGGCCAATAGGAAACTGTATGCAAGGAATATCAACAGGGTCAATCCACTGACCAAAGGCAGTACCGAGCTTGAAGATTTGAGTTTAGGCACCTTGACAACTAAACTGATGGCCGAGAAGGACATGATAGCGTAGACAACAGCGATGATCTGCGTCTCAATGCCCAATTGATTGCCATGACCACCGACAAAATACACGACTCCACCGCTTCCATCGCCTGCAACATAGGGAGGATGTCTAATAGTGTTGAACATGTATCCAGCGGAGAACATGAGGATGAACAGGAGTGAAATGGCAGCCCAGGCCGGCTTGTACTGAGCAGCAGACGCAATGGTGCTCCAAAACATGTACATTCCAGCACCGATGGAGAACACTGTAATTAGAGTCACCATGATCTTGTCGAACGGAAACGGCTCGTGAACAGTGATATGAATGCCATGCTGTCTAGAGAAGAAGTCAACCAAAGGCCCAGCCTGGTCCTGCAGCGGCGCAAACTTGAATGAGTTGTACCCATAGTCAATTGAGTCGCTGTTTTCAGTAGGAGAATAAACCCAGACATTAGGAGCCTGTGTCAGTCCTAGTTTTCTAAATGTTTCCGGAGTATCAGCAATATCGGCCGTAGCAAAGAACACCCCGTCGCTCTTAGGATGATCAACAAGCCACGAAGCTGCGATCTTCTGCCATGAAGGAGCGACTATTTTACAGAATCCACAGGAATATTGCACCCCTTCGGCCGTCAGGAGAACGGCAACCGTGTAGTCTCTCGGCCCAGCCACCACTGCCTCAAACGTCCTATCCGTCAGATGAATTATGCCATCTCGTCCGACCAAGCTCTGTACATCTTCGCTCGAGAGCTCTTCAGCAAAAGCAGATGCAAACAGGCTGAAAAAGCCGACAATTGTCGCCAGAAACGTCGTTCTCATAGTGCTGTCGTGTTGGCAACTTGCTTTGGGAAGAAACGAATCTGAGCTGGGTGTCTGATCTGCACCTAATTATTAGAGTGCGTGTCTGATCTACAATAACTTAATGTCTATAAAATAATACAATGCACATTAAAGCTTGGATTGAATGGCGCTCGCACATTAAAGCTTCGACTGAATGGCACTCAGCCGGTATTTCAGCTCCTTCATCGGCTTCGAGTCGGGTTTCCACGCCGAAAACTCTTCATGCAGCGATTTCAGCTGGTCCCCAAAGCTCGGCCGTACTGCTGCCTCGTTGATCAGCCCTCGCATGCTCCACGGAAGCAGGTACGGATTGTGGTTGTTCTTGGGGATCTCGAAGTCCGTATTGACCTTCAATGGCAGTTCTCGAGGTGCATTGGTCGTCTCCAGTGCGTGTCGCATCAGCAAGTCGTACACTCGACTCTCATCGTATAGACGAGAATGCCCACCACTAGTCAGAGTCCCCGGAAGAGCTCCTGACACCTCTCGAACAAACCCATGATCACTCGACCCGATATTTTTCAGCCTCAATGCAATAGAAACAACGTTAGAAATGAACTCTGTGGCTACCGTTTCCGAATCCACAAATACGGCCCGATAGATGTTGGGGTGCGAAAGATGGGCACACGTCGACGAGTACAACGGCACAAGCTGGTCGTTGAGTGATCCCACAAACACTATTTTGGCATTGTGGGCGATAATTGTCCTCAGAGATTCAATGTACTTCTTAGACTGCTCGCTTTCCGGGTCCTGAAACTCAAATAGTTCCCGCATCGAAGCACTCTCAATCTGACTGATAGCTCGTATCACTAGTGTCTGGTCCAGACCCGAGATAGGGCCCATAGATATGCCGGCCATGCCCAGCAGTCCGATTTTCTTCCTTTCCACATGTCCTTCTTCAACCAACCGTGCTAGCAGATGCACTGCTACCGGAGTGCCCTGAGAATGGGCAGCAAAATAAATAAAATCCGCCTCCTGGATCAAGTGCAGCCAATTGCAAAGTAGTTCATAAAGAGTCTCCACCCGTTTCAGCACCTTGCCCTCGCCTTCAAGAGCAATTTTCTCAATCTGAACATCGTAACCCTTCTCATTAGCCCATCGCTCAACAGACTTGGCTGCTTCATTGGCAAACTTGATTGACGTGCCTGTAGGCTCACCAAGAAAAGCCCTGACTACTTTAGCAGGGAAGAAACCATGGACTCCAATGACCACAACCTTATGAACTTTGGCTGGACTTGTTCTGTACAGAGGCTCGTGTAATTCTGTCGTCCCATGCAAAGGTCCGAGATGTATATACTGGGTCAGCCGAGATAAAGAAGACTTCAAACGGCCGACAGAAGAATACACTGAATAGCACATATCAGGTGTTGGAGTGACGACATTGGGTCGTGCATGTTTTCCTTCTTTCTTCTCCTGTGCAGTGTCCTTTTGAAATACTTCGGTGGAGACATCACCATTGTTCAGACGTCTAGCCTTGTATGGTCGTTCATCAGTAGCACTTGGCGGTGCGACAGCCACATCTCCGTCTTTAACGGTCGACCGATTCCAGAACGCCCATGTTCGTGAGCCGTTCCTGGGCTGGATATCTGCAGGAGGCGTGGGATTCTCAGGCTGGTCGGGATTCAGAACAAGAGCCTCGTTTTGCGGAGTACTGTTAGATTTTAACGTATCAGTTGAAGTGCCTCGGGCAGAACCTTGTGAATCGACGGTAGTGTTGCGGAAGAAATAGGGCCAAGAGGAGGGCTTGTTGGCAACCTCGACGTTCTGTTTCTCCATGCTTGAGGACGAGGGCCAAGGCCACCACCAGGAGGAAGCTCCTTCGGGGGTTTTTCCATCGGCAGAAGAAGCGAGGTTTAACGCCAGTGCAGCATTTGCTCCCTGAGGTGTGCTTATCGTGGCCTGGGGCGCAGCAGAGGAGACAAGAGGTTCGCCGTTAGTTTCGGGTGTCAAATTAGTTTCCGAAATCGCATTAGTTTCGGTTGTACCTTCAGGAACAGTGCTCACTACCTGACTCGCAACGTCTTGAGGTGCTTCCTTGGAGGATCTGGGCTCAGACTGAGGCAACACAGATAACACACTAGAAGTGCTCTTCTTCCTTCCACTCAAGAATATCGGCTCCGGAACAGCATCTGTTTGCAAAGACGTGATTGGAGCACCGTGAATTGAATCGTTCGGAGCCGACTTGGAGTACCTCTGTGAATCTAAGTCAGCTGAGCTGTTGGCAGCCTCGGGCACCAAAAGCCTAGGAGAAGCGGTTCTTGAAGGGCCACTAAGCGGTCGAGGAGGCGCAGGAATGTCCGAGAGCGATCGACTAGACGAGTCTAAGCCCGTTATGCCTGACGGGGCACTGTAGCTGCTTGGAGCACTGGTCACATTAACTGTCTTGTTCTGGCTGTTGATTTTGCTTGTACTGTTTTTTCTAAATATTGCCTTTGAGAGGATTAATTCGAGCATTCATTCAATGGTATTAAAATACACTTACAGTGACCATCAAGGCGAAGGTTGACGTCTAAGTGGCGCTACAAAGGTTATTAGAGATGGTTGGAAGTGGAAGAGATAATCACATGCAGCCAAAAGGGGAAATCGAGAAGAGGGAAAAGAGCGAGAAGAGCCTGGGAAAAAGTTGTGGGAATTGGCTGGAAACTTACTGGAAATTGGCTGTTCATCATATAATTCAATTGCTTTTGAAATTTTCAATGCCCGTTTTGTATCGAATTATGCTCTAGTTGATGTAGTTCTGTCGAAGTGCTCTAGTTGATGTGCTCTAATCGAAGTGCTCTGTCAATGTACTCTACTTTAAGACAACTATGCATCCAGATTCTATTACCGCAATTCATAAATAATAAATAACCACTCCTCAGCCTAGTGGCCACGAACTGTAGCTCTCGGTAGCAGCTTCAGGAATACTCTCCAATGTGTTTCCAAACGGACTTGTAGGTATATCCTCAAAGGTATCAAGCATAAGTGTACCTTCGACATCAACGTCAAAATCACTTCCTTCCTCCAACAGCAACGAATCTATATGGCCATAGCTGCTGAGAACATCGCCAAGAAAGTACGGGTCAGTTCCAAGAGCCGCATACAGGGCCCTGTCCAGTAGTGGATAAAGCTCTGGAGGGAGATATTTGTACCCTTCGTCATAGACATGGCTCCACCGGTCAATCTTGGCCTGTGACACTCGAGAAAACCGCCTCAAGTACATCATATACGCTGATCCCATGCATGCAACTATCAGCAGAGCCAGAGGGCGTCGCTGTCGTGCCAAATTCACAAAGCTTATGGAGCATGTATGAAACGGTGCAGCCAGAGCCCACATGGCCCCCTTCTTTTGCGCCGCTCCATAGACTCGACCCAGCATTTGCAGGTGATATAAATATATGTTTTCCTCTTCTCGTGTTATCTGTAGCGACTCAGAGTGTTCCTGGACAGCCTGTCTGATTTCATTGAGGAATGCTGGAGGCACTTCAGGCTCAATAGGCAGTCTCAAATAACGGTCTATATTGAGAAGATTTAAGAAGGAATTCTGAATCCAGCCTTTGCCGTCATAGTAATCAAACATAACACCGACGCCAGAAGTCATGCCGAACAAATCCAATTGTCCAGGCTCCTGGGCCAGAATAGGCATGCCTGATTCGTCGTCGTTCAATGCAAACACGCTCAACAGAACAGACGTCAAAATATGGCTTTCTACTGGAACGTCAGACCTATTGGCTGCTCCCTGCAGCTCGAGACGGTGATCGGTAATTGCTTCCTGTAGATATTGTCGGTATATGTCCTTGTAGGGATTATCACCAGGCGTAGCAGCCAGGAAAAAGGCACTCACGGCCTTGAGAGACGACAGAACTGAACCGCTCGATGTAAGCGAGTATCCTACAGCGTCGTATTTCCACATTGATTGCACTTGTTGGTGTCCTCGTCCTATGGCTTGAGCTACCACTGATCTGAAGAAGTCTAGTAGAATGAGATCTGATTGTGAAAGCTTGTCTAGGTGATACAGAGAGATTGTATGCGTATTCAGGTCATCTTTAGGGACTTCTGCAACTATAGTCTTTTGTTCTTGATCAGGATATATGCATTCTCGACCGGTTGCAACGCAGTATTCACAGTTAGGTTGAGCAGAATTGCACTGAGATTAGAGCTGGGCCTCGCCGAGGTATTCTCTACAGCTGTACCTACCTTTATTTTGAGCTTCCTACAGGAATTACAAACATCGTTTCGCTTTCTTCTGGGCCCCATGGCGTGGTGAATGAGGGATTTTACAATGAAGTTCGAGAATGGCTAAGATACTACCTCTGGGCACGTGACTGGTCAATAATAAGAGGGGAAAATAACCCTGATGAAAATTTATATAGATATTTACTGTTATCATGTTAAATATACTACATTCTCTTATGATATTTACGTTCTTCGTTTCTTGTTCTTCAGCCTTTCATCCCGCATTTTTTAACGCAAAGCCGTACATATTCAATATTCAAGTGTTAGTCATACACTGCGTCAACTTTAAAGCCTCATGTTTGCCAGTGCGCCTGGGGAGAATGTAACGCAATAGGGAAAAGCCGTAATAGTCAATTTTGGTATCTTCAAAATGATATTATCTTTTGACGAAGTTCTGGCCTCGTATCAGTAAATGCTAAGAAAAATCTGAGTTACTCTTGGCAAACGGCTAAACGGTCCCTGAAAGAAAAAGTAACTATAGTCAGGGAGATATAAGCGTGATAGAAGTAGAGATAAACCACAATGATTTGCAAATTGGTATTCTAAACCTTCCGTTAGAACGTCTCTTATTCGTAGTATCAACATATGCAATTCTAGGTCGTCGAAACCCGAAAGTTTGGCGATACTGTGTGTCAAACGAGCCATATCCCGGAGCACCCTAAGCTGCCCCCCCCTCACACAAAAAGTTCATCGATATACGACGGCCCTGCGTCATACGCGGCGTATATCGCCTGATCCAGTAACGGATAAAGCTCTGGAGGAATATATCTGTAACCCTCATCGAACACCTGACACCATCGATCGAGCCTATCCTGAGACACAAACGTAAAAAAGCGTCGATATGATAAATACATAGCGGCCATATGAGCAGCTATCAGCAGAGCCAACGGCTGTCGTAGTCGCACAAGCTCAACAAACTGCCTGTGTGCAGTGTGAAATGGTATTGCAAGCAGCCATTTTGCTCCATGCACACTAACTGCACTGTAGAAACCACACAATCTTTGCAGCTCCTGTAGATATATATTTCCATGCTCCTCAGTAATTCCTTTCGAAAGACAAGATCTGACAACTATATCTCGAATGTCCTGGAAAACCTCTGGCCAAATCACCTGCGTAGAATCCTCCAGTATATGCTGGGTACTGAGATTGAGTAAAATTGAGTTTTTAAGCTGACCCCTGCTTTCATAATAATCATAAAGAGTACCAACACCTGAACAAACTCCAATCAAATCTAACTTGCCGGGGCTTTCAGCTATTATTGGCACTCCCTGGCCATCTTCGTTCAGTACAAAGATACTCAACAAGACGGCAGTCAAAACGAGACTTTCCGGACACGTATTGGAACTGTGAGGATTTTGTAGCTCGCGACGGTGAATTCCAATTGCTTCGTTCTGGTATTGCTTATAGAGGTTCTTATATTTGGCTTGGTCTGGCCTGCCAGCTAGGAAGTACGAGCTAATTGCCTTGATAGACGTCAACACTGAGTTGCTTGAAGTAAGCGAAAGATGAGTAGCGTCGTATCTCCACATGTTTGCGGTTTTGTCATAGCCTCTTCCAATTGAAGAAGCTACTACTTTCTGGAAATGCTCAATGAGCATGATATCTAAGTCCGATAATTTGTCCAAATTATAGACTGAAAAGGTCATTAGACCTGTATTTTCACTAAGAGTCCACTCATCGGGATTATCGTTTGTCGGTTCAGAGTTTTCTTGAATAGGATAAACGCATTCGCGACCAGTGGCAGAGCAGTAGTCGCATTTAGGTCTGGCTGAGTCGCACTAGGGTTAAATTAGTGGTTGGTAGTTTTCTAGGAAATTGATGATTACGTACTTTTATTTTGAGTCTTTTGCAAGATTGACACGCAAAGGTTTGTTTCTTTTTGGGCATGTAGTGGTAGTTAATGTAAGGTGAATGGAAAGGGAAGATAAGATTGAGGCGAGATTTGATATCATAGTGGGGCTTAGAGTTAAGAGGGAAGATAAGGGTAGGTAGAATTGGAGCATGTTGGGGAATATTTGAGATATAAGTTGTTTAATGTGTAATACTCAGCTAAACAATCTTTATTATCGACTTTGAAAAAAAAAAATAGGAATTTGTGGTCGTTTCATTGAATCTCCGATAATATATGATCTAGAGGCACGTGACTCTCCAGGTTTAGTAGACACTACCTGAAAAATACTACCAAAACAAGTTGTTTTTATAAAATTTAAAGTTTTTATCTTAACTAAAGTACTTAATAGCTACATTTCCATAATACTCTTCCTTATTTGTTTTGTGCATCCCCCCATTCTATCTCCCTCTCTTTCCTCATCTCTTCACCAACTCTCCCGCAAAACGTGCTTTCATACCATTATGACAGACAGCCTGGAACCCATTCGAAAAGAACTCAAAGGCAAATTACGTCAATTCCAGGACTTCCCCTCCAAAGGAATACTCTTTGAGGATATACTGCCGATTTTCCAGGACCCTAAGGCATTCCAATCACTGTTAGATGGATTCAAACTGGCTATAGAGCAGGCTGGTCTTAAGCCCGACGTCATTATTGGCCTGGACGCAAGAGGATTCTTATTTGGACCTTCTTTAGCACTGCAGATCGGCGCAGCTTTTGTGCCTGTTAGAAAGAGAGGAAAGTTGCCGGGACCGGTGGTTGAAGCGGAGTTTGAGAAGGAATACGGCAAAGATGTATTTGCAATTCAGGCCGACGCTATCAAAAAGGGCCAAACTGTTATAATTGTAGACGATATTATTGCTACTGGCGGTAGTGCTATGGCAGCTGGTCAATTGGTGGAGAAACTTGGAGGTAAAGTAGAACGATATCTGTTCATATTGGAGCTGTTATTTCTCAAGGGCCGTGATAAGCTGAATGCTCCGGTGTTTACGTTGTTAGAGAATCAGGAATGAGATGCAGGTAGGCTTAATGCTTATGCTAATGCTTATGCTTATGCTTAATTATTCAATGGAGATAGTGTAAAGAGTGCTATTTCCAGAATCGCTAAATTTACGTATAAATGATATTTCCCCTGAAAATGATAAATTTCCATTTTAGACGAATTCCACATAAATATTTTTCATAAATATACCATTTATTCATTTCCAGTCCTTTCGTTGAGAATTACACTCCAACCTGAAATTTCACTCTCACCATCTCTTCCATCACCATGGAGGTCGCTGAAGCTATCAATGCTGAGACACAACAACGCTACTCCAAGGGTAGGTATTACAATATACAACTCTCCTTTCTCTCTATCTCTAACATTACAGAACGTAAAGTAGGCGAAGGTACTTATGCCGTGGTATATGTTGGAAAACAGGTGGATACCTCGAGGAAAGTCGCTGTCAAAATGATCAAAGTCGGCGAATTCAAAGACGGCTTAGACATGTCTGCTATTAGGGAAATCAAGTTTCTTCAGGAACTCAAACATGCCAATGTTATCGAGCTGCTGGACGTGTATTCGTCGGAAAAGAATCTGAATCTGGTCCTAGAGTACCTTCCGTCTGATCTGGAGGGCCTGATTAAAGATAAGTCTATTGTATTTGGCTTTGGAGACGTCAAATCCTGGCTACTTATGACTCTTCGTGGTTTGCATCATTGTCATCGGCATTTCATCTTGCATCGTGATCTTAAACCTGGCAATCTGTTGCTTTCACCGGACGGAGTGCTCAAAATCGCCGATTTCGGTCTTGCTAGGGCTATAAACTCTGCAAAGGAAAATATGACACCTACTGTGGTTACACGTTGGTATCGTGCGCCAGAGCTGCTTCTTGGTGCTTCTCATTACACTGCTGCTATAGACATATGGTCAGTTGGAGTTATATTTGCAGAACTCATGCTTAGAACTCCATATCTCGCTGGTATTTCAGATACAGATCAATTGGATGTGACATTCCGTGCTTTAGGAACCCCAACTGAAAAGACATGGCCTGGTGTTTCTTCTCTGCCTGGGTATTCAAAAGATATTCCAGTATACCCGCAGCCAGCTATACAGGAACTACAAAACAGATTTCTTGCCGCAAGTTTTCCTGCGCTGGACCTAATGAATGGAATGCTGCAAATGAATCCGATCAACAGATTGGATACTTCACAGGCTCTGGTTTCATCTTACTTTAGGGAAGATCCCCCTCCTACGAAGCCTGCTCTGCTGCCCAAGAGAAAAGAAGTTGATCCGGATGCTTTTGAGAAGAATCTGAGAGAGCAGCAGAGGGCAGCGATGATAGAGAAAACGCAGTCGGGGAGGAAGTAGTAGCCGGGCATTTACAGTTATTTCTTCTGTATGTCTGGTTTCTACTGTGAGCCTTCTGAGAATCTACTGAGAGTGCTCTCAGTAAATTATTTATTATTGGATTCAAATGCCTGTTTCTGCTCCTCTCAGAGTAGCCCCTCCACATACTCTGCAATAGCCATGGAGCTGGTCAATCCCGGGCTTTCAATTCCCAGCAGGTTAATAAACCCAGGGAACCCTTCTTCTTCCCTGATGATGAAATCTCGGAATTTCGAGCCGTCAGGTGCTAGTTTCGGTCTGATTCCAGCATAATCCGGCACCAAAGCCTCAGGATCTATTTGGATATACTTCAGAATTTCCTGCTTGGCTCGTTCGAGGTTCTTGCTATTCACTGAGAGCTGATTCGGAGAGTCTACCCATTCTGTATCTGGGCCAAATTTGATTCTGTTGCCGAGATCCAGTGTCAAATGAGTTCCTAGGCCAGAGTAATCCGATGGACAGGGATAAATAAGTCTATCCACTTTAGGACGACTGGCAGTATATGAAAAGTAATTGCCTTTGGCATAATATGCTTGGATATGCCGTTCTTTCGGCAATAGTAGATTTGAGATATTTGGAGCATTCAAACCAGCTGAATTGATGACAACGTCGGCTGTGACAGTGGTTGGCTCATTGTCTTGAGATATGCAAGTAACGTTGTATCCGCTTCCATTTCCTTGATAGGTTATATCAAGCACATTTGTATCGAGACTAATATCGGCATTGTTGTCCTGGATCTGGGCCTCATAGAAACTCATGAGCATATGAGCAGACAGAATGCCAGTGGTTGGAGATTCCAGTATCGCTTCTCGAGCAATTATACTAGGCTCCAAGCTCTTGGCCTTGTCCAAAGGTAGAAAACTCGTAGGAACTCCTGTCTCCTTGGATCGAAGGTATATGCTCTGTAGATAGTCGGCCTGCTTGGAGTCCTGAGCTACCACCCACTTTCCACACTGACGTACGGGAATTTTGTACTTTTTGGCTTTTTCATAGATCAATTGTTTACCTCTAATGCATAATTTAGTCTTCAGAGCGTCCACAGGGAAGTACAGGCCCGCATGGATGACTTCCGAGTTGCGAGAGCTGGTTTCCGAGCCCAATTCCCTATGCCGTTCGAGCAAAAGCACGTTGGACGTCGGAAGAGCACTCAGACGAGCTGCTACGGCCAATCCCACGGCTCCTCCGCCAATTACAATGTGCGAAAAATCGTTGCTGGGCCGCATATAAAGTGTTTTGTTGAATGATTTGATCTTGAAATTTGCCCAAACTGAAAAATGAGCCGGCCAGCACGTAGAATATGGAATTTGCAGAAGATCGCAATATTAGATTCGCACAAGATCGCCAGATCGGGCTTCGCTTCGTATACTGCAGTGCCGAAGAAAACCCTACGACGGCATTTGTTCCAGTCAAAGGTGCCTCTGTCGTACTCTCAGGCCATAGAAACCATCACGGCCTGCCGAGACGACAAACAGCTGCCTCGCAAGGTGAATGCACACGCATTGATGGACTTGAAACGGATGTTTGAAACCATGAGAAAACGCTCGGGAACTATAATCAGGGAAAACGTCCTCATAGAGCGCAATCTCGTGGAGAGAGCTGCCGAAATGGGTGATGCTACGGCCATAGCTGTGCTTAGTGGAGATACTCTTTCTGATCCGGAGGCCAACGAAGACGACAAAGAACATGCTGATAGGCTGCTTAGAGAGCTTATGGACAAGAGGTTTCCGTTAGCTTTTAAAATATCCGGGGATTTGGCTTACAAGCTCGGGATCAAAGATGCTGCATTGAGTTTCTATAAACGAGCCATTGATGCGGGTCCTGCTGACTCAACGACGAAAGCCGAATGTCTGCGTAATGTGGGATTGCTTCTAATGGCTCAAGGAGATGCTTTATCGGCGAAAAAGTACTTCAACGAGGCCGTTCAGGCTTCTGACGACGTCAATCAGGTCGCCGACTGTCACTACTACCTGGGCCAACTCTACGAAATGGACAAAACACGTGCAAGGTATCATTTTGAACAGGCAGCTTCTACGTCTTTCAAGGAGGCTTTTGCGCCGTTGGGGTTCTTGCTTCTGAACTATTTCAATGAACCTCAGCTTGCATATGAATGGTTTACTCTGGGAGCTCAACTAGGAGATGGGTATTGCTTGGTGGGTCTTTTTGACTGCTGCATGGCCAAGGATGAGTATGTGAAGTCTGGTGTGTATTTGGAGAAGATATCCAAGCATGAGTTGGCGAGTACGTTACTGGCCAGTCGAGCATCTACCGTCGAGAGACTACAGGGCATTCTAGCGGAAGAACAGAGGAAATTGAGCGGCGACTCTGTCAGTGACACTCCCCAAACTATAAATGATACCCCAACGAAATCAGACCGGTGGGGCTTTTAACCTTGTTGAGTTTATGCGTTTATGCGTTTTGCCCTTTCATCCCTGATGCATCTCCGCATCTCCGCAAAACGCGTAAAATCTCAACTCACATCATTCTATTCTTCCTTCAACACACCACCACCATGACGGTAGCCACGAAGAGAAAACTCGAGGCTACGGCCTCTAAGACAATGAGCATTACGAGTTTCTTCAAGCCGCAGGCAAAGGTCCAGAAATTATCCACAGCTACGCCATCGGGAGACGTACGGGAGAAAGAGCCATTTGACAAGCAGAAGTGGATCGACAGTTTGAGTCCGAGTCAGAGGGAATTGTTAGAGTAAGTGATGGTTTTATACGGATTTATACGGGTGTTTAAACTCTGCGCGTTATACGCTAACCTTAGCCTCGAAATCAAAACTCTCGACGACTCTTGGCTGTCCGTGTTGTACCAGGAGCTCACCAAACCGTACTTTATCGCTCTCAAGGAGTTCCTCAAGAAACAGTACGACGCGAAAAAGACCGTTTATCCTCCTCCTAGAGATATTTACTCCTGGTCGCGTCTGACCCCTCTCAACGAGGTCAAAGTCGTCATTCTGGGCCAGGATCCCTATCACAATGTCAACCAAGCCCACGGTCTGGCTTTCTCGGTCAACCCACCGACTCCTGCACCTCCGTCTTTGAAAAACATATTCAAGTGCCTTCAGAACTGCTACTCTGACTTCAGGGTTCCCAAGGCTGGGTTGTTGACTCCCTGGGCCAAGCATGGAGTTCTGCTGCTGAATTCCTGCTTGACTGTTGAAGCACACCAGGCCTTCTCTCATGCCAACAAGGGATGGGAGGCATTTACCGAGAAAGTGCTTACTGTTGCTGCACAGAACCGGAAAAGCGGCATTTGTTTCCTGGCTTGGGGAACCCCAGCTGCTAAGAGAATCGAGCAGATCAGACCTGGGCCTGAGCATCTGGTTCTTAGAGCAGTTCATCCAAGCCCACTGTCTGCTGCACGGGGCTTCTTTGATTGCGAGCATTTTCTCAAGGCAAATGACTGGCTTGAGAGGAAATATGGCTCGCAGGGAGTTATCGACTGGGCATTGGAGCCCGGAAATAAGCTGGCTCTGATAGAGAAGACTAGGAGTAAGGAGGAGAATCAGGAGAATAATGAACAAGCCACGGGGGAAAAGGAAGAGGAAACTAAACAAGAGAACATTGAACAAGTGGCCGAGAAGAAAGAACAGGAAACCACAAAAATCGTCGAGACAAAAATCGTTGAGACAAAAACAACCGAATCTCTCTAGCATTACCCTCTAAGCTATTACCCTCTAAGCACGGCCTAATAATACAACATCCCCGACGCGTCTCCAGTCATCAATAAAATAACTATTAAAAAAACGAGCTTCTTCCTGGTAACCATGGTCTTCTAGAATGTCACCTATGCTCGGAATCAGGTTGTCAAACACGGCCAGGTGCGTGGGCCAGTCGCGATCCACCCCAAGATGCGTATCTATGAACCTTCGGGGATCGGCATAAAATATATCGGCCTCGTCTAGGTACAACCTGCGTTCGTCATAATCAAGGCCAATTGGTGGTTCACATGTCAGGAACCATGCATCTATGTCAGGTCTATGCATATGGCTTTGCCAAGGAGTCGAATGACAAGGCATAAGAAACCCTATTGAAGAGATTGACGGGTCAGCTCGTACATGATCGACGACGGAAATGACTCCTCTCTGATGCACAAGTGAGAAAAATAGAGCCACGGCCATATTGAACAGACCTAACACGGCTAGTATCGCCTTTCTGTGTCTTCGGAACCGTAGTAAACTTCTTGCGAATAATACATGCAAAACCGGCAGCAATGGATATATGAAACGGACCTCTTTATGAGCCAGTATAGTATATGAGATCATGACGACCACAACCAAATGCACTAGAGGAGAATTAGACGACAGAGACATCTCAATGACGGTCAGAGGCAGATATGCTAGAAGGAGGATCGGTAAACCTTGTGTGAAATAGTAGTGAGCCGGCGATACTCCGTAGAAATGGCTCAGAGACTGGAATACATTGAAGCGGAGGAATTTGAGCAAGGGAAACACCGGTCTGTGGTAGTATAGCCAGTCAATGTAGAAATTGAGCGACTGTGAGAACACTGCAATGATTGCAATCCAGAATATGAACATTTTAGCATGAAAAGGGAAGTTGCTAACGAAGCTTAGGCCCATAAAACTCCACAGAAGCGCATTTGTAGGCCTGAACACAAACGCCAGCGACGCTATGGCCAACGACAGTACTAAACGGCGCGTAGAGATGCCATTCAGCACGTTCCAGGGCCAGTAGTAAAGCGCAGCAGCCGTCAACGACGTCTCCAGACTGTTGGAAAACGTGCGTGTTGAAACATACCAATTGAATCCCGATAGAACCGAAGCCCATAGCGCCCAAACAGCATCATGACGGCCCAGAAACACAGAGCCCAGCTTATACGTATAAAAGTCTCCAACAGCAGCTACAATTCCCTGGAAGATCTTCGGCAATATCACCGGATCACAATGTATCATGACGGCGAGCCTATAAATGCCAGCATAGATGAGCGGATGGGCAGCCGATCTCAGCGCTTCTCGCCATTCCCACGTCAAATATCCGTATCCAAACACCAGACGGTGCGCAGGCTCGAGCGATTGCCAGTACTCGTCAGGCTGGAAAAAGGTTTTTATAGTTAATGCGTTGAAGATGCGGAATACGACGAGAGCGGCCAGAATGGCCTGGTCCCGTGTTTTCATGGTGTGGAGATGAAATTTCAGTAAGTTCATTTTATTTCTCCCTCCGCCTATCAACAGTGAAGAAGAAGCGAGAAAGGGGGATAGTTTGATTCGGGTGGTTGATTAAGGTGTATTCCAGGTGTTTTTTTATTTTATGTTTATTATTTCTTGTTTATTATATGTTTATTTTATTGTATATGAGTATAGTTATAGCTGATGTTCTCTGCTCTCAACAGTGCTAGGAAGCAGCACAGGCCGGGTGCGACGGTCAAGCGTGTGAAGGTGGGGGAAGAGAATCGGGTGGAGAAGACGGCAGGGAAGGTGTCAGGGAAAACGACACAGGGAGTTGCAAAAAGAACGAGTGAATCAACCAAGAAACAGGCTGGTAGGCAGCCCTCAGTTAAACAGCCCTCTGCCAAACAACCTACTGCCAAACAGCCCTCAGTTAACCCCTCCGCCAACCCCTCCGCCAAAGTCCAATCAACAATCCAAGATACACCTCCACCTCTGCCTTCTTCCCCGCAAAACTCCTCCGACGACGACGACTGGGACAAAAACCTCAGCAGACTCTCCAGCTCCACGCCTGCTCCTCGAGAGTCCGTCTCTCACGACCAGCCCAGCAAAACCAGAGATATCCTGGACGAACACGCCATCGGCAAAACCAACACCGATTTCATACATGTCAAACAATTCATAGAGGAGCATCGAAAAGACTACACCTCGCGTCATGACTTCACGGATTACACCATTCAGCTGCCTATGGGCCAAGAAACCTATACGGCTGCAGAGCCCAAAGATACCGATGATCTCCAACCATTGGTGGAAACCGAGAAAGTCATGACTTTAATATCGCAATTATTCGTACCGTCAGAGTACTCGGCGAAAATAAGGGATCCTCATATGCGAGATTGCATTGTTCGTCGCTTCAGACGTGCTGTTCGAGACGGCAATATCACAAGCCTGCTTGAAAGCGTTGATCAGTTCAATCAACTCATCATAAGCTTGCGTGAGAAAAATGTCATTGCAGACCAAATTCGCCAGCTTGGAACCGTTCCATACTTCTTCGTCTCAGAAATCCTCAACCAGGTCTATGCTCGAGTGGTCTCCCCACAAAGTCACAATTTGCGAGATTATGAAGCTTTCTCAGATAACGTGTACGGAGAACTACTTCCAGGATTTGCTCATCAGATATTCAACGATGTTAATCTTGAAAGCAACCAGGTATTTGTCGACCTGGGTTCTGGAGTCGGCAATTGTGTTCTACAAGCAGCCTTAGAAGTCGGCTGCCAAAGCTGGGGCTGCGAAATCATGAGTACAGCTTGTCAACTAGCATCTGAGCAGAAACGAGAATTCGAGGGCCGGCTGGCCGCCTACGGTATCTCACACGGTCCAATTCATCTGATCAAGGGCAATTTCACCGACAACGACGAGATTCGGACTGTCCTGAATAATGCAGATGTCATCCTGGTTAACAACTATGCATTTAGTGCCTCGACCAATGACAGTCTGATACACATATTTCTGGACCTGAAGATTGGCTGTAAAATAATCTCTCTCAAGTCGTTTGTGCCGACTGGCCATACCATTACAAAGTACAACAAGGAGTCGCCGCTCAACATATTAGCGGTCGAAGAGAAACATTTCGGGTCCAATATGGTCAGTTGGACTGACTCAGGCGGAGATTACTATGTTACTACCATAGATCGGTCTCGGCTACAGAATGCAGAGTAGCCAATACGGAGCACTGGTTAAACTGTCGAGTCCGCTGGCCAATTCTGCTGTCCAATTCGGTATTTTATAAAGACAGCGAGCTTTAAAGTGAACGAGCTTCTCCCCCGCCCTCATGACCTTCTCACGTACTCCTTTCTAATAGTGCATTAGCTTCATTCATCTTGTCGACTTCCCCGGCCACTTTGGCCATCCACCTGTCCACAAGGCCGACATTTTCCCTCTCCAGCTCCTTGTTCTTTCTCTCCGATGCATTAAGTTCTATTTGCAATGCCAGAATTTCATCGTGCAGTTGCTGGACCGTCTGTGATTTGAACTGATTCTCATCCTGGTAATTACGAGCCTTTGTACGGTGTAACTTAACGTCTTTCTTAAGATCCTCATGTTCCTTGAATATCATCTCATATTTGCTAGTAACAGACGTCAATTTATCGGTCTTGATAGCCAGTTCGCTGTACAAATCAGACAATTCCTTCTCTTGATCAGGATTTCCGGCCGAATTCAGGCCCATTTCCGCCTCAATTGCACGATTCGCCGCTGTCTCGAACAGGTTTATCCAGTTATCATGTTGTTTTTCTATTGCATCTCTTTCACGCAGTCCTTCGGCAAACTGGTCTCGCCACATGGAATATGGAGATGCTAGAAGATGATGAAGCTAGAAGATGATATGAAGCATAAGAGCCAAGTGACAAAAAGTGAATGCACAACGAGAAAAGTGAAGTGAAATTGCAAAGTTATTGATATGTTTTTGGGATTCTCAACCACCGTTGGATTTTATATTTCAGTTCATGTATTTTTATTCATATATTATTCATATTTCTTTCATTCAACAACCTCTGATAATTGATTTCTTCACTATACTTTCTCTCAGATCAACGCTCACTGTATATATTGCATCTGCAAATGCTCAACCGGGCTGGTTTTAGAGCCAAATTAATATTCAAGAACTATAAATGCCGGTTTAATAGCACAAATTCACTTGATATTCTATTGCATCCTCTGCTGGAACAGAAGGCTCAGAGTCTCCGAACAGAGTACCACCGTCTAGCCAAAGAGATCTCAGATGGAAGTGAATTTACAGTATCAAAGGCGTCGAAAGTCAGTCGGCTGGAGCCTATTGTAGGGAAAATCCAGGAATATTACGAAGCTAAGCAAGGGCTTGAGGATCTAGATGAACTGGCTCAAGATGCTACTCTTCGATCTGATGCTTTGCGAGAAATCGAGAAAACTCAGACAAAATTACAAGAACTTTCAAGCATTCTTCAGAATAAACTGGTTCCAAAGAATCCCTTTATAGATAAAGGTAGTATTCTGGAATTACGTCCAGGAATTGGAGGTCAAGAAGCCATGATATTTGCCAATGATCTGCTCACAATGTACCAAAACTACGCTCTTAAACATCGATGGAAGAGTGAAATAGTGTCTATATCACGTGTGCCTGGATCCTCTGGAATAATGGAAGCAATTCTGAGCATAAGTGAAGGTGGATCATATGAACGACTTCAGTATGAAGGAGGAGTCCATCGGGTTCAACGAGTTCCCGAGACAGAAACCAAAGGAAGAGTTCATACATCTACAGCAGCAGTGGTAGTATTGCCTCAGATGGCTGGAATGGAGGAAGAGTCCTTGGAGAACGAACGGGCATTTGAGCCTGGAGAAGTACGCATAGAAGTCATGAGGGCTCGAGGAGCTGGAGGACAACATGTAAATAAAACCGAGTCGGCAGTTCGATTGACGCATATTCCGACTGGTCTTCAGGTGGCTATACAAGATGAGAGATCGCAGCATAAAAATAAGGCTAAAGCATTCATGTTGTTGAGAGCTAAATTGGCCGAGAAGGAACGGGTAGAACGACAGAAGCAGGAGCGAAGCAAACGGACAGCTCAGGTCAGCACGACGGAGCGTTCAGATAAAATAAGGACGTACAATTATCCGCAGAACCGTATTACGGATCATCGGTGTGGTTATTCGGCGCACAATCTTACGGAGACTATGGGAGGAGATGGGCTGGATGCAGCTATCGATGCTATGGAGACGTACATGAACGGGGAGTTGTTGAAAGAGCTGGTGGAGAGCGATGGAGAGATGTAGATAGGGAAATATAAATAGTGTAAATATAAGATAAGTAAATATGAAATAAGGAAATATCAGACATGCAATTAATATTGTTTTGCATATTTTGTATTCTCAAATGAATTCACAATTAAGCATTCAACCTTTTAGTCGAACCTAAACTTGAATTAAGCTCAGTTCAGCTCAGCTCGCTCGCCCGCTCGCTCGCTACCGCACCATGGCCTCGGACCCTACTAACTCCGACCCGGCCGTCTCCCTAACAGTCCAAACCCTGCTAGGCGATTCCAACGATTTATATGCCTGGAAATTCCAAACATTAAAGGAGTCTCAGGAGGCTCTGACGTCACAGCTGGACCTGATCCAGACACGTGGGTATCATAATAACCACTACTAACAATGCTAAGCTAATCATACAAGGCTTGGAATCGTATTCTTCCAGCTTATCAGATGCAACGCGAATCAAAACATCTCTGGAATATATAAAAGTAATCAAAAAACGCCTGGCTAATGTCAATAATACCCTCGATAAGACACAGCAGCGATTAGATAAGATAAAGTCCAGCACTAATATGCAATAACCACAATGTCTTATATAATTACATCTGTCTTGTATTACATCTGTCTTGTAATATTATCTTGTCATGTGTTATTCCTTAATTTCTATTTAAACTCGGTTAATAAATGTCGCACCTCCGCATTTTCACTGACACCACCCACCTCATCCTCCAATGGAAACTCTGGAAATCCACTCCAAGTCGTTTCTCATCAAGTGGGTCGAGGCGCCATCCGACAGCTTTATATCGTGGCAGGTCCATCCGAGGAAAAAGTCCATTAATTTCGGGCTTTTTCGCCATGCTGGAACCGTCGATGGCCGAGGTTCTCGAAAACCCAGTGTCGGTTCAAACAACAGCAATCTGTCTCTGGAGCAACAATTGAATCAAGTAGGGCTCGAAAGAATCCTCTGGCACGGCCGTTGTATATCCAATGAGCTGCTTCGTGGCCAGTACAATGTGCAAAAAGGGGGCACGTTTGCTCTGGTGTTTGACAATACCTTCTCGAAAAACACGGCCAAAACCGTTCAATTCAGCCAGCATGTAAGCGAGGCTCGCTCTGACTCCTCCAGGTCGCTCGGCATCCATGACTCCGTGTCGACGTCCTCGGTCGTGTTCAGGAATACCACCTGGAGCAACTCGTCTCCTGCTGTTGCTGCCGTCACGCCTCGTGCTGCTCCTCCGTTGGACGATACGTCTGCCGGCGATCATGTGGTTTCTACTGAGTCTTTTCAGGCTGATAGCTCGAATACCAGGCCTACTTACGTCAGCGACGGCCGGTACATGTCTGGAATCATGCTCAAGAAGCGACGAAAGAAGCTACAGGGATATGCTCGACGTTACTTTTCGCTGGACTGTAAATATGGGGTTCTAAGTTACTATTTGCATCAGAAATCGTCGTCTCTGAGAGGCAGTATGCCTATAAAGCTCAGTGTCATCTCGGCCATTGCACACAATCGGGATATCATCATTGATTCCGGTGCTGAAATATGGTATCTGAGGACTTTGAATGATACAGATTGGAAATCATGGAGTGCTGCTTTGGAAGCTGCTAGACATACTACTGCACAGCAGGGTTCTACTGCTGGTATCTCTGACGGTTCTGCCCCTGATCAAGGTGCTGGCCCATCGTACATTGTCAACTCACGGCTCCTTGCTGCTGCCAATTCTCGTCTAAATGGCAGAGAAGAAGAACTCAAACTTCTAGTCAGCGAATTGGATCAAACTAGCCAGCAATTATCCTCGGTTATTGCTAGTAGCGATCAGCAGTTGAACATTTCAGATCTCTCCCTCGACGAATCCGTCAAGCAAGCTGCTTCTGGCCCAGCAAGACCAAATGGATCGACGGATGACATTGCCAATCGGCCTAGGCGTTCATCTATATGGCGACGCAAGTCTACCAAGAACTCGCCTAGTGACGCAGACATGACTCCTCGCCTGCCTTTCTCTGGACATGCTATTCCAAAATCTGCTGTAAAAAAGGCTGCTTCTAATCTGGAGGCATTAACCGAGAAGTTTGGACTATTTCTTAAAGAAATTGAATCTGATCGACTGGCTGCTGCCAATGCCATTGAGCATGACAATAATGACCGATCAAGCGTATTTTCCGCCAACGACATATTTTACGACGCAGTTGATAATTTTGGCGACAGTGTACTATATATCGATGATGATGGTCAACCGGACGCTTTGGATAAGGACACAGATTCCGACGACAGCAACTTTGAAAGTGAGGGAGATAGCGATAGTGTTAGTTCGGCTGGTTTTGCTACACATCGTGTCAGATTGAGTCTACTTGGTGAGTCGATGTTGCAGCAGGAGCCAAATGATTTATATCCTCTTCCGTCTGGCCCTATTACGAGAAGAGTGGACATCAAGCCTGCTGCTACTACTCCACCTAGTCTGATTGGAGTGCTGAGAAAGAATGTTGGCAAAGATCTCTCCAGTGTAACTATGCCGGTCACGACAAACGAGCCTGTTACGTTTCTTCAGAGATATGCTGAATTCCTGGAATATGCCGATTTGCTCAATATTGCGTCCAAGGCAAGTGATCCTGCCGAGGCACAATTGTACGTGTCAGCCTTTGCTGTTTCGATTATTGCCAGTCAAAGATCCAAGGAACGAGCTCTGAGAAAGCCCTTCAACCCGTTATTGGGTGAAACTTTTGAGCTCGTGCGTGAAGACTTAGGTTTCCGGCTAGTTGGTGAGAAAGTTAACCATAAGCCATTGGTGATGGCATACCAGGTTGAAGCCGAAGGATGGACAATGAACTTCACATGCAGACCTAAGCAGCAATTCTGGGGTAAAAGCATGGAAATCACAGATACTGGCATTATTCAAATTCGAATGAAGAATACATCGGCAACGTATGAGTTTACGCAGCCATCGACGTTTCTGCGAAATCTCCTGGCTGGCGAGAAGTACGTTGAACCTCAAGGAGTCGTCACAATTGAATGCTCCAACGGATACTCGTCTCAGGTGGAGTATGTCAAGGTTAAAGGAGGTGGCATATTTGGTGGAGGGCGTAGTGAAGAGGTGACCGTATCTTTGTTCGATGATACAGGACGAAAACTAGAGAAAGGATGCAGTGGCACCTGGACAGAAGAACTTTTTGAGACGTTGCATTCTGCGAATGTTCGGTCGATCTGGAAGGCTGGCAATCTTGTGAGTGATTCCAAGAAGAAGTACGGATTTACTGAGTTCACGACGTCATTGAATGAGGTCACAGCCATGGAGAAAGGAAAGCTATGTCATAGCGATTCTCGTTTACGACCAGATCAACAGGCATATGAAGCAGGCAATGTAACGGAAGCAGAACGGCTCAAGCTGGCACTTGAAGATCAGCAAAGGACCCGGCGAAAGGAGATGGAGCTGGCAGGCACAGAGCACAAGCCGGCATTCTTTAGAGAGAAGCACGGCGAAGACGACGTTGTATATTACGTTTTAAAGAGCGGCAAAGACAACTACTGGGAACGCAGAAAGGAGCAACGGTGGGACGGTGTGATAGAGTTGTGGAAGTAGCAATATGCATATTATCTAAGATTATCTAGCTTTATATCGAATGCATAATTCAACGTGTCGAATACATTATTCAACGTGTCGAATGCATTATTCAAGCGTGTCGAATGCATTATTCAGCCACGTCTGCTTTGTCGAATACATTATTCAACCGTGTCGCGCACATCATTCCACCGTGTCTGACTGATGAATATGCTCATCTTCAGTTTGTCTATTGACGATGAAAAACGACCAGCAGACCAGCACTGCTCCAACATAGTACCATAGAGTGCTGGTTCGGTGGTGTAGAATCATGTCTACAATCATAGAGAGAGGAATGGTCGCCGATAAGCCGACGGTGACGACGAGCGGAGACGTCATGAGAAGGGCTAAAACCCAGCAATAGTCCGACGTCAAGGTGGCCACACTGTTGCTTAGAAGAAGAAACCAAGAGTATGAGTTCTGAGGTAAGCCCATCTTCTCCACACCAGTATGATCGAGAATAAGTAGTACAGGCCAGAGTCCAAGCAAGCTGAAAAGGCCAACGAAGCCGAAAAAGATCCTTGGATTGATCCGCGATTCGTCGCCTATTCTGACTTTGAGTAGTGTGGTATAGATGCCATAGACACAGGCAGAGCCCAATGCGAAGAAATTGCCCAACAAGGGGTTGTCAGCGTCCTCCTTGAGATCGTTATCGTTATAATCGGCCTTAGATATCAGTAAAACGCCCAGGAAACTTATGATAATAGCGCCCATCTTGGCTATACTGAAGGACTCGACGCCGAAGAATGATCCAATGATAAGCGTGAAAAAGCTGCTAGTACAAGACAAAATAGTAGCACTAACAACACTCGTGTAGAAGTAGCTGGCATTGTTCAGGAGATTCGACACGAACCAAAGCATGCAGAACTCAGCGCTCAGGCGAGCAGTGTCCTTGAGACTGAAAGCATCGGCACTGTGGCCGTCGGTGTGCGAACCATTAAGTATGCGAGCTAATAGAGGAATAAGATACAATGCAAAGGTCCCGGTATTTATATATGTTATGAAATAGGGTTTTTTGTAGTCCAACGTCAGGGCCTACGGTTAATGATGACTGACTATGACGCTTATCAAGAATACTTACATTAACGAGAAACCCCGAAGCTACCCATAGTGTGACGACGACAGATAATAGCAGCAGGCCGGTGTTCCATCTGTGCCGTACAAACCGCTGGTGGCCGGTCTCCAAATCCACGGTGGCCGTCATAATGCCAAATGTTGGACTCGGATATCGGATTCCTGAAGAAGGTGAAGATTGGCTAGGTGCGGCTGGGGTACGACGTTAAACGGGGTAGGTTCATTGAGGGAGGTATTGTTTGTGTGTTGGGATATTTGTTTATTGTTTATTGGGTTGAGTTATTGTTTATAATGTTTATTGTTTAAAGTGATATAAGTTTAATGTAGATGTAGATACTGTTGTGGATCAATGGTTTGCTTGAGTCTATGCAAAGCTTACACGGGTTCTTCATGATACAGCCGTGAGGTCAGAGATCAAACGAGGGAACGTGATCCACGGGGTTATCAGATTAGAAATATTAATATTAATAATATTTTTATAAATCATCGTCTATTTTAAATTTCTTCTTCTTATTGTCATTTCTCAATTCATCTCTCAATTGTACTCTCAATTGATCTCCCTGCTTCTCTCTCGCTTCACCCAATTCGTGATGCTCCATCTAAACTCTCCAACCTCCCCACAACGCTCCAAACATGGCTTATCGGCGCTCTGCTGAGCTGGGAACGCGTCCCGGAAGAACGTGGTCTGGTCAATTAAGACGCAATCAAGAACTGGAATCAATCGATACGCGAAAATTAGACATATCCATGGCCAGAAGACTGCTGTCGGCGCCTGCTTCTCAATTGGACGTATCAATGGAAGATTATCACTCAGATCCCCCTCCCGACGAAGAATACACAAACGACGAATCCACATATTTAAATGAGCAGTTTGGCGGCATAGGAAGACACCAGGAGATCGCTGCTAATGACTGGGGTGCATTGTTGAATCCTCCGCGTCGAAGAACCGCCAGTGCTACTAAAGTCAGCGAAAGGCCGTCGCGGATACAGAAAAACGTGGAGGCTTTTAAAAGCATTTTTGCATATATATTTCAGTCTCTGAAGGCCTTGCTGCAGTGGAATCTCGGTCTTTTGGCCTCTGCGAAAAGAGGTATCAGATCAACCTCTCAAGTTGTCGCGAGCGCGCTCTCTGAAAACGGCTGGAACGTCGCTCTAATAATACTCGTCCCTGTACTATCATTTGCTGCATATTGGAAGGGTTATGACGCATATAACGTCGTGGCAGAGGGCGTACTGTCTACTATATTTGATTCCAAAGAATCAGCAACTATTTATTCTTATCAGTTCCAAAGCGAGCTTGAAAGATTTAATTCTAAAAAATCAGAGCTTTTCAGCCTAATAAGTAAGCACGATCCTAGGCGCCATACGACTGTGTCTGAGCACGTCGAAAGCTTTACCACAACTGCCGACGCGAGCATAATCACGGAAATCCCTGAAATAATATCTTCCGTTGTTTTGCAAGAGCCTGTAGAAACGGAAGTCTGGCAGTCTACAAGTTCTTCGCCTACATTACATGTCACGGAGCCTATAATATCTGAGAGTTCTAGCCGTGAAGAGGAGACTTTCATATCAACTCCCGCTGAATCTCAGCATGTACCAACGACCGTCATAGACGATTTTCATACCCCTCTCACATCTGTTTCATCTGAGGCTATTACTGAAACTGTTGCCGCTAGCGAGACAGTAAGCAGCCCGACTTCCGAGCATGAAACCTCTGGAAATCCATATTTATCCTGGGATGACTACAAGGATCATTCCCCAGTTCTAAGGCACTTATTCAACATCAATTATGCCAAATCATCAAGTGGTGCTACCATTGACAAATCACTAACAAGCCAGTGCTTCCTTGAGATGAACCCCGCATTCTTCTACATACACAAGTTTTTCCGACTTCTTTTCCCTTTTAGAAAGTTTGGATGTGTTCCTGCAAAGGTAACCTTGGCAGATCGTCAGGCAGAAGAAGATAGTTTCTGGGTTTTCGAAGGTAAATCTGGGCAGATTGGAATTGATTTCCCTCTAGACTTGAACATGCTACTTTTTCAAGTATCTTTTCCAAAGACCCTGCATGACAAGATAGAAATGGCACCTAAGCGTATTTCTATATGGGCCTCTGTAACCAACGAGACTTCTCGGTACGAGGTGATTGAGAAAGTGCCTCAGCCGGCTGTTGGTCCAGGGAAACACGGTGATTTTCTCAAAATAATGGAAGTACTGTATGATGTGGAAAGCTGGCCGAATGAAATAAGCCAACGGTTTCCTAAACTGGAGATTCCAATCAAGAAATTGTTGGTCGAGTTCGAAGGAAGTGATCTCAAACAGGAAAGCCTTACAGCAGTTGATCGGATAGAGATTCGAGGGACTCCTGTAAACTAAACGGATCCTGTAAACTAGACGGGCTCTGTAAACTAATTAATAACTGTATTAACAATGCAAGGTGGATTTTATAGATGCTAGGGTATTATATAGTCCGAGGTTAGCAAGATGCAAGTGGTCTAGAAGCTCTGAACGGTCAGTCGGTTGAGCACCTCTCGTGCAGAATTGATGGCCCGTATAGAGATTTCTAATGTTCTTAGTCGGCTGGAGTCGTCGGCAGAGGGAAGAGGAATGGCGCTATTCCTTTGTTTTCGGAGTGCTTGGACCTGGAGTTGCAGCTCACTGTGTGCTTTGATCTGTCTGTCCAGAGTGTCTTGAAGACGTTGGTTTTCTATTTTGAATGTCTCGAGCTCCTGAGCTTGCTGGCGATTCTCCTGTTTGAATGTCTCGAGCTCTTTGGCCTGTTGCTGCATCAATTGTTCCGATCGGTAGAGCTCGAGCTTGAGCTTCTCAGTGTTCTCCTGATGCCTACTGACGTCCTCCGTCATCTGGGCTCTGGTGTCTTCTAGGAATCGGATCTGGCTGCTCATCTCAGAAATGACGCTTTTTTCGGCCATTGGCGTGTTGATACTGGTAATGCGAGTGGAATCGGAAGCTTTTGAGAATATGCTGATTCTGGACGAATCCATAGAAGTGTCTGAAATATGGCCTCTTTGGAAGCTTCGCGATCGTGGAGTACTATGTACGTCCGGTACGCTGGGGGTGTTTTTTGAAGCCAATTCCTTCTGAAGCATGTCGACCTGGTCCTCCAGATCAGCAGCCCGGTCCAGGGCCTGAATGGCCGTGTTGGACAGCTGCTGGACCTGCTCCTCCAGGGCCAAGATCCTCTGCTCTTCACCGACTTTTCCAGGTTTCACAAGCATGTTCTGAAGAGGTTGCCTAAATGAAAACATGACTTTTTATTTTTAAATGGTTTTTGAATGTCTGCTCACTGCATACAAATCAGGGGGTTAAATGTAGCCAGACCCGATTAGGGATGCAGTATAAGCTTTGGTTTGAGATTCGACAGGTCAACCAGAAAACGCAAACAGAGGAAATATATACCGAAAGGCAAAGGCAGCGCCTTATACAGTTATACGGAATTAACATGGCCCCGAACCCCTGGCTTGTATATATTTGGACAGGACCCTGTTCAAGGGGGTGTGGTGGGGCTTGAGTCCGTTAGTACCGATTCTAGGGGGTGAAAAATTAGCGTTGGACCCCGCGTTCGCGTAAAAAGGGATCTGGACGAATTGAGTAAAATAGGCGACGTGGACGAGGAGATGCTACGGGTTTGTTATATATCTGATCTTTTAATGTTCGTTTACAAGCTGTTAGCATTCTGCTTGTTGCTCTGCTCTTCGTGCATAACTGATCGGCACGTCTTGAAAAATTGCGCTCAATACGGGCTGTTATCGAGCCAGAACGCATGCAAGCTGCAAGTAGTGTAAACATAGGAATAGAGATAGGAATAGAATTGCTGGAGAAAGGAATTGAGTATTTTGTATTTTGTATATTTTGTATATCATATATTTATCAGAAAGTACATCTATCGGATTACTCTCATGCCCTACATCCGACTACATTTTTCGCGTCTCGGAATTCTTTTGCCTTTTGCCTTTTGCCTTCAAGTAACATTTCTTAATCCCGATGACTCGTTCAAGCTAGTACCGTTTCTGGTTACGCACGTTTAGTTTAAATTATGTGGGACGACTGTTTTGAGTAGTGAGGAATGCAGAGCATCGGGAAGGACAGGGCGAGGGGGAAATCGGCAAATAGGAGAAAAAGGATAAACTAGAGAAGCCCAGTATACAATAATGTTAAATCAGTATACAATAATCAATATTCTGATAATTGCCTAATTACCCTCTAAAACCTACACCAAATCGTACTTCCCGCTACCCGACTCGTATACCCCCCTCTCTGTCACTATGGCATCTATCAGGCTCGCAGGCGTGACGTCGAACGACGGATTCCACACATCCACACCCGGTGCGGCCGTGCTGACGGTTGCTGTGGTTTTCGGGTCGATTTGGCCCTCGACAATGACATTGCCCTTGATCTGAGTCGCTTCGTGAGGTGCCCGCTGCTCAATGACAATATCGTCCCCTGAGCCGGTTTTAACATCAATGGACGTCGTCGGTGCAGCCACCACGAATTTCCGGCCGTGAAACCTTGTCGTCACAGCCAATTGGTATGTGCCTATTTTGTTTGCCGTGTCTCCATTTCGAGCGACCCGATCAGCTCCAACTACGACGAGCTTTATCTCGGGATGAGCCCTAAGTAAGGCTGAGGCCATGGAATCCGTCACCAAAGTAGCCGGAATTTTGTCATGAACCAGTTCGTATGCAGTCAGTCGAGATCCTTGGTTGTATGGCCTTGTTTCCAAATGATATGCTCTGTTCAACAACCCCTTTTCATGTATAGATCGGATGATTCCAAGAGCAGTGCCATAGCCAGCAGTAGCCAATGATCCGGTATTGCAGATAGTCAAAACGGAGAATTTCTCGCCACTGGGCAAATCCAGCTGCTTGACTATCCACTCAGTGCCATTCTTGCCGATGTTTTTGTTGTCCTGGACATCTGTTTCCAGCATCTGCTGTGCCTTGGCTATGATGCCTTCGACGGTACTATGCACCGACACGTGCTTCGGCAGCTCCTTCTTGAATTCTCCAACTGCCTGCGAAAGATTGACTGCAGTGGGCCGAGATTTTATAATGTAGTCTAGTTTTTCAGTTGTCCAGGCTCGAGCTTCTTCAACGTCTTTGAACTGTTCTCTGTGCTTCCATATGTCTACTGCTAGTGCTAGCATGGCTACTATGGCGATGGCTGGAGCACCCCGTACATTCATGTTCTTGATGGCTTGGTACGCCTCGTGTGTATTTTTCAGCTCTATATAAACCGACTCATTAGGTAATCGTAGCTGATCCAGAATGTATAACGTGTGTTGAGAACTGTTGTACTTAATAGCTTCTAGGGACATGATAGCTAGGAACTGATGAAATACTGTGAGATGCTGGGATCAAGTTGCAAACTAACATAACGTTAAGTATTACGATTAACAACAACGTTAAGTATTACGGTTAACAACACAACGTCAAGTATTACGGTTAAGACTTCCCTGCAGTACACACCACCGGACACTTCGACACTGCAAATGATAACACCGCATTTATAACGCACCATGGAAAAACCGGCGGATAATGCCCTCTCAGAGGCCTCATATCGGAAACCACCCGCCAAACCCGCCAAACAATCCAAAGTCCCTACTACCATTATAAGCAGCGCCTCGTTCATTGATACGTTTGCCATTCTGTCTGTTTTCGGCTACACTCCCGCTCCGGTAATGGTGTTTTTTCACCTCTTATTCATCTCCTCTTACTTCGGCTCCATTGGTCTTCCCCGTAGAAGCGCCAGAGCCGTCTTTGGTTGGTACACAGGGACGAGTTCACAGTCGCAAGCCAATTCAGACTCCAGTTACTGGTTTTTCAAGAGCCAGACGTTGTCTGTGATTCTTAGAGCCGTCGTCATAGACCTCATTCTGGCCATTATCAGCCTGCAGCTTGTTCCAGTGTCCAGTGATATCGTCATTACCTTTGCTCATGCCATTGTTGCATCTACACTTGGAGGTGGTTCTCGAGTCTTTGCCAATGCCATCTATTCTACTACTTTACTGCAAGCTCTCAAGGTCATTTGGCTCAAGTTCGGCTCCGTCGAGTCCACTGGCTTCTCCTTGCAGCATAACGACTATTCTGCCATGATTCTTTCCCGGTTTCCTGCGTCTCCTGCCATGTCGGAGCGTCATTCCTACAATACTGTCTCAAGCATATACAGCATGCTGCGAAACCTCAGCTACTTCATACGAAACATGGAGTGGAAAAACGAACTTCCTGTGTTATTATTTCAAATGGTGGCTATTCATGTAATAGCCATTGGGCTAACTACCTATCTATGTAAGGTGTTTCCCTACTCTAAGTCGGCCGACTATACTAGCAAAATTGTCCTGGAGGACACCGATTCAATCAGCCTCACGAAATCTCAAAAGCATCCTATAGCATTCAAGTCGGGTATCCACGCCGGTATTACGAATTCCTCGTCTGATTCAGGTCATGCCAGTAACTCTTTGCATTCTACGCCGTTGGCAAAATCAGAAGATGATTCTCGACGAACAGTCATTTCCATGCGAAATGGCACCAGTGACATTCAAAATGGCTCTCTAGACACCGATATCTCTGTCAACGTGCCTATGAAAAAGAATAAACGGCTTGCAGTAGTCAGGGCCGCTCAACCGTTATGGTCTATGTTGGCTAGTTCCATTGTGCATGCTGCTCGTCAGGAGTCTAACACGGTTTCTCACGAAGAAGAAGAGCAACGTGTCGCTCAGCAAAAAGGAGTCGGGAAGTGTTACATTAGGTACATTATGGAATCTGTCATAGCTTTTGAAATGGCAGGCTCGGAACAGCTGGTGGATAGTTCCTTCACAGTCAATGTCAACGGAATTGCATGGCCTCAAGCCACTATAGAGCGAATGACTGCTGATCATCGGGATTTGGATCAGGAGCACGGCTTGGATGCAGCAGAGGCTGGTTTTAAGATCAATTATCTCATTGTCGTATACGGTCTCACTCCTCTGACGCAATGTGACATTGAAATTATATACAAGTTTGAGGCCGAGAACGAATGCTTTGTATGTGCCAGTATCAGTGCTTCTACTATTGCTCGACAAAAGGATGCTGGTGCAGATGGATCACCGTTGACTCCTGCAAGACCCTCATCACCTGTGACTACTCTTTTGGATAACCTGGCAACGTTGCAGATGACATTGTCTGAAGAGAAATCTCGTCTTAAGAAACTGAAGAAGGATCATGTGAAGCGACTGACTTCGCTTCGAGCAGAAATCGATTTGCTGCATACAAAGATTGATACGGCTGATAAAGGCGACGAGAGAACTAAACGAAAGGTTCTTTCACTCACTGAGAGTGTTCGTCAGTTGGAGCAAGAAATCAGCAAGCTTCGCTCACAGATCGAGGACCTCGAGAATCAATATAAGGAACTGGAGACAAGTTACCTTGAAGATGAAGCAGCTTACAATGCCATTATGCCTAAGTTGAGAGAGATGGAGGCCAGTGAGCGGGAAAGCCAGAACAAATGGCGGTCTGAGTATCGGTCGTATGAAGCAGAGTTGAATTCACTCATGTCGAAACGGGATACGCAGTTGAGCAAACGGGATCAAAGCAATAGGGATCTGAATCGCATTGAGAACGAATGGATGGCTCGGCTGGATAAAGCAAGCAGTAACCGACGGCTGGAACGAGACGCTAAGCTGAGTCGACGAAACAAGTTGCAGGACGAGTTTTCTGATGCGATTTCCAAGATGGAGAAGGCCGTGGAGAGTTTGAACCAGCGAACGTTGGGTTTAGGATTGTAGGGGGGTTATTTATGTCAACTATTCATGAAGGAAATTCATAGATGCATTAAATGAATATGTACAAATGTTCGGTTTGATTTGGCTCAGCTTGTAGTGTCTGGTGTAAGCTGTATAATCTCAGCTATTGTCTAAGCTGTGATCTAACCTGTGATCTAACCTGTGATCTAACCATTATCTCAGCTCTAATCTTACAACTCTATCTCAGCAATCTCCGCTCAGTACTCTAACTCCCCCTCCTATCACCCCCTACTTTACATCTTCCACCTTTCTCCCCAGATGATGGAACCTATGTTTCTGATACAGCATCGGGCACTCGTCCGACCCATTGGTCACTATATTATGTACATGCCCAGTCCATATCTCATGATCATAAACCTCCAAAACTCGATATGCTTTACAGAATAGTATAACGGCTGCTCCTTTTACGGCTATTTTATCGTTATGATGCTCAAACATGTCAGAATAGACAGCAAACGGGTTGACTGATTTGCCCAGCTGGCCGGCCATTGCTCGACACAATTCGGCGTACTTTTGCTCGGCCGGAAGGAAATTGATGGCAAATTCGCCTATATTTCTCAAGGCCGTCGCACTGTGGCTGGGAACCTGGACGTTGAATGCTACGAGAGGGCTTGGAGTTACCGATACCGACGACAATGAGCTCACTGTAAGCCCTCGAGCATCTGGAGCCTTTCCTATGGTGACAATGACACTGGGATTGGCGACTGCAGCCATGGTTTTACGGTATATGGAGGCCAGATCGTGATTCCATCGCCGGATAATCATATGAAAGGTGAAAGGTGCCTAAAACGAAGACTGAAAAACATCGCTTTGCATCACAATGCTCGGCAGGCTGATTAAACAGCTGCGACATCCAGCACTAACGGAGGATATTGTTAAAAGATGGAAGAAGCTAGCAGACGGCTCGAAAGCCGTAGAGGAAAACTCGGAATTATGGCCCGATCTGGAACCTCCGAAGCGAGATGCTCTCATTGAGCCGATTCTGTTATCAGATTTCCACCGATTCACCGCTATACGCCGCTGGAGAAACCAGGTGCATCGGAAAGAGGCTCAGCAGCCCTTCAAGGCTCTGGAATCAGACGTGTATGCTCAAATGCTGGCTTCTCCGCCGAGAATGGACGTTTTATCAAGGACTGTTGTTCCTTCTGATCTGATGATTCGGCTCGGAATAATCACCAGCAGATCTAAACTTCCAATGCTCATACCTTTGGGATATAAAGAGAGTGTGAAAGGATCCAATTCATATGTTGCATGCTCGAAAAATGCTCTGGAATTGTTGACTAGAGGACGGTATGTCGGAGTCATGGCTTCTATGATGTATGGAGGCCAGAAGGCTGAGGTACGACGTGCAAATATGAAGAAAACGAAGAGTTTGATACGGCCGGATATTGTCAATTATTACGATAAGTTCATGTTCAAGGAGATAGTGGAAGAGGTGGAGAGGCTGGAAAATACGACGGAGGTTGAACGTACTTCTACAGACACTGAACATACTCAACCTTCTATCGTATACCGAAAAGAATTGTCATGGCTCAATTTCTTGCCGGTAGAAAAATATGTCATTTTGCATCAAAAACTACAACCCTTCATACGAGACGATACGCTCCTTCTTGGTGGTGATGGAAAAACGCTTATGATCTTACTTCATCGTTATAAGCTCTACCTGCAAAAGTGATCTGCAGTGCTTATCTCCAAAGAGCTTACCTCCAAGTAACTCACATTATTTATTATGCTATCATTATCCTTCAATATGCAATGGTATGCCATATACCACGAACGCTGCCCCATTCAAGTACGGCAGTTTCATATGCTTTCGACTAGCCATCATGGCTTCCGTGATCGACGGCCCCTGACCATCATGATACAGCCAGTTGTTGAGTATCCTCATAGTATGATGATCTGTATCTCCATCTGTCACTGTGAATAATGTACACAGTAGCATTGGACAGCCAGCTCGAAGATAACTGAGGTGGTTTCCGCTACTTTCATATTCCCCGTGTCGTTCCAAGTCGTTTGACCGGCATCCAAACAGCATTGTTGGTGGACACTTGCTGAGTGCTTCAATGGTCGACTTCTTGATATATTCCTGTCCTCCTCCATGGCCCATATACAGGAAGAGATTACAATCTGGTTGAAGACCTTGCGCTACCTGTGCGTCTGTCGGTGCTTGTCCAACAACACCGCTCCACAACCTTTCCTTGTCGCGAGTTTTTATCCTCTCAAACTCTCCTGTTATTCTTTCTTGCGTCTTCCTCAGATCATTTGCAGGATCCACAACATAAAATGTCTTGTCGACATGCCATGCTCTTGTGGGATTCTCTGCCAACATTCGACGAAGCATACTCAAACTGGGCATTCTTGATATACTCAGATGAGACAAAAACGGCAAAGATTCCCATGGAAACTCATGACAGATGCCATTGACAATCAATACAGTGTGCTTTGGTGGTTCAGCCTGTGGAACAGTAGCAACGAGCTCCTCAAAATCGACCGTCATCTGATCGATATCCAGCTCGTCGTAAGGATTTTGTTCACCTTGCAACAGTAACATATCCAGGAGAAATCTCACCAGGTCTTCTAACATCTGATCCTCTTCTTCTGTCTCATCTTTCATGCCCGAGCTAGTTACGGACGATGCCATAGCAAACAGACGATAAATGCTAGCATCTATTTCAACACACTGACCAGATTGATTGCCTTTCTTTTTCATTCTAGAAGGCAAATGCTTAGACAAGATACTATCGAACCTGGTCATAAAGTCTTCTGTCACTCGCACTTGGGGGCTGCCGAATATAGCACGATATCCACCGAACCAGTGATAAGATGCAGCATGCAGCAGCTGAGACAGTCTCAATTCTCCATCATACTTTGCTGACCACCAAATCTCCTTTTCGTGCTGGGTCACTTCATCTGAAGCCTTCTCACATTTGACATTGGCCGTGTCTATGATCTCGTGCAGTATATCGAGTCCCTGTGCCAACGTAAACTTCTCGTCTCCATGCTCAGTATCACGACTGATGTGTTTTGGAAGTCGCAAAGAGAAAGGGCTGTGTCCATATTCATATCTGGTTAGAATTAAGCATTCACTTTCCCGTTGATAGTTCAGGGAAACAACTGCCCAGTCCTCGGGAAGCTTAGGCAAGCCCAGCTCTGGCAAAGTTGAGACCGATATGCTGTCAATATTTTCGCAACTGGGCCAAGCCAATTGCTCCACGGACTTCTTAGGTCCACGTTGAGAAAAATATGGCAAGTCTCTTGGCACCTCTGACACATACCATTGAGGAAATTGGCCAGATTCGGGGTTCGACAAGGAACTTATAATGAATTGAATATCAACCATGAGAGTTGAGTATTCATTTATGGTTGACAAAGAGCATGTAGAAAGAATGGACTTTCCAAGCTTGCCTAGCTTCATTGCTTCGTCAGACAGGATTCGATGTGCTTCAAAAGCTCGTGTCAATGGCCTAGTAACAAAAGGAATAGATAAAACGATATCCTTATCAATTCCAGTGTAAAGAGGATTGCTGTTCAGCATATTCATGGCTCTTTTGTACTGTTCCCTGCCCTGACATACTTGCAAGCGCAGAAACTCAGGGAAAGTAACTGATTTCTCAGAGATATTCTCAAAATGATGTCCGAGTTCTGTTAACAGCTGAGTAGACTCCTTGGTATATCCTAGGCAGCCATAGTAAGCCAATGCAGTTTTGGTTTGTGCTCGCAAAAGGCCCTTTTCAGGTCCAGATGTTAGCGAGAGATTGGCCATTGAGTCCGTCAAACCTTTACTAGGTGAAATGTTCTCAAAGATGCGATACTTCTGTACCATATTCACTTCACTGATACCTTTTCTGGCTTCCACCATCATATAACTGCATGCTTTTTCGAATGATATCAGGTCAGATCCTTTAACCAACATATCGTCATTGTAAGCTCTCGACATGTCGTTGGCGACACCCTCCGCATCTTTTTCACGATCCTGTCTCATGTAGGTTTCTACAGCCAGTGGACCAACCCAGCGATACCCAAAAAGTTGGCAGCTGCTCGTTGCGGAATCCATCACTTTGAAGATCAGTTTGAGTCTCGTGTTACAGGCCGAAACTAGTCCTTTTCTTTCATATGATTTCGCTGCCAGAGATGCAAATCTTACTAAGTAAGATGTAGTTTGTTGCACATCTACTGGAGTTTTAGAATTACCGTTTTGCTGCAATGTCTTGAGATATGCTGATATGAATTTGATCAATCCGTTTGCAGTTTCAACAGTGTCCTCTATTCGGCCAGTAGCTAGCATGAATTCGCAATATGACACCATTCCACGTAAGAAAAATAGAACCTTAGGATGTAACTCAGCAAGAGATTCTGTAGCTTTCCTTACGGAGCTGCAAGAGCTTATGAAATTTGCCAGTTCCAATGACGAATTGGCCAATTCATAGAAATATCGACGTGCACTAGTAATGTCACACTCCATCAAAGATAAGTCAACATTTAACAGCAGAAACCGTAGAAAGAAGAGAGATTTCTGCATATCTCGATCACGGTCCTTTTGAGAAACGATACCAAGGCATTGGTCCAGCTCCGCCTGAGCACTGTCGCTCTTTCCGCAATTTGCCAAAGCTTCCACTAAATCAAGAATCTGGGTTTCAGCATGACCCTCATTAGCTATGACTGCTTGCAGAAGTTCACTCTGAATTTCGTAGTATGCAGCTGACCCCAGAAAGCTGTCAAGCAACTGAATCTCACGAAGTAACAAAGAAGAGAACGGCTGGTGAGCTATAGCTTTCAAAGATGTAAGTATCTTACTGACGCTGGATAGGACTTTTTGGTGTTCGGCATTTTCGTTAGTAAGAAGGTCCATAATATGCAATGATGCTAGAATATCTGGCATTTGTTTCTGCAAGGATACATTCACCATCGTCAGCAGCTTTTGAAGCGTTATTTCCGAACCAATAACAGTCTCAGGACCTGCACCTGCATAGCAGTATGCCGCAGCTCTTGCACATCTAAGAGGGTATTGCTCGAAAGTCAACAGCTCGAAAACGTAATTCGCTAGTTCAATTGATATTTGCCGTTTCCTGGTGCTCCTTGATTTCCATATCATACCGAGTATCAATTCGCATATGAGAGCCTTCATGTTATTACTCAGGTCTGATTCTTCCATCGAGAGTAATAGGTCGGAGTTCCCTTGCAGAGAGTATTGAACAGCAATGCTAGTCAGCTGATCGCATAGCCTGTTTTCCAGTATCTCCTCTATCTTTGAAGTATTTTCAATGCCATGATATATGTTCAGTACTTTGTAGCCAAATATAATAGTCTCTGGTACCACTGGAGCCCCCGACTTGTATGTTCGGCCAGCAAAAGAAACAGCTCTGGTGGCCATATCTCTGAGAGAAGAACTTTTCAAAGGAACCTTCTGATGTATTTTAAAAGCAAGCATATCTGCATTGGCCGAAACATGCATGGTTTTTAAATAGTCAAGGTCGTTGGAAAGTCTGCCGGCAGCAGATGCGACGGCCGATGAAAGTGAGAGCAGATAGCTGGAGCCTAATTCGTTGTCAAAACCTTTCATCAGCGTGTTTAAAATATTGACCAGACGAACGTCAGTAATATCACTTGTCGACTTGAGGAACTCCTGACAGACCAAACTTAAATCATACAAATCCAGTACGCTAGACGAGGCTCTTGATAATATCCCTCCAAGAGCCTTGTTGCCAAAATCGCCAACACCTAGCAATTTCTTGAAAAGCTTAATGTCAGCCATCCTGTTCTTGTCGGTTATCTTAGCATCAACTGAAACGCTGCTATTCTTTCGAAATGCGTCTCGATCTATCAACTTTGAGCTGTAGCCAGCCTTGTCTAGAAGCTGATAGTAGAGCTCTACTATAGACGTCAGATGGCCCTCAAGAGGCAATTCATGTGCTTCATGAATATTAATCAACGTTTGTGCCATATCCTGAAGCTGCTTTTGAGTGAGCTTGCCGGGCTGTTTGGTCAAGGCAGCTCTCAGTTGCTTACAATTGGCCGGAAACTGACTGATTTTCACTGAGAGTATCAGCAAAGAAGTCGATAGAGTTTTGTAACGAGTAGACAATGCGTATGCAAATTTCGAGACGGTGCTCAAACGGGCTTGTCTCTCGTTGACAGGCAGGTACTGACACCAATCGGCTACACTGCCATGAATACTGTCGTCAAATGCAGCCAAAATACTCTTGGTATTGATGGTAAAGCTGGTATCTTCTCTCTGGACGACAGTTTTAAGAAGAACACTTTGAAATGCAGTGACGATCCGAGCTAGAAACGCATCAGGACATGGGCTAGAATGCTTAATAATGAGCATAGGAGAAAGGTCTAAACCTTTGAGCGGAGATGCACATGGTTCCAGATGCTTATAAATGCTGGCAAGTTGCGCAAATGCGAGTTTTTCCTGGCAAGCGTTAGATGGGGAACTGGATGATCTAGGTGTGATTTCACTTACTTCTGTGATTTCCAGCACTTTTAAAGCGTATTTCAAATGCATGCTGAGTACCGCAGTATCCAATACAGTATTTAATTCGTACAAAGTATCAAAATGCTTGCTGCAATCGTACTGAGATCCGGAGAAGGCCTTGGGGCCCAGGGGCTTGTTTGGCAGACTCAGAGCCGATTCAATAGCAGCAAATGCCTGTTTACCGAGCGTTTCTGGGTCCTTGCTAGCTACAGCTACTGTAGAAACACTTTTCAGCGTTTTTCTTTGCCGTAAACTGCCATTTGTTGTCATGGGCTCTTGTTTAACCGGTAGATTCGACAGATCACCAAGAGTCTTTCTACCGCTCAATGCCTCCTTTGCACCGCCTGAAACACCCACATATACCTTACTGCCCTCATGTCTTGCAAGGTTTTCTTTGTTGCGTCGTCTGGCGCTAGCCATTTTGTATATTTCCAAGTTGTTTGTTGACGTTTGGTTCGCTTTAGGCAAGCGCACGGCTATGCGCACGGCTGAGGTGGAAATTTTCTTCAACTTGCAAAAAATATAAATTTTTAGCTTTCTTCAATGGGCACAGCAAAGAAAGAGGCCAGTAGAAGGGCCCGAGAGGGCAAGAAGGGCGATGGGAATCTGAGGAAGAAGGGCGAGAATTTCTACAGGGATACCAAAAAGGTCAAACGGCTTAATATGTACAAGGAAGGAAAGGCTCAGAGGAACTCCAAGGGAGAAATCACACAGGCAGCTTCGTTCCAGTCGACTGAGATCCCTGATGCTCGAGTGGCTCCTAATAAACGATGGTTTGGCAACACTCGAGTCATTGCACAGGATGCGCTGGAGCATTTCCGAGAAGCTCTGGGAGCCAAGTCCAAGGATAGCTATCAGTTTCTGCTGAGACGAAACAAGCTTCCTCTTTCTCTGCTAGAAGAGTCCAATAACTCGTCGAGTCCTCAGCCGAATATTCTGGAAACTGAGTCGTTCGAGTATGCATTTGGGCCCAAGAGTCAACGAAAGAAGCCCAAGTCGGTGGCCGGCACCTTTGGCGAACTAGCTTCGGCTGCAGGCGAAGACATGGAGCATTTTGAGGAGAAGCAGAGGGAACACGAGGAGATTTTCGGCAATATCGAGGGGTCTGAAGGTGTTTCGGAAGAGGCCAAGGGCCATATTTTCAGCAAGGGACAATCCAAACGAATCTGGAATGAGCTTTACAAAGTCATTGACTCTGCAGACGTGGTTATTCATGTCTTGGATGCTAGAGATCCCATGGGCACCCGATGCACCTCTGTCGAGCAGTATATCAAGAAGGAAGCTCCTCATAAACATCTCATCTTTGTTTTGAACAAGTGTGATTTGGTACCAAACTGGGTAACGGTAAGTAGTTCATCTGTTGATTTCGTCCCATTGTTTGTCAAGACTTTTCTTCATGCCTTGAGTATGGTTTTCTCTGTAAGAATAGTCTGTTACAACTTTGGAAGATTAAGCGGCACGCCGACCTTTGCGTACTCGTTTTGAGTGCGTCTGGCGTGTTGTTATAGATTCTGCAAAAGAGTTGAGTGCTGGTAATCAATACCACTGCTCATAGTTTTGAATCAAACATCATTACAATGATTGTATCATTATACTAACTTTTTAGGCTGCTTGGATAAAGATTTTATCAAAGGATTATCCGACTCTGGCATTCCATGCATCAATTACTAATTCATTTGGCAAGGGATCTCTGATCCATATTCTTCGACAGTTCAGTTCTCTTCACTCTGACAGGAAGCAGATCTCAGTAGGGTTTATCGGATACCCAAACACTGGCAAATCCTCTATTATTAACACTCTTCGAAAGAAGAAGGTGTGTACGGTTGCCCCGATTCCTGGTGAGACTAAGGTCTGGCAGTATATCACGCTTATGAAGCGAATATTCCTGATTGACTGTCCTGGAATTGTGCCGCCTTCAATGAAGGATACTGAAGCTGATATTCTGTTCCGAGGTGTGGTACGTGTGGAAAATGTTTCTCATCCTGAGCAGTACATTCCAATTCTATTGGAAAAGTGCAAAGCCAAGCATTTAGAAAGAACTTATCAGGTTGCAGATTGGAAAGATGCTGCAGGATTTTTGGAGATGATTGCAAGGAAGCATGGTAGATTGCTCAAGGGAGGTGAGCCAGACGAATCAGGTGTGGCCAAGATGTTGCTGAATGATTTCAACAGAGGCAAGATTCCTTGGTTTGTTCCTCCTCCTTTTGAAGAAGGAGACGAAGAGGGCATTGAAGGACGTAGTGGCCGTCTTGGAGAAATGAGAAAGAGAAAGCGTGAAGATGAAGTGGAAGAGAAGACAGAGGGAGAGGGGCAAGAGGGAGACGAGCAAGAGAGTGGTGAGGAGGATGAAGAGGAATGGAGTGGGCTCAACGATGAGGAGAATGACCAGCAAGAAGAGGATGATGAGGAGAATGAAGAAGATGGCGATGAAGATGAAGAGGATGAGGACGATGAATGATTAACTATTTATTCACTACTGGTGTCATTGAGTCGTTCTAAAATGTCATTAATAGGATCTTCAACGTTAAACTCCTCTGCAGGCTCAGCCTGGCTCCAATTCGTGCTTGGAGTCTTTCTGATCCAGTCAAAATCATCAACTGCTTGCCAATTGGAGACCTGGAACTTTCCTTTTGCAATGCTTTCGGGAAACTGTCCGAATCGGAGCTGTTTGCATTTCTCAATGATTGGCCTTTTAGACTTGCAACTCACATAGATAGAACACTTAGTAGATTCATGCATACGGAATTGATGGCAATCGACCAAGAAGACGGAATTCTGGGCCTTGTTGATGTATATAGGGCCAGTAATGTTGGTTATGAGGACCACAGAATTTGCTATGTTGGAGAGCTTGACGGTGCTGAAGGTTGAGTCTGTAAGTAGGATTTTGGAGTGAGATATGTCGATGAAATGAGGGGTTGTGATGCTAGTTTCGTGAAAAGTGGTGTCGGAGAGATTTCTGATATCTGAGGAAGAGGGTTCGTCTGCTGGTTGTGCTGTTGCAAGTTGCGTTGAGCTAGGTTCGTTGATCTTCTGTTCATCGGGCTGCTCATCGGCCTTCTTCTGGCTCGAAACAGGCTGAATTTTACTTTTTTTGAATGAAAACCGACCTTTTGAAAAGCTTTTGCGTTTCTCATCCAGCTGGCTATTTAAGCTCTGTAGATCTTTCTGATATATGTTCAGATCATAGGAAGATAATGACGATTTATGCTGTCGACAGTCGTTAGATAGATTAATAACTAAGATGCGTATACTATCTAGATCATTTGCATCTTTAGCTTGGACTATTTTCGACTCGATAATGGTCTTGTTTTGCTTGAATTGGCTGTAAAATTCAGACATAAGACCAGAACGCGGTATGTATTGTTTATATGAGGAATATTTAATCGGTATATAAAAAGCAGTTGAAAAAGACATCGCTTTAGAAAGGAGGGAGGAAAAGTAGAGGGAATTGGGGGAGATTTTGGGCGAAAATTGTAAGAAAAATTAAAATTACGTGTTTATTCAATAGAGAAATGCTAGGAGACTAAAATTATCTAAAAATATTGCTTCCATGTTGGTTTAATGTTGATCTTCTGTTAAACCTTTAGCTGTCAAGCATTGTTCCAGCTGGAATCACTAACAACGCATCAATTTCATCTACCAAGAGTTAATTCCATGGAAAAAGCATGCTTTCAGCTAAAAACAAATCAATTGGAATAATTAATTCAAGCAAAATCACCCTACTTAATTTCCATTAAATCCCCTTCAATCAGACCGACTTAACTTCTCCTCCCTCACCCCACATCCCCCTGCCAACCAACTTCCACCACCCACTTCCACCTTGCACTATTTTTCCTATTTATCCACACTTAAAAGCCACCGACCTCCCCATGGACCAAATACAGAACTTACTTGAAGGAACCATTGATTTCGAAGGACAGAAAAGAGCGGATCGACTCCTGAAAATCGGCATAATAGTAGCTACTATCGTTTCTCTTGGCTACGGATACCTCACTGGCAGCGCTCAGAACAGCATAATCAGCCTAGCAGTCATCTATATCGCATTGCAACTAGACGCACTGATTCCTTGGCCAGTTTGGAACAAAAACCCCTTAAAATGGCAAACAGTGGGGACTTATTAGGCGCTGAATCTCCCTTATATTTGGTATGTTGTCAGTTACCAATGGTGGATTCGTAGACTTGGTTTAGTTTATATATGAAGTAAATTATTGAATTATGCTAACACCAGGGGTTTGATCTATCCACTCAGCAGCTCAAAGGAATTGTTCTCGATGAAAATCTCGACACTGTAGCGTTCGAATCGGTGGAATTTGACCGGGATTTACCCCAGTATGCCACGCGAAAGGGTGTATTTGTAAATGGAACGCAGATTCTGGCTCCGGTAGCCATGTGGATGAGTGCATTGGATCTGGTAATGGCGAAACTGGCAAGTCACACTGGTCTTTTGGCTAGAGTCGTGGCTATATCTGGTGCTTGTCAGCAGCATGGAAGCGTATTCTGGAACTACGAAGCTCCACATCATCTCAAGAACCTTGGATCGTACAATTCTCTAGCAGAAGGTCTAGCATCGTCATTGTCCTGGGAAATGAGTCCTAATTGGCAAGATCATTCTACAGGCTTGGAATGCCAGGAGTTTGAAGAAGCTGTTGGAGGTAAAGACCAACTAGCAGCAATTACAGGCTCTCGAGCTCATTATCGATTCACAGGTCCTCAGATTCTTAAATTCAAAAGAGATCATCCTGAGAAGTACAGCCAAACAAGTCACATAAGCCTGGTATCGTCATTTCTGGCCAGTGTGTTGGCTGGAAGAATCGTTCCCCTGGATATAGCCGATGCCTGCGGAACCAATCTGTGGAATATTGAGGACAAAATCTGGGACCCGAGACTGATAAAACTCATTGGACAAGATACCGAAGATAAGCTCGGCAAGGTGGAATTAAACTCGGCTGCAGGGTATCTAATCAGCTCATATTTTGTGCAGAAGTATGGGGTAAATCCCCACAGTAAGGTGATTCTATGCACAGGTGATAATCCAGGCACAATTCTGGCACTGCCATTGAAAACAAACGACATCATGATAAGTCTCGGTACATCTACTACGGCTCTGGTAATTACAGACAAGTATGAACCCAGTCCTCTATATCATATGTTTTCTCATCCGACCGGCCTGGGGTACATGGGGATGCTTTGTTACTGCAATGGAGCGTTGGCTCGCGAACAGGTGAGAGATGAGCTGATGGGGGAACACGCCACTAAATACGACGTGTGGAGTGAGTTTAATCGTGTTTTGGCAGGAGCGGCTCAGCATGGCCAGTCCGAGGCAGTTTGGGCCAAGCTCGGCTATTATTTCCCACTGTCGGAAATTATTCCAGACGTAGATGCGCAGATCAAGCGGTTTATTGTCTGGCGGTCCGACAAGTCCATCAGCGAGGTCAAATCGCTGCCTGATGCCAATTGGACTGCTGCAGACGATGTGGCAGCCATTGTGGAGTCGCAGGCCCTATCAATCAAGAGCCGATTGCAGCCCCTTCTGACGACCCAAGGCAAATGCCCAAACCGAATCTTTTTTGTCGGAGGCTCTTCACGCAACCATGCCATATGCACAGCCATGGACCGAGTGCTAACGCCCGAACAAGGCTCGTACCGGCTGCAATTGTCCGACGCTTGTGCCAAAGGAGCAGCCAATCGAGCAGCTTGGGCTAATCAAAGAAACCTTAGCTGGGAACAGTACATTTCCAGCAAATGGGACCTGGGTCATGCAACGTCCGTTGACCAATTGGACCGAGGCGAGAATTCGTACGCAGAATTACTCCCCTTTTTCCGCTCGTGTGAAAACCGTTTATCAGGCTATCGTTTGTAATGGTTTTCTCCCTGACCTCGGTAACCTCGGTTGAACCCCGCCACAACACCCATTAATATAACATCCCACATCCCCAGATTTTATTTTATAATATTAAACATATACTCCAATCAAGGCACAACCATTACCAACCAAACATGACACCTGCTGCTGAGCGTATATCTAGCCTGGGGTTAAACAGCACGTCCAATGTGGTGATCGACGGCGTGGAATATAATACGGGATCAGAGCCCAAAGTAGCTCTGGCCGGCGAGCGACGCCAGACGGCCTTTGATGTGCGAGAATTGACGTATTTTTTGCATGGCGGGGAGAAAAAAACCAAGAAGGTCGAGGAATTTATGCAGACTCTTGAGAGAGATCCTTTATTCAAAAACGACGATCTGTTCGACAAAGATCTGGAGACGACCAGAGCACTAACAATGGCCAAGGTCGGCAAAATTGCTCAGTATCTATTCACTGCTCCGTCGGAGCCCGAGATGCGAATGCGCATGTGGATCATCTCCTTGGCTGATCCCGCCTCATATACCCGGTGCGGAGTCCATTACGGCCTGTTTTTGAGCGGTATTCGTGGCTCCGGTACCGATGAACAGCTCATGTATTGGGTCCAACAAGGCGCCTATCACCTCAAGAACTTTGCTGGATGCTTCGCCATGACCGAGCTGGGCCACGGATCCAATGTCGCCGGTGTCGAAACTACAGCTACCTATGACGAGTTCAATGACGAGTTTGTTATTCATACACCTCATGTAGCCGCTACCAAGTGGTGGATTGGTGGTGCTGCCCATACCGCTACCCATTGCTTGGCGTACGCTCGGCTCATTGTCAAAGGAAAAGACTATGGTGTTAAGAACTTTGTGGTTCCCTTGAGAAACCCTTCTAATCATACCCTTCTTCCTGGTATTGCCGTTGGAGATATCGGCAAGAAGATGGGCCGAGACGGCATAGACAACGGTTGGATCCAGTTCAGTGGTGTGCGAATCCCCCGTCAATATATGTGCATGAGATATGATAAGGTCGACAGTCAAGGAAATGTGACGCAGCCGCCTCTGGCTCAGCTGTCGTATGGTGCTTTGATTGGTGGGCGTGTGTCCATGGCTGAGGATAGTTTCCATACGGCCAAGCGATTCTTGACCATTGCGATCAGATATGCCGCTGGACGACGACAATTTTCGTCTTCCGATGGTCCTGAGACCAAATTGTTGGACTATCGATATCACCAGCGACGGTTGATTCCTCGTTTGGCGTATACCTATGCCATGCAAGCAGCATCGGAAGTGCTGAACAGTGTCCACACAGCAGCAACAGCCAGTCTCAGTGCAGCCAGCACATCAAATGACAAAAAGCAGCTGGATATTGCAATTAGTGACACCAAGGAGTTGTTTGGACTTTCTGCTGGTCTCAAGGCTTTTAGCACTTGGGCAACTGCCCAGATTATCGACGAATGTCGACAGGCGTGTGGTGGCCAGGGTTACTCTGCATACAATGGATTTGGGCCCGGATACAACGATTGGGTCGTTCAATGCACCTGGGAGGGTGATAATAATGTGCTGACGCTTTCGACTGGACGAGCTCTGATCCAGACTGGAAACCAGGTCCTCCAAGGTGCGACACCGGGCAAGGTTACAGAATATCTTACGAGATCCAAGGAGCTTGCAGAGGCTCGACTGGGTTCACGAGACCTACGAGATCCAGCAGTAATGGTGGAAGCTTGGGAGTCTGCGGCTAGTAGAGCGGTGGGCTATGCGGTTGAACAATTCAATGCAGCCACAGGTAGTGGAACATCGGCCAATGAGGCGTTTGAGTCACTGTCGCAATTGAGGTTTGAGGCAGCTCGAATACACACGAGACTGTTTGTTGTTAAATCATTTTATGAAAAAATAGACAAGAGTGCCAGTGGATCGATCAAGCCGGTGCTGAGTGAGTTGGCAACGCTGTTTGGCCTGTGGTCAATTGAACAGGATATTGCGTTTTTCCTCAAGGCAGGATATTTGTCGACTTCGGACGCAGAAACAGTCACTAGACTTGTGGACGAGTACTGCCTCAAGGTGCGAGAGCAGGCCATTGGGCTGACGGATGCATTTAACCTGAGTGACTTTTTTGTCAACTCGGTCATTGGCAGATACAATGGGGATATTTATAACAACATTCTGGACAATGCCAAGGCCAAAGATAAGTATCTTCGAGATAACAGCAAGCCTCCATACTACGAGAGTGTGATGAAGCCGATCTTCACGCGCAAGGATGCGCCCCAGCCGGATGTTGATGAGTTTGGGGATCTATGACATGATTCAAATTAGGTTATGGAGTAAATTGGCTTTAGAGAAATAACAGAATATTAAATACGAATAATAAAAGAGTTGGAAGAAACGGACAAATCTTCCTGAAAATATATTTCCCACGTCATACTCTGTTTCTTCGGCAACTGCTCAAAGTGGGGCTGCACATTATTGGGCCCGTTTGATATTTGGTAACCACAGATAACAGTTGATTTTTCCTCGTGATTCCACCGAAAAATTTTCTTTTTAACAACCCTCACGGTCGTTTGACTGCGTAAAAAGACACCGAAAAACAGGAAGCGGAGAACGGGAGTCCTTTAGAGATAGACGGAGACAAGCTAGGACAAGTGGTTTTGATTGTTTGAAAATATTGTTGTACTACCACAAGACATGTCTACTACTACAACTATTCAATCGGAATCAATAAACAATAAGCTGAATGGCAATGTCAACGGCTCGGCGACCGACGATATCACCGACAAGGCCACTGTCGGCTGGTTGTTTATTCAGCATTACTACACTCTTCTGAACGAGCAGCCCCAGCGCCTTCATCTCTTCTATACCAAACAAAGCACCATGTGTCATGGCGTAGAAGGCGAGAGTGTGCCGTCGCTCAATGGCCAGAGCCAGATCAACCAGGGCATCAAGGAGCATGAATTCAACAACTGCAAGGTTCTTGTGTCCAACGTTGACTGCCAGGAGAGTGCCGACGGAGGCGTGGTTGTTCAAGTGTTGGGGGAAATGGCCAATAATGGTGGCCCTTTTCAGAAGTTTGTGCAAACCTTCTTTTTGGCGCAACAACCCGGCGGCTACTATGTGCTCAATGACATTTTCCGTTACTTAAAGGAGGATGTTGCTGACGACGACCAGGACGCTACTGTTAACGCTAAGCCTAGTACTGTGGCTCCGACTGCTCCTGCTGCCACTACTCCAGCACCTGTTACTGCTGTTCCTCCTGCTGCACCGGCTGCCAGCAAAGTAACTGCACCTGCTGCTGAAAAGCCTGTCGCTGAGCCGGAAACTCCTTCTGTTGCTCCAGCCACCGAGGCCAAGTCCCCTGCTGAGACTGTCAGCGCCCCTGCTAAGCCTACCGAAACCAAGCCCGAACAGACCCCTGAAAAGCCGTCTGGTCCTGTATCTTGGGCTTCCATGGCTGCAGCCAAAAAGAAGGATGCCGAACCTAACGGACATGTTTCGTCGGCTGCTCCTGCCGTTTCTTCTTCTCCAGAAGCCGCAGCTGCATCCAAAGTGACCTCTCATACCAGTAATATCATCGTCACCACCCGGCCGGGACAAAACCCAGGCCGACGCCCTCAAGATTTCCACTCCGCGTACATCCGCAACGTCTCCGTCAAGGTGGATGAGAATCTTCTACGAAAGGGACTCGAAAGCATTGGACAACTCACGCATTTCCAGGTGGAAAAGGCTAAAAACTGCGCATTTGTTGATTTCATCGACGAATCAACTCTCAAGGCTGCTCTAGCTGTACATGAACTCAAGGTCGGAGATTACACGGTTTTGATCGAAGAGCGAAAGCGAGGCGCCGCCAGAAACAAGAATTTCCCAAAGAAGAGCAGTATTTCCAACTCCAAGACCTCCAAAAAATAATCTTGCTCGACTGAAAAATTGAGAAGATGACTATATTTCTTTTGGTTTCTACTGTTGTTGGACATATCTGACAAATCTACGTTGGAAAAACGATGCATCATATTTCAGAAAAAAGTTGCAAAAAAGACCAAAAAAAACCGACCCCCACAGCACACAAAGCCTCTTTTTCCACCTGCAGACTCACTATGTAGCCATTAAACGACATCATGTATCTCTTAATTTTAGAGGAGAAGACCTCATAGAAATAGTATGTAAGATATCAAATATACTCTACAACGTACATAGCTTATGCTAAATTGAGATCTTTCTTGAGCATTTGCCGACATATAGGATGGTAGAATCCTTCATTGCGCTTGAATGTTTCTAGTGCTAGTTGTTCGTTGGCTTGGTATAGTAGTCGATAGACCTTTCTGTTGAACTTCATTCTTCCTACCGTTCCAAGCCATTCACAAATAGCAGGATATAGCGGCTCCAGGCGTGCAGCAACAGCTAGAGCATAGAAACGACAAGTAACTTCGTCATTCTTGGATTTGTCAAAGGAATAGGCCTTGTTGATAGCAGACACGAACTCCGATTTCGGAACAGACACTTCAGGCAGTCGCTCACTCAACCTATCCAAAAGAACAGTATATTGAGTGGTATTCCATGTCGCAAGATCCTTTGGACCGAATTGACCCAACTCGTGTGGACTAGCGTTAATCCATCGATCTACCAGAGAGTAAACTGCATCGACCAAGGATGTATCGAAATCTGGCTTAGGCGGAAGACCTCGGCTATTGAGCCAGAAATCCCAGTCAACCGACTCGACAACATGCTTCTTGTCTTTATAAAACTCATTGAAAGTATCCTTGAATTCATAGGAGTCTAAGGACTGGTATTTGTACTTGTTGAAGTAGTGCTTGATGAATGGATCAAACTCCTTAGTTCCGCCAACAAGCTTTTCTAGGTAAAACAGAAAATTAAAGCCCTTTTCATAAGCAACTGTAGAATACGCCTCATCAGGGTCAACGCCATCGAGATTATACACTAGGGATGTGAACTGAGCAGGCATTCTCGCTACGGCTTCCTCCAACGTGGCCCAGCCAACAATGGCACCCAAATGCCTTATAGGTTCGCCATGAAGAGCAGCCAGGAATCGGCGTTCAAGGTATACGGTCCAGCCCTCATTGAGCCAGAAATGCTCCCAGGAGCAGTTGGTGACCAGGTTGCCGGACCATGAGTGGGCAAGTTCGTGAGATATGACATCGACATTTTGCCGATCTCCAGATATCAAGGAAGGCGTAGCAAAGGTGATATTGGGATTTTCCATGCCACCGAACGGGAATGATGGTGGTAAAACCAACACATTGTAGGTATACCATTCATAGGGAAACACGAGCTTCTCAGCAACCTGAATGAAATTCTCAGTGTCAGCTTCGAATTCATACTTGGCAGCAGCCAGATCAGCAGGTTCACAGTATACCTTAGATCGAGGACCTATATCCACCGAGGCTAGATCACCAGAAGCAATAGCTACCAGATAGGAAGGAATAGGCACCTTTTGCTCGACGTAGTAGACCGGTGCCGAGGACTTTGAGAACAGCTCCTTCTTGGACTCCGCAGGAACCTCAAACCCATCATACTTGACTATTCCACTAGCCACCACAGGAAGATCCGACTGGATGAAGAACGAAAAAGGACTCTTCACACCGGGAGTGTCGAAACAAGGGAACAAGGAACGCGCATGGCAAGTCTGGCATTGCGAAAACATGTACGGATGCTTCTTCCCCGTGGTCTGTTCCGGCGTCATCCACTGTAAAGCGGTGCATTCCGAGGTGGTGGAGAACTTGATGGTGAGATTAGCAGCATCTCCGACGGCGAAATTAGCAGGAATTGTCAGAGGAGCCCCAAGGCCGTCTTTGCGCTCGCCAAAGGAGAATTCGGAGATTTCCTTATTGTTAACAAAAACGGATTTTATCTTCAAGTATGAAGAATCCAGCACAACCTTGTCTAGGTCTAGTTTACTGCTGAGATGATACTCTACAATGCCGTCGATGACCTGATTCGGCCAATCAATGGCCAGAGATAAGACGGTCTGTTTGACGTTGAAATTGAACCCGTTCGAGAAAGACGAGGGATCTTTGGCGGTGGTGCGGGCCATGGTGGAGAGGTTGCGTAGAAATGGATATCTGATGGCCTGTTTGAAGAGGAAGTTCATCTGAAAAAAAACCCCTCAAAGATGTGATGAAAAGGTAAAAGTGCGGAATCCGAGCCGCGCGGGATGGGGCGGAGGCTCATGTAGCGGTGAATCACGCCGGTGATAGTTCGGGGTAGTTTAACGTATTAATTTATAATTATTAATTAATATTTTTTTTAAGTATTATTTTTTATTCTATTGTGATTATTTATATTTTTCTTTTGTAAGTGTTTTATCACAGTAATTATGTGATGTTCTTTACAATAAATGACTGGCCTCTAACATCTATCTACTATACGAGACCTAAAGACTATCTACTCCTGAGTATCAGCACTACTTGAGAGTTAGGTACAAAAGCTGTAACAAGACCCTACAACATTATCGAGCGACTAAATTTTCTAATATCCCATATTTCTATATTCCTACTATTATACTCCCAAGTTTCCAATGTAATTGTGTTCTAAGCTTCCTCCGCAGGATACTATCCATAATGAAACACAGCTAGACAATCCATAACGAAAACACAAAACCATGCCTACATAACACTCGCATTTATAATCTCTCCTTCAACCTTCCGTCAGTTTAAACGTATATCAGCCCGATATGAAGAAAACATCTCCACTCGAAGATAAAGTCAACGTGTTGGTTGATCGTGTGAGTGAATTATTAGAGACTGCGGCCAAAATCTCACCACCGGCAACCCCACAATTGGCTGGCGAATCCGACGAAGAGAAACCAGTCAAGTCAACGTCGACAGAATGTCAAACCCATATTGACCTGTCCTCGTTGTTTCCGCCGCAGATCACTGAAGCTGAACTCCAGAAAGCCTTCATTGGGGTCCAAATGACTGATCCTCTGCCTAGCGCACCACCAGCCGCAGCCCGTGTCGATCACGTACAAGCCTGGACTATTTTGAGCCAATGCCCAACTGATTTGTATATTGGCGATTATATCAGACAGTGCGAGATCACTTTGATTCATTGTAATATTCCTTACGATGAATGGTGCTACTATGCGGAAGTGGCCTTCTCACGAGCAGCCGAAGAACCGGAGTTTCGAAAAGCGACTTTGAAGTTTGCAATTGCGCATAGAAAGCATCCTGTTAAAGTTCCTTGGCCGACGTTTCTGTGTGCTGTTATTCCTGAGAAAATGACTTGGACGTTTTCACACTACCATTACTCATGGAATGGCGATCAATATTAGGGGATTAGGCAGGGATACATATATAAATAATAATCGACTTTATAACTGACTATAATTGACTTTATAATTGACTATAATTGACTTTATAATCGACGTTATATGCAGCAAATCCGGGTAACCACCCCTTTCGGACCACCCTAAACTAGGGCTTTGTTCGTGACTGCATTTTTCATTCAAACCCACACCTTCCAACAAACCCACTCAAATCTTTACAACCCATTCTCAAGTCTTCATCACCAAAGCAATGCAAATGTAAGTAAAGAACAACAGAAAACTCGGTAGAGAGTGAATTATTGCTCAGATCATTATTAACATTACAGTTTCATCAAGACTTTTACCGGCAAAAGTATGTGGAATGAAAGTCGGAGGCTAAGCCAAGCTAAACCCGACTATAAACCAACAAAAACATTACTAACCTCTAGCTGCCGTTCACGAAGTGGAGTCTTGCGATACCATCAACAATGTCATGTTGAAGGTCCAGCAGTCTGATAGAATCCCTGTTAGCCAGCAGCGCCTTGTGTTTGCCGGCCGACAGCTGGAATCCAGTCGAACTCTGGCTGACTACAGCATCTCTAAGGAAACCACTCTGCACTTACTTACCCGACTTCGAGGTGGTATCATCGAGCCTTCGCTCAAGGCCCTTGCCTCGAAATACAACTGCGAGAAGAATGTCTGCCGAAAGTGCTATGCTCGACTTCCTCCTCGATCCACAAACTGCCGAAAGAGAAAGTGCGGCCATACCAACCAGCTGCGACCCAAGAAGATTGCCAAAAAATAAGTTATTCGAAGACGGTTGTGGCAGTACGTTTAATGATATAGCTGTTGTGGACGTCGAGAAAAAAAATATACATTTTTTATGCTTGATTCATCATAATATATAATGTTGTCATCGAGACTCCCCAGAGTACTTCTTCACCACCTCGTGTAGTCTGAGCCGAGATATCGGCTTGGTTAGAATATCCACCATGCCCAGCTCCATGCACTGCTGCTTGGTGTGCTCGTCGGCAAACCCCGTCAGCCCCACGATCGGACGGTTGTACTTGAGACCGTTGCGGATCTGCTTGGTAGCTTCCAGACCGTCCATGACTGGCATTTGGATATCCATGAAGATAATGTCGTAATGTATGCCCTTTTTGATAGCCTGGCTCACCAGGTCGACCATCTCCTGTCCATTGTTGGCCCAGTCCACGTCGGTGATGTCTTCCAACCGTAGCATTCGCTTCATGATGGAGTGATTCACCAGGTTGTCTTCGGCCACTGCGACCCTGGTCGACCTGGCAGATCGCGATGAACGTTCGTCCTTGTCCTCGTTAGGACTGTGACTAGATAATACACCGCTCGACATCCTTTGTGACTCCGCAGGCGACCTTCCAGGAGATATATATTTTCCTGACGGCTCCAAGTTTCTTGAATCACCCGACTCGCTTTTGCTCAGCAGTAGCGGGATCTCCAAGCTGAATATCGACCCTTCACCAACTGCAGATGCCAATGTTATATATCCTCTTAGCAGACTAGCCAGCTGTCTGCAAATAGATAACCCAAGACCAGTTCCACCAAACTTCTTGCTCAGTGCCTGGTCACCCTGCACGAATGGCTCGAAGATCTTGTCTTGTTGATCCAACGGTATACCAGGACCGTTATCTTCGATTTCAAACACAAACCGAAGCGTCCTGCCATTGGATCTTTTCAGTTGAGTTCCCTCAATACTGCTTACGCTCGAAGCAATATGATGACCATAGTATTTTTTCACCAACAGCTTGCTGTCAGAGCCGGCCTCGGTGTGTGATCCTCCTCTGCCATGGCTGTATGTCGTCTCAAATGATCCACGGGGAATATCAGTAGTACTCATTTCACGGGTCGTAGTTATAACCGGGAGCTCATCAGGTAGACCGGTGCCTATTCTGGTTCCTTTTGTGGAGCCAGAAGTCGTTCCATTGACTGAAGACGGTTCAGGAGATTGCCGGTTCTCAACACCATTGCCGAGGAGCCCAGACGAGCCCGCGGAGTTACCAACGGCCGAAGAACCAGACACAGTCACAGATAACTCCCGTTGGCTATCTTGTGCCATAGAAGAGCTGACATTTCCTGCGCTGTCGTCAGAATGCTTCTTTGAACGTAAAGAAGCAGAAGATACATTCGAATGGTTAGGAAGCTGATTGGTATCTAGGCACCGAACTCTTAGCAACACCTCTCCGCCTTCATTGGTGAACTTGAATCCATTTCCAATCAGATTAATGATCACCTGTAAGATTCGTGGCATATCACCATACACTTTGAGATTCTCCAGCGAAGGTGGTATAAGTTTACAACTGAGAGAAATAGACTTACGCCTGGCCTCGTCGGCAAAAAGCGTTTGAATTTGAGGAATTACCTCGCCTAATTCAAAGTCCTTCTCATCCAGCGATATGTTTCCTATTTCATTCTTTGAAAATGTCAACAAATCATTGAGTAGATTCATCAGCACTTCGCCAGACTGCGATATAAGTTTCAGCGACTGCCGTATTTTAGCGGTATCAGTTTCTGTGAGTGATACCGATGTGAGACCCAGTATTCCATTTAATGGGGTTCGCAATTCATGTGTGATGTTTGCAATAAATATAGATTTGGCAGCATTAGCAGATTCTGCTATCTCCTTGGCGACTTCAAGCTCGTGTGTTCGTTCTTGAACCATGTCGTCCAGATGCATATATTGTTTAACAAGTTCGTCAATCATACGATTGTAAGCAGTAAATAGGTCGCTGAATTCATCCTTGAAGATATACAGTCGACGGAATTCCGCAGTTTTTCTTGGTACCCTAAAAGTGACGGTTGCATTTTCGTCATCAGGAGAATTTCCAGTATATGTCGTTAAGCTTTTAGACCGTTTTGACTGATCTTCATCCTCCTCCTCGATGTTTGTCAACAGGCTTCGTTGGTTTTTTGGCGATTGACCTTCAGTTGTATTGGTCAAATCGCCCGAGCCAGACGATCCACTGCTGTCAGAACTAGTAGGAGATGATTTTGGTTTTTCGTGAAATTCAAGCGATGTCTGTTCAGTGGCTGATCGCAGCTTGAAGATCGGCTGGACTGCGTAGTATGCTATAATGACCGTCACCAAGAATATAAACCCAACAATGCCAATAACAGTGCCTATAATGACACGACGAAGCTTGTAGATAGAGCTGTAGACGACGGAATGGGGACTTTCGACATCGACGACCCAAGTTGTATCCAGCAGTTGAATGGAGGATAACCCGACCGACATGTCGTTGCCAAAAGGGGTATCGACATCACTGACGGCCGTGAGACTTCCTGGAGCTCCAAAGATGTCCAAATATGGGTATGACTCGACCTGGTATACTTGTGTCGGAATGGGAGTTGGTGCGGTAGGAGGCAGAATGTACCTGAAGGATACTACTGAACCATCTCTGTAGTCCACGGGTGCAGCTACAGCCATCAGACCGTTTTCAGACAATCCAGTACGATCCTGAATGACTTTTGTGAGACTATCAGCAGATAAAACGACTGTTGCATAACCAGTCAATGCCTGCTTGTTTACCAGTAGAGTAGAGTTTGCAAACACAGGAAGAGTCAACGACAGAACATAAGTGCTGTTAACAAACTGGTAAGGACCAGAGAGCATTCCTGAGACATCTAGGTCCGAAGAGGGAATTTTTGTGGCATTGTTCAGTGGAAAAAGCCCCGAATTGAACGAATCATAGGCAGCATTGGAGCTGTTTTTCGACACAAAGACGTCCTCAAAGCTCGTATCGTACAGGATAGTGCACATAACAGAGCTGGAGTCGAACGCACTGTAGAAGAAGGAACGTACTTCATTCCAGTTTGACTCCGAGGTGTTTCCAGCTTCGTATCTCGACAGGGCTAGCTGAACAGGCTCTCTTGTGGTTATCCAGTACGCTTGGTAGTACAGTATGATCAGCGACTGGTATAATTGCGAGCCCTTGAGGTCGGCAAGAACGGTCAGCGACTCCCTGGTGAGACTTAGGGTCGAGTTGTTTGTATAAACACCCTGAAAGTTAGAAAGAACGAACAAAGCTAACAAAAGCCCGAAAACCATTCGCTACTTACAGTTATTATCGCCAAGATAGCCAGCGACACTATCACTACCGATACTATGAACAGTATGAGCTGGATACGTATGCCAATGTATAGAGTGCGCATCATTCATTGATCGAATGATGGCCGACGGGCCCTCAAGTACTCCAATATGTAAAACCAGGCAATATAAAAGCAGCTGGGCAATATTTCCAATCTCGCTATCTCAGGCCCCCAAGCTACCTCAATTTGCAGCCCGTCTCGTTGGCCTGTCGCTACAATTAGGGTGTTTATGGATGTTTGGTCCAAAAAGCTCGCAGCATCGGCTCCCAAGGCTTGAAGTTATGCTACTGCGCACAGCACTGGCGAACGCACGGCCACGGCACTGCAGGGGGCTGGTGACCGGGAGCTTCACGGCTATCAAATGCGTGAAAAGCATAGAGCATCATGTAGCTAAATACGTGCAGAATAAGGGCATCCGAGCGGGAATCCTCGCCGTGTCGGCCAACCATGCCTCTCAGATGGCCGATCTGGTCGCTAGAAACCCCTACGGGTTCGACTCGTTCGTGGGAATATGCGTAGATGGAGTGCCTTTCGGTGCACAGAGAAACGGGCTGGCATTCATGGCGCTGGACGAGCCAATTGACGTCGTTGAAGCTGTGCCGTTGACTAGCCATGGCCATGATACTCCGGGGAAATCAGGACGAACCAACTGGGCACTTGAATCGTGCTTCTTTTCTATCAACTTCAACTACGAGCACTCTTCAGAGACCGCTTACGACGTTGTTGTTCCTGCTGCAAACACCATGTTCAATACGGGATCATACTCCACCATGCTGGTCCATGATCCGTCACATGACATGCACTTACGGCTTCTTTCTGCACTGAAAATCTCCATAAAGGATAACTGGAACGATTCGGCCGATAACGTCGTTTCTCTCGTTCCAATTGACGGCTTTGATCGCGATCTGGTCGTCACGTCGGCCAACGAGAACATGATCAAGACCATCAATGGAACCTCTGCATCTTCATTTCTCCAGAACTCGCCTCTACTTACAAAACCCGACATTTCTCTACAGGATCGCAAGGTTTTCGTCGAGGTTCTGTCTGACGACGGCGCAAGATTCGAAGTCGTTGCCGGTGGTGGAGGCACCTGGTCTCCTCGATCATCTATGCTGGTCGTCGAACCTCCGGCAGTGCTACGAAGAGGCGATAAGATAAGATTCTGCTTATCGTCAAGCATAACAACACCTGAGCAGTATGCTGCATCTATTCATAACGACTATGTCAAGAATCTGCCTAGTTCCTGGCCAAACACTCACATAGCCTTCGAATGCTCGCCTATCCTGGAATCTACACTAACACCGGATCTTCTGGAATATCCTCATGATACTTTGCTAATGAACCAATTCGGTATATCGTCTGAGCTGGGATACCTGGTAAATGGCATGAAGCATGCAGTGTTTGGAGAAAGCACAGTCTGGGGTACTAGGCAATAGGCATACGAAGCAGACTAGCAGACAAGCAGACGAGCATACTAAACAGACTAAGCTAGACATGCATACGGTAATAACATGACCGACATGCATATCGCAATAACACGACTAACCCCCCCCCCGTTATTATACGGTCCTTGTTATTAAATAAATTGTATATAGAGCATGAAACTAAGCCACCGTGATAGTAGACCAGCCTCCGCCCAAAGAATTGAGAGCAGACACCACAATAGTCGAGCCGGTCTGAGAAACCGATTCCAGAACTTCAACGAAATGACCAGTCCAGGTGGCTTCCACGACCGGAACCGCAGTGGCTCGATGGCTAGAAACCAGCCATACCACCAGCTTGACACTGGCCAGAACAGATGCAGTCTTTATAAGAATGTTCAACAACTGCTGAGGAATATGCTTGAGTCCCAGAGGGTCGATATTATGGATAGAGTCTGAGATCTTGCCAGAACTCGAACCAGCCTGACTGTTAGTTGAAGGTCCTTCGCCTTCGGCACCATGGCCATTGTCCAGCTGCTGCAGGGTGCCATTAGTCGGACGCCTAGACATGGCACGCTCTGTTCTTCGGCGAGCAGAAGATGAGTTTCTTGTCCTAATAGTGAGTGCGTTTTCATTTCGCGATGCTTGTTCCAGAAGCATGACCCACCGTGCAGTTTGATTCTGAGCCCGCTCGCGTGTCCCCGTGGTTTGAAATGCTGCTTTATAGTCCAAGCCAGGCAAAGTGAACTGAAGTTCATCGTAATTATCCAGACCGTCAAGGTAGCTTTTCTTCAGCGGTGTGTGGATAAGGCCATTGAACTCGTTGGTGCCTAGACGTACCAAGCTGCTATTAATTTGCAGATTCACACACCAACTAGAGAAGAGCTTGGCAGTCTCATATCGCAGCCATGCTGCACCCCTTTCAGAGAACAAGTATCGCACTAGATGATTCAATTCGCTTGGAATCAGTGGAGACTTGTACTCAGAAGCCATCAGCACACTGGCTAGCATATCCTGACGGTCATCACGAACATTAGATACAGCGCAAGGGAACAAAATCGGATCCATGTCGCCGTTAGCAAAAGCGGCAATTTCCTCGTCAAACTGATAATACCCGGAAGGATCAAGTTGTTGAGAATCTTCGCCAGAACTTTCAAGAGCATCGAGCAATTGTGTTCCATGAGCAATTGCATCATCCAAATTCACGTCGAACAAAAAGGGAGTCAGTTTCGATTTCTTCATGCTTCTGAGAGCCTCGAGTTTAGTTGATACGACAGACGACCTGGTCTTGAGAAAGTCGCAGCAGGCTATCACTGGCAGAACAGGAGCATACTGAGACAAGGCTCGGAAATAGTCGATATCAATTGAGGAGAACTGGCCGTCAATCAAATACAAGCAGACGTCAACATGATCAAAATCGAAAAGAGAAGAGCTGCCGGAAATAAGGCTCTGGGCCTGTTTCTGCTGGGAGATGTTCAATACAGAGGCAGTACGCCTGAAGGCTTCGTCGAGATACTTCGACACGCCCTCTATGCTCTGTTCAAAAAAGGCGCCATTGACATCGGCCAGGCATACGTTTCTGTCCAAGGCGACCTCGTTTGACTGGCTCTGAGAATGAACGAGAGACGTGCGATGCTGAGAGGAAGTGGACGAACTCATCGAGTCCGAAGGAGACGAGTTGTATGCATTGGTGCGGAAAAAAGGCAGAGGCTTTGTAGATGCAGTGGTCTCGTTGATGGAAACCTGGTCGGAAGCAGCCGATCTCTTGGCCAGAGTCGGCTCGTCGATATGAACAATGTCATCAGATAAATATACCATGGAGTCAATCAGAGACGTCTTTCCAATGCCGGGGCGGCCTGCAATGAGGATTTTCAGCTTGCCCAGCCTCTGGCCATTTTCAGTAAAGGGCTTATTTGCAGGAAGTTGCACTTGAGGCATGATGAAGTCGGATTTGCTGATGGGATCGAATTGAGGCGACGGCGCGACAGGCGACATGGGGCTCATAGGAGCACTTTGGATAGCAGAACGATAGTAAAAGTGGCCATTCTCGCTGGAACTAGTGACACCTTCGTCCTGAGAAACTTGTTCCACGTTCATATGATGCACAGACGCTGGGACGCTGCTGCTTGGAACAGACGACAGTAACGAGTCGTTATCAACGGCATCACTGGCGCGCACTCCGGTCCACGAATGAAGAAGGGAATTAGAAGACGGGTAGGAGATGGTCATGGAGTCGTCGTAGAAGTGGCTGGAGCCGGGAACAGGCGATTTCGGCGAAGGGGGAGACGTAGAGAGGAGTTGCTGCAGCTTCATTCGGGCGGGAGAATTGCTGCAAACGGAGCCGGAGGAGTTCTCACTGGCAGTGGCATGCGAGGCCAGCTTGGAGTCATCGCTGGGGTCCTTTTCGGTGAGGAAAAACGTTCGATTCGACGTGCCCATTGGTGGCGGTGAGGTGTTGCGTAGGTGGGGTTGATAATCACCAACTTAAACGACAAGCCGTGCGTAGGGATGGTGGAGGGATCACGGGGAGGGGAGTTGGCATTTGGTAATAATAAACCTTTTATATTATTACTGATATTTATATTTAATTAAGTATCTGAATCCATCTATACGTCCATCTCTATGTCCATCTCTACCCTTTATCATTCCCTACTTAGAGTTTGTTAACAGCTGACGTATGCCAGGATCAGCAGATAGATAAACAGGGCCAAATCATGTCATGACAGTCATTGTGATGTAAACGTGGGATATCTGGATGGGATGATGGGGCAAACAACGCCAAATATGTTTTTTTGCATCCAAGCTTTGTTTTTTGCGTTTTCATTGTGCTTTCTTTGTCCCCAGCCAAATCTTAAGCTAGGCAGTAGAGAGTAGAGGGAGTAGATGAGGGCTGAAGATGGGGCCATAGATGAGGCCATGAGTTTTATCGAAAGAAGCTGGATTTTTATCTGATTATGCTGTTTATCCTATCTAATCGCACGATCTACATGAAAATGAATTTTTACATGATTTACTACGAAATCATTGCACTTCGCCTGTGCACTTCATTGACTCAACAGAACAAGCGATTTAGTAACATAGACTATAACAAACGAATTAGATAACAAACGAATAGATAACAAACCACGTAGAAACTACACCACGTATAAAAACCTCTAATACAACCCTCTAATACAACCCTCATTCCCCATTCCCCATCCCCCCTCCCCCTCGCCCACCTTTATCTCCCCCGATTACCTTATCGCTTTTATCCTCCTTTTGACTTATCACCGGCCATCAATGTACGGGACTCAACCATTGCCTCGAACCACGCAACCAACGCCACAACCAACGCCTTCCGTACCTAAAGCAGCCCCGGAGACCAAGAGTCCACCCAAGCCTGCGAGTCCTCCGCGAGTTCTGGATCCAACGTAAGTTGCAATGGCCCAAAACAGCTCCAATTGTACCTGTACTGACCTATCCTCAGCCCTGTATCGTTTCAAGGAAGAAATATTCTCAGTAATGCTAGACGTTGGACCAAAACTCGCCTATTTAGCGATCCTGCTTCCAATAAGCACCGGGATGACGGGCTGAGCGAGCCGAATCATGATGCCAATGAGCCACTTCTGACCACATCTTATCCTCCTCCGGTCGCCGGGCCTGATTCGGCTGGAAATATTCACATCAGTTTCGGAGGTGGTCCAAATAACTTTGTTCTGGTCGCTTATCCTAACAAGGAGTGCGTTCAGGTGTGGAAATATGGCCGTAACGAGCTTACTCTGGCCGGCTCCTTGACCAATATCGGCGGCAAAATCCTCAAGGCCGACATTCTCGCCACTTCAGGCTCCTCTATACCGGTGCTGATCCAATATACACGTCGTCGTGAAACGTTCATGGAGCTATATTGCATATATGAGCCTGATCACATCGCCAGGCATGAGATCAAGCTGCCAGCCTCCAATTCCGGCCCCGGCCCCTACTACATATATTCATCGTCCAACTCCACATGCTGGGCAGTGTCGACGTCTCAGGGGGTTATCACGCTAATTGCCGATTCTACAAACGAGCCATTGTCTGTATATGGCCTGGAATGCAACCTGGGCACCGATAACCGGCCTCTTTTCGACATCAAAGGCAGATGGCTAGCATATTCTCTTAAAGGATCGGATTCCAACAATGAAGCCAGGCGAAATGGCCACACCAAAAAGAACTCCGATATTTATATATCCATGCCTAAGACACGTACCGAAGTGAAGCTGCCTCCTCAAGGGCCCTTTTACGAACGCATGGTTGAAACACTATCACACACTGCGGCCGCGTCGTTGAAATCGTTATCAGATGCAGGAAGAGCTGGAATTAAACAGTACTTTGGAAAAGAGCAACAGAGAGCATCGTCTGCCGGTGAGAATGCTTCTAATCCTAAGAGTAACAATTCCAAGTACGGTTACTACTCTGATGACTACTATTACTATGGGAATGCCACGGATCTAGCTGATGACACGCCAGAAGATAAAGTAGCCAACGGAAACGCTCGAGGAGAACTGTCGACCATGAAATCCATTGGACAGCTCTTTTTCGGCGAATCCAATGCTGTCAGGTACGTGCAAATCTATGACATAGGCTCCAAAAAGACTATAGGCAGCTTTGTGCCACTGCACGGCGTTTCCAGTCTCTCGTTTTCTCCTTTTGACGCTTTGTTGGCCACGGTATCTACAAATGGAGACAGTATAGATGTCTATGACCTATCATTTTTGCCTAATGAGGTGCGTCTGTCCGGCCGGTACCTAAGAGGCAAATCCCCGGCCAAAATCCAGCGAATCGTCTGGGACAACCACGGCGGCCTTGGAGTCAGTACATGGGATAATGGAAGCATTCATTGGTTTGATAAGACGCGTTCATTCAATCGGTCAAACAAAATATGGAAGTGTTCCGGATGGGGCATTGGAGATATCGCTTCGGTTGATACAGACTCGGCCAACGACCGGTACGATATGGAACTACTTATAGCTAGACAGGGCCAGGTACTGGTTGCAGATGCATACTCGGGGAATTGTTCGCAGAAGTTTGATCTACCGCTTGTTCCAGCCACCGGAGGAGTAGCTGATCTATCCAAGGTTCCGAAGAAAACAAAAGCACCCCAAAGACGCATCAATCCCATGTCGAATTTTGAACTAGAGACATGTTTACCGCATCCGTTTATTCATACGGAACGTCGCATCACGGTGATCAATTTGCCGTCGAGCAGAATCGACGAGTACTATGATGGCGAGCGGAGCTCTACTAAGCCGCAGTGCTATCCTAAGACATTTGGCCAGCCAATAGAAGGCGATAGGATAAAGTTCAGCAACAGAGCGGATCACGGAAATAATAAGTCATTTCTTGGAGATGATTTGTGGGATGCATTGGCAAGTGATGATTTGGCAGAGCCGGCAGAAAAGGCGAATGATCGTGAAGAGCAGGTTGACAGCAAGGTGGAGAATGGGCAGGGAGAGGAATACGGAGAGGAAGGTGGTGTTGAGCAGGGCGGTGGTAACCAAGAAGAAGGCATTGAACAGGATGAAGCTGTGGAGAATGGGTCAGAGGAAGAAGAGGAGTGGTAGTGAGGATGCTATTGCACGTTGACATTGGTTTCTGTTTGGCTTGTGTTTTGCTTTGCTGTTTCGATTTTCGATTTCTGTTTCGCTTTGCTGTTTTCTGTTTTGTGTTTTCGCTTATCTGTTCTGTTTCTGCTACTCTCGATGAACTCTCGATGAACTCTATGATCTTCAATGACTGCTCTACTACCTGCCTATACCCCATTACTAGACCAACCCCAAAACAAAAACCCCGACTTTTGTACACTTACATAAGTTCTTATTTATATCTCAACACAAAACATATTATTTATAATTTTTTACCTCACATCTCCATAACCTCCTTGCTTGCTGCTCTCCATACCCAACGTGCCTCGATATCCCAAATCGCGTTCCTTCTTTCAAGCAACAATCATGTCAGAATACACCAGCCTCAAGGTCGCTGAACTCAAAGATTTGCTGAAACAGCGCGGACTAGGAGTATCAGGGACCAAAGCAGAACTGGTTTCTCGGCTGGAAGAAAGTGAACCGGAGGATAAAAGCAGTGAATCAAAGCCTTCAGAAGGGACCGAGGCCCCTTCGACAACAACCACAGCAGAGTCGACGGAAACGAAAAAACCAGAGCACAATGGAAGCAAGGACGAGCCAATTGGGGGCACAGACACTGAAAAAGACGAGTCTCTGGACGCGGGGGCGGTGATTGCGGAGCTGGAGAAGCGAATCAAGCGAAACGAGAGGTTTGGACAGCTGGAGAACAACGAGGAATTGCAGCGGCAAATTGCCCGTATCCAGAAGTTCGGGCTGGACAAAACCCAGGCTCTTCATATTCTCAAGCCCAAGGTGTCTACAGGACGGGTGTTTAAGCATCATCGGCCGGCGAAGAAGGCCCAGACGACAGTGTAGGTACGTTTGACACACCTCCAATGAGATGACTGTTTTCCTGCTTCCTGCTTCCTGCTTGTTTTCCCGCTCCCCCCAAGCTTACATAGTAAACTCTACTGCTTTGCAAGATATTATTTACCTTAGTTAGTTATTAGCCCTTCTCCAGCCGTGGTCCCAAATAGTCCTCTGCAACGCAAATCATCGCCTTTTTTGCCTTCTCTCGCAATATCTAAAGGGGCTGACAATTTCAAGCTTCGTCTTGATAACGGGACAACGGGCCATCTATTGAACCACCCCCGACCGCCTGACATCCGAACTAGTGTACCTGGAGGTGCAAACTGCTGAATTTCTAGGGGGTTTTTATATTTTTAATTCGCCGGGAACAACCTACCTTTGTCCTCCCCTCCCCCAATTGAGGCTCCTAAGGCCAACCAACCATGGACAGCCCATCGAACGCTGTTTCTTCGGATTATACTCGTCCCATCGTGGTATCGTCGGCCATGCCTCAGGAACCTGAGCCCGACGACCCCAAGCCTATAGACGCACCGTCCGCCTCCTCGCCTGAACCCGCCAACACGGCCTGGCAAATGCCTCCTGCAGCGCCGTTTGAGGCCCGTGACAAGTCCATTGCCGAGCAATTGTCGTCCCTGTCGATTCGCCAGGACGCCGGCCAGTCGCTAGCCACTCCTGAGGGGTCGTCGGAACCCAAGGACCGGCCGTCTCTGTCTGAGCCGAGCGACATGGACGTCTCGCAGGCATCTTCCGGCACCGATTACCGGCCGGGCACTGCCGTGCTGTCGCCCTCGTTGGCCCAGCCTCAAATGTATGTTTCTTATCAGCAGCCGCAATATCATCGGCAACAATACCCCAACGCATTCACTGTGTCTGTCTCGAACGTAAGTATGACGAAGTATGATGATATGATAGGTAATATGCCGTTTGGCAGGGCGCTACTACTGTTTGCTGGAGGTTCTCAGGCCAAGTGATCTATCATCCTGAGTCACCAGGTCTGGTCTTAGTAATCAGGGCCGTGTAATCAGCAGCCAAACTGCCATGCCAAACTGCATGCCAAACAGCTCCTCTTTCATCTTCCCTTTTTTGACTAACCCCCAGATTCCTCTATCCTACCAGTGGAAAGATCTCCGCGACCTGGTCCAGACCTACGTGCCCAATGTTCACATCATATACACAAAACTATCGGTTCCAGGCTCGGGAATACTCACCATCAAAGGCTACCAGCCTGCAATCAACGTGGCTCAGAAACTAAATGGCCTAGTGCTGCCGTCTGGCATCGTTCTGTCGGCCATGTTTGTCAATGCTGCCATGCCAATGCCCTACATGGCTACATCTCCGACAAACTATGCCAACGATGAGGAGTACTTAGCAACATCACCTCCTCCTGTGGTCTATTCTCCAATCCTGTCTCACAGCGGCACGGCCCCTACAGCTGGAGCAGCTCCGGAATCCCCCGTCTACAATAACATGTCTTATCCCGTCATGTACGACCCTTCTGCATATGTCGCACAATGGGGTGCTCCTTTATACACACCAGGCATGCCTCCATCGCCTCTGAACGGTCAAAATTACTACATGCCGCAGGGCCGCAGGCTCAACTCGGGAGGAAGCAACTCTTACCCTATTATTTATGAAAGGCAGCGCCTGTTCATTGGCAATATACCCTTTACAACGCAGTGGCAGGACCTAAAAGACTACCTGCGCACTGGAGGCAATGTCTTCCGAGTGGAGATTCCCACGCATGAAAACGGGCTTTCCAAGGGCTACGCCATAGCCACCTTCTACACGGAGCAAGACGCAGCCAATGCCATTCAGATGTTCGACGGCAGCACATTCAACGGCCGTGAGCTCAATGTCCGCTACGACAAACACAAGCGCTTCTCCAACCCCGCTCGACAGCCGGAATTCAATCATTATTCCTCTCAAAACACACAGGAGGACGAACAAGCCTCTGAATCTACGCACGCCGACTGATGCCCTATGACGACGACACGAAGCTATTTATATTAATCAGGTAACGCGAATACAACTAGTTTATTATTTATTCCTTTAATGCGAATACAACTAGTTTCTTATTTATTCCACCTGGACCGCATAGTGGAATCCCTGGCCAATTGCTCGGGTAATGTCCTCATTCTTGTGGGGCAGCAGGCCCAGCACATATGCAATGTCGTTCCAAGACCGCTCGGTTTCGCACTTATCAAGCCGGCTGAACAGCTTGTCGGACAGCTGCTTGATATGCCGTTCCTTGTCGATGAATGCGCACAGGAACTTGAAGATTTTGTGCAGAACCTCTTCGCTGAGCTCGGTATCAGCTGACAGCACCGAAAACATGTCGATAAAGCCGTTATAAATAGCGTTATCTTTGGTGGCCAGCTCACTGAAAAACATCCTGGCCAGCTCTGCAATCCTCTTGTCGGGGTCTTCCAAGCACTTGGCCATTTCTCCAAGTTGTCCCTTGACCTTTACTTGGCCTGCCAATATCAAAAACGTCAGAGTCATTAGACACGTTCGTTGTACTAGGGGGTATTTATCATGAAGCCGATCATAAAGAACAGACGTGTTGGAATCAATAAGATGATTGAAACACACGGCAATGTCTCCAAGGGCCAAAACACAGTTGCTTCGTACTGCAAAACTCTCCGAGCTTTCAACCAATTCGACAAGAGTATTGAAATTCTCTTCGCAGTATTGGCCAGATATGCACATGAGTTTTCCAAGGCAAAGAGTCGATGCTATTTTAAGGTTCGGTGATTGCTTGTGTTTTAACCCATACACACATAGCTGAGATACCAGCGGACCGAATCTTGCTAGCAACGACTGCTCCCCATATAAAAGTTCACGTTCTCTAATATATGTTACTGCTTCAGCAAAGTCATCGTCTGTAGTGCCTCCGCCGACCATTTCAAGATCCTCTTCTTGATCCTGGCTTTGCTTCTCCTTCTTAGCAGCAGCTTCCACTCCTTCAGCAGCAATCTTGGCCCGCTTGAACTGAGCTTCACACACATCTAGGAACACCAGAGTTTTGAGTGCAACTTCCCCGACAATAAATAGTAGCTGGCTTAGTCCAGTCTCTCCATCCTTCTGCGAATACCCACCACTGAATACATCCCTAGTCTTGGCTTTAATAATATCAGAGAAGACCGCTGTCGGAGCTCTGCATAAGTCATTGATGGCCTTAATAGCCTGCTCAGCAGCACCAAACCATTCCATATCAGGATGTGGTCGAAGCAGAAATCGACCCAAGCTAATAATGACATCATGATCTTGAGGCAGACGACCGCCACTATCTCCATTCTCATCTTCGCCAACTGGAATACTTTTCCACTGCTCCTTGGAAATGCACCGTTGCAACGCAATACAAGAGTACTTCGCCAGAGACGGGTCTATATCTCCATGTTCTCCGAGCCCAATATCCAGCAACTTGTGCATCCCGGCACTAGCCACGGTATGGTCAGCTTTGGCAAACATTCCCAGTAGAATGGCTGCACCCCTTCGCTGAGATTTCGAAATGGTTCGTGGATAGCTGTAGATTCTCCAAATCGTCCTGATGAGATCCTTTGATATTAGCTGCTCTCTCTGTATCGCTAACACGAGCAAATGCTCTAGAGATGCCAATTCACCCAGAGTTGCTCCATATGTTAGAGCAATAATGTTTCTGGAAATAACGAGATTAGCCTCATTATCTGTTAATCCAGGTGGGGAATCAAAGAACATAGTTTGATAGCAGTCAATCAAATGCGACTGGACGTCATTGGCCTCCTCATTATTAGCATCAGCCCACACAAGACGAATCATAGCTCGTACACCCTCACGAGCAGTTTCAACCTCGTACGCATCTGCTAGCACAAAGAAGTCCATTGCGTCAATGACTTCAATCTTGCCTCTTGTAAACAGCAGTGATTCAGCAAACTTCAGGGCCTTATGAATCTGGTTTATAAACTCGATGGCCTGTAAGCAGTAACCTTTACCAAATTTATAGGTCTTCAATCTTTCGTCATCCACATCGATACCAGAAGTACCGTTAGCACTAACATTAGCCGCAGGATCTTGCTCGACTGTATCAGCGGGATCGTCGTCTAAGTTTTCCGCCATAGGAGTATCCGGCTGCTCATCCTCTTCTTGTCCGTTACCGTTCTCAGGCAGATCAGGAGTGCCTTCTTCAGAAGCTGGTCCTGCGATCGCTGCGTCCTCAGGCACAATAAGCTTCACGCCCTCCTCTAGGTCACTCAGCTTTTTCTTCCACTTGGAAAGATTCAGCTGCTGACTATTTAGTCTGTCGTATGGGTGAGTCTTTATCAAAATTGATATGAGCCTAAGGGCGCTTCGTCTCACCAAGCCGGACTTATCGAGAATCAAGTTGACGGCAATGTTGGTCATAATCATACGATGTCTCATAATTTCCACCTGAAGCTCGCAGACTCGAAGCAAAGCTTGAACAGCCTTCAGTCGTACATAAGGGTTCACATCCATGCATCGCTGTTCCATGAGTGTCAGTAAAGCGTCAATCTGGGTCGAAGATTGGTCATCGTTGCCTTCATTTCGAGACTTTTCGATTTCATAAATGAGCACATTTCCAACAGACTCGACGATTCCAGATCGTAGGTTAGAGGCTTCGCATTCCAAAAGTTTGACCAACACGGTCAATTCCTTAGCTAGAAAGCCAGGAATCGCGTCAGACATACGTGCAATGTATACAGAAACGACCTTGGCAACCTTTTGATCAGCTGGGCCATATTCCCTATTACACAAATCCCGTATCACTGCTTTTGTGGTTTGGAAATGGTCATATTCGTTGTATAGAAGTTGAGCCAGTTCAGCCAGAGCTTCGGGAAGATGATCAAAGTACGTCAACAACTGTACCAATTGTGGCTCAAGAGCAGGTCCCTGATGCTGACGCTTGATGGCCAAGCATATAACCTTGAACATCTGGGCTTTAATGCTCTTGTTTTTGACGAGGGGATCCGACTCCATAAACAGATAAATAGGCTTTAGAAACAGACTGCACAGCAGGTCTTTCTCGGAACTGGTCGTTATAACCAAGTCCAAATTCAACTTCAGGCAAGCTATCGAGGCGGAAAACACCTTAGAAATCTGCCCATGGAACTCTGCTTCCATATCTTTGACTCCTTTCGACTTGGAGTTGGCCCGCGTTCCGGACACCTTTAGCGCCGTGGTCTCGCTTGAGAAGATCTTCTCCATCTGAATCAAGCACCAATATAGCAAAAACGCATACTCCTCCACAGTATTCTTCAACACGGGAAAAGATGCAATAGCACGCTCGTCAATGGCTTGAGCCAGAGCAGAAGCTTGATGGCCCAGTCCGGTCAATATGAGATCGTACAAACGTCCTTGATTCTGCTCATCCTGGTCGGGATACGCTCTAATAAAAGTTAGCTACTCGTTCAACACGTCCAATTTATCGTTTACATACTCTAACAAATAGCATAACCCCTTGAAGTTGTCGATATTTGCTATCTCTTGAGGCGAGACCGCCAAAGCATCCGTGACGTTATTGAGCAAACTGTCGGAGCTTTCGACCTCCAGACCTACATATAAATCCTCGGGGTTCTCCGAATACAGCGAGAAAACCTCGCCCAAATCGAAATCAAGCGTTTCATCCATGTTGAAGTGTGTTTAAGGATAAAAGTGATGGTAATGTTGTTTATTGTTTTGTTTACTTTGGAGAGAGTTCAGCCGTGCGTGCGGAAAAAGAGAGACTGCTATAAAATATGGTAATGTTTTATTTCATGCAACGATTTGGGCGTCTGGTGTAGTTGGTTATCACATTCGCTTAGCATGCGAGAGGTCCCCGGTTCGATTCCGGTGTCGTCCATTTTTTTGGTCTAGTCAGAACAGTACTTTTTATTTTAGGTTATAGCGATGATGTATTTTTAATAATATTTCCGTATTCTCAATAATGTTTTATGTTTTTTGTTTCTCATGATTAAATTATACATATCCGTAAAGTAGACTCGTAAAAGAACTATCAGCTATTTCGTTGCATTTCGTGCATCGTTCGCTATTTCATTGCATTGTTCAAACCTGTCGATGCCTTGAATTCCTCTATCATTGGCTGGACCTTTTCTGACTCCACTGCCGGTGTTATTCGAGAAACTTTCTCCACATACGTAGCCGGTATGTAGCCCATTCGGCCGTCTCTAGTACGAGCTCTCCACCACTGGCTGGGGTTTCCCCGCATGTCTGTCGATGATAAAATGGCCACTAGGTCGCCCTTTCGGAGCTCAAGCTCGACGTGGGGATTCTCAGGAACAAAGTCATATATGGCTCTACAGAACTCCAGCTGTGAGGGATCAAGTGAATTCTCTGGAGCCATGAGAGCTCGTTGTTCCTGCTGTGATGCTAATGCCCCAATAAGCTTGCCTAGAAGATATGGAAAGCCGAACACGGCAGCCAGGAAGAATAATAGGGGCTTGAATGATGGTCTGGTGCGATTGTTCGGGTTGCTGGAAGCAGAAGGTGGGTTGGCCGCGAACTTCTTGAAATCCTCTGCAGTGATGCTATTGGCTTGACGACCAGTTAACTTGGCGATGAATTTCCGTGACCACCGCAGCAGGGCGAATATGCCAAGAATCGAGCCCAGAGAGTTCTTGAGATGCCCAAACTGCTCGGCCACCGAGATCATGGCGAAGAACGACGAATGCGTGGCCATGTAGGTGCTTTCTAGCATCTGTGCAAAGCCCCCGACGGCGCCGACTATGCTTTCAATGAGCTGGAAAGTCGCCGCTGTGTTTTGTTGTATGCCTTGCATCCCATTGGGATCCATCTGATTGAACATGCCTGTACCACCGTAACCACCGCCATAGCCGCCGCCATAACCTCCGTAACCGCCGCCGTAGCTCCCGTATCCCCCGCCTCCATACATGCCGCTGCCGAACCTTGAGTACGGCGAAGAGTAGCTGTTGTATCCATTGTATCCGCCATAAGAGCCATATCCATTGTAAGTTCCCATGCCAGAGGTGCCGCCGTAAGGAGCATAGGACGTCGTAGGAACGGCGTTTGCTAAACTGGTCGGCCGTGCTGGTAATTCAGGCCCGCTGGCTACATCGCTGGTGGTGTTTGTATTTGTGGGGTTGTCCGTAGAGGCTAGAGTTAGAAGCACGTAGAGAAGCAGTGCCAAAATATCTACTTACTTGCAGTCGACGTCTCCCATGGCTTGGGTCTAGGAGCAGAAGTACTCATTCTGCCTGCAACGTTGGTGTTTCTCCACAGTCGATGTTATAAGTTAATGTTGAAGTCTCCACTAATGTTAAAAGCTGTGTTTTGAAAAAAGCCGAGGGGAATGCCGATTACCTAATCACCTTCTCACTGGAAATTTCCTCAACCGGCCCCAAAAATATATCCACTGCCATACGAGTATCCACAGTAGCCCGTTCGAAGCCCTGCGCGCCCCGCCAAATCCCCGAGTTCTGCAATCCGTCGCTCCTCCGCCCGGCGCCCAGCCCCCGGCCTGTACATGATTGCCATGACTAATTTCAACTCGGGCTCTTTGGTAGGTTCGGGACATGCTTTGATAGCAAGCCTCTATGGAGATACTACCACGGGATCCTCGGGCGACGACTCGTACGAGACCGAGCAGTTTCCTCTGGCGTACCAGGGGACTGGCCATCGCTTGGTTCGTCGAGTCCGACGCCTGTTCGGCTCTCCGGAGCTGGTTCCTCGCACCTACAACACTGTTTCCAGCTATCCACGCAAACTCAAGCGGGCCTTCAGCGTGGGAGACGTCGAGGATCCCGCGGCCTTTGACGACGATATCAACGGGCCGCTGACGCTGCGCAAGTCCAGCCAGCTGTCGTTGCCGTCGTCCGAGTCGCCCTATTATTCCGAGCCCGAGCTTTTCAGCCCCTATTTGACCCCGTCGGCCGCAATGTCAGCCAACGCCCTGACTACCGACGACATCGAGTCAATTAATCTCAACGAAGCCGGCCCAATGGAGCCTGTTCAGATCCCCGAGCTGCTTAAGCGTGGGGTCCCGTTTCTTCGTATTACGCACCGCAAGAAGGTGCAAAAGATCTTCACCATTGACCAGGAGGCTGGAACGGTATCCTATGATACCAAGGCTTCTGCTTGTTTTTCGGTAGACGACATTCATGAGATTCGTGTCGGAGACGACGCCAAAATCTACCGTGAAGAGTTCAAGGTTTCGGCCGAGCACAGCAAGCGATGGGCTTCTGTCATTTACACCAAGAATGGCAAAAAACTCAAAATGTTGCATATTGTGGGATCCACGCAGGACGAGTTTCAACTATTCATCAACTCCTTATTCCAGCTCATTCGTTACCGGCGGGAAATGATGAGCTATCTGTCGCTTCCAGGGGAGAAGTTTGTCAATGCTCATTGGAACAACTATGCCAACCATGAGGACCAGGAAAAACTCACCTTTGAAGGCGTAGAAAAACTAGCCCGTCGTTTGCATGTCAATTGCGGTACCTCGTTTCTCAGAGAGAAGTTCAACGAGGCTGATGTCGACAATGCTGGTTGTTTGTCGTTTAGCCAATTTCAACAGTTCGTCAAGCTTCTCAAGGCCCGGCCAGAGATGTCCAACATCTATCGTATGTTTCTGCTGGAAATTCCGCATAAACCGACATACGATGATAACGGGCAGCGCTGCATGTGCTTTTTAGACTTCTGTATTTTTGTCAGCAAGGTTCAACGGCAGAACATGTCTACCAGTGCTCTACAGAAAGTGTTTTCTCGCTTTGCCCAATCTACCGCTAATGGGTCTGAGCAATACATTTCTGAAGAGTCTTTTGCGGATCTTATGGCTAGCACATATTTTCCAGCTCTCAAGGTTAATTGCCCTAGCGGCACATCCTTGACCATTGATAACGGCAGCTCTGGCGACGAAAGGTTTTGCATGCCCATTAATGAGTATTTCATCTCTTCTTCGCATAATACTTATCTCCTTGGTCGCCAGGTCGCCGGAGAGGCCTCTATTGAGCCTTATATTCGTGCATTGCAGAATGGTTGCCGGTGTGTCGAGATTGACTGCTGGGATAGCGAGCATGGGCCTGTGGTCCAGCATGGTCATCGCTTGACCTCGTCAATTGAGTTTGCTGATGTCATCAGCACAGTGAAGAAGTATGCATTTATCTCCACACCGTTTCCTCTATTCTTGTCACTTGAAGTGCATTGCAAGGCGGAGAATCAGCGCAAAATCGTCGATATTCTCCAGTCTGTTCTGGGTTCTGTGCTGGTCACTGAGCCCCTGGTTCCTCATGCATTTACGCTGCCGACTCCCTATGATTTGCGTCATCGTATTCTCATCAAGGTCAAAAGCTCTAATGCTTCAACTACTCCCTTGGGTTCCTTTGATGATACTACGAGCAGCAGTACTGGTACTGTCACGGAAACTTTCAGCGATGATAGTTTGTCCTATGTTACTGCTTCGTCAAAGTCCAGAAAGAGCGTCAAGCAGGCCAAGATTATCCCGCAGTTGGCGAGCCTGGCTGTTTACGCAAGTGGAGTCAAGTTCCGAAATTTCGCTCTGCCAATCTCAAAGACAACAGGGCACATTTTCTCTCTGTCGGAGCGCACTGTTAATGGCATGATTAGAAATTCCGTCACTCAGCAGCAATTGTTCAAGCACAACAAGCGACATCTCATGCGAGTGTATCCGTCTATGTACCGTGTCAAGAGCACCAACTTTGATCCCATTCGATATTGGACCAAAGGAATCCAGATGGTTGCTTTGAACTGGCAAACTAACGACATCAGTCTTCAGTTGAATAATGCCTTATTTGCTGATGGCTCTGGATATGTGTTGAAGCCGTCGGCTCTGAGACCCTACGGACTGCACGACGAGAGTTCGGCTAGTCAGAAGAAAGATTTCATTGACGTGAACCTGTGTATTATTTCGGCGCAACAGCTGCCGCGACCCAAAGAACTGAAATCCGACGGTTCTTTTGATCCGTATATATGCGTGGAGATGTACGGAGCTGCCGATGAACCGATCAAATGGAGAACCGGGGCAGTCTCTGATAACGGATTTAATCCTCGATGGAATAGCAGCTGGTCTGTTAAGGTTTCTAGGCAAGATGTGCCATTTTGCTTCCTTCGGTTTTGTGTATGTAACGGAGACAATGCCTTTGCTGTGTATACGGCTCGTCTCTGTTACATGTTTGAAGGATACCGTCACTTGCGACTGCAGGATTTACAGGGCGAAGACTACATATTTTCGACCTTGTTTATCCAACTGCGTTGTTCTTGAGTTTGATATTATATATATATTGGTCTTATGGGTTCTTGTGTACATAACTAGTTATTTATTAAAGGAGTGTATCATTTGTTATCGACATCCATGACCATATCGGCATCGCGAGGACGCCCCGACAGCAGTTCACGCCGTATTTCAGGAGTGATGGAATGATGTGTTTGGTTGCGAAGAATGGCCAGAAGCGACTCCTTTTGGTCGTCGGTGATGTCGTTCTTGTATCGCTGAGCAAATACCAGCAGAGATTGATGCCATACTACGGGCAGAGTTTCCTTATGCTGGCGAAATCGCATGAAATGAAAGACTACACCGTCAATCACTTTGTAAGGTAATGCATATCGTTTGTCGAGAAGAATTTTGATGAATAAGGAGTTTGGTCCTGAATAGTTCATGTCTGCAAGTCGTAGCAGGGCTGCAGCCGAGTGTAATGAAGGAACAGAGACTTTAGTGAGAATAGATCCCACTATGACTGCTTCTTTTAATGTACATGTTCCAGATTCACACAATGGGAATAGAAATCCTTTGAAGAAAGCTGCTGGTTTATAGAGTGATTTCTTGAGTGCTCTGTAGAGATGGTAGTTCAGAGTTCGATTGTTCCTAACGTCGTCTCTGAACCGATCCAGAAGAACATTCTCAACGAAACCTTCGGCCTGATGCGATTTCAAATTCGATACAAACAGTCTGGTCGACTGGTAGACTGCCTGTGGAGACCATGCTTCTGGTTGAGTGACGTACAGAACGTCCTGCCAGTTCTTGAGAGACGGGATGATTTTGAACGCTTTCGGGAGCTTTCCAGACCGATATCGCGACAAAAGCTCGCCTACTCGAGTGTAAACTTCTATGACCTTTGGAGGAAGCATTACGCCCTCAGGTTCAGCAGGCTTCGAGTCGTGGCCCATGCTCTGCTCCTGTTCACGAATTCGCTCCATGATCTTGTCAGCCAATGTCTGGCCTTCTTCCTGATCGTCGTAACCAGGCATAAATTTCTGGAATAGCCGTTCTTCAGAGGGATCAACTTGGAACTCCTCTATGTCTTGATGGAACTCTTCATAGTCCTCGTCATCCTCCTCCTCCTCGTCTTCCCAGACCACCTCATCGTCCTCTTCCTCGTCGTATGTCTTCACTTCGAACTCTCCATCTTCCTGCTGTATTTCCTGCTGCTGTTGCTGAGCGAGCTGTAGAATCTTTCTGGATGTTCTAGAATCAATGAATTCCTCCTGCTTTTCCTCGCCCTTTGCACTGTCCTTGGCCTTCTTCTTCGAGCTCCTCAGTATCCCACTGCCCTCCGATATATCTATATGCAACGGTCTCTTGAAATCCTTTACTTTCGGCATGGTTGAAAATTAAAGTTTCAGTGGATTTTTTTTTTGATTTTGTGCTTTTTTTTCATCCTCAGCCGTACGGCTGATTTTTATTGTCAACAAGAAATGAAAGATATTTCTTCTTTTACTGTAAACACCAACGGTTGTTTGTATTTCCCGGTTTCATTTGCTTAGAACACATGAATAAGAGACACAGTGATTCTCATATAAATGGAAACGCTCCAAAAAGAGCAAGGGTCTCTCGGTCTCGGGGAAAAGAAGCAGCTGCTTCCAGATCGTCCAGTGTCAACTCTGAGCACCGGGGCCGAGAACGCGCGGTCGTTCGCCCGGTTCCAAAAGTCCCCGAGGACCGTCTGAATGTCTATGTTTTCGGCTCAGGAAGTATATGTGAACTTGGTCTTGGGCCCAAGGTCATTGAGGTTAAGCGGCCTCGATTGAACCCTTTGCTGCCTCGAGATAGCGTTGGAATCGTGTCTTTGGCTGTCGGCGGTGCTCATGTACTGGCAATTGATCACTCCGGGCACGTATGGAGCTGGGGACCCAACGATACCGGCAACGTTGGCCGTAATACCAAGGAACCAGAGCTGGGACCTGACGAATCAGAAGATGAGGATAAACTACTCAATGCCAAGGAATCCACTCCTGGCCTGGTCGAAGGACTGCCTCCAAATGCTAAATTTGTCGGTGTTGGCGCTACCGACAGTTTATCTGCAGCTGTCACGTCTGAAGGGCAAGTGTGGGCTTGGGGCTCATTCAATGATGAAGGTGAGAAGTCCTTCAAGCCAGGCATTAAAATACAGTCTACACCTGTTCACATGCCGCAATTCCGTCAAATCGTACAGATAGCCGGTGGAAAAGAACACATGATCATGCTCGACAAATATGGAGAAGTGTATTCTTGGGGAATCGGCCAAAGTTACCAGCTGGGCCATGCAGTCAACTCCAGGCTGAGATCAAAGACATTTGGCCCGTCCAAAATCGTGGGACTTAAAAACATCAGATACGTTGCGGCTGGCGAGTACCATTCCTTTGCCATAGATAATAGCAACAAGGTCTGGGCGTGGGGTCTGAATAATTTTGGCCAGACAGGCATCCGAAATGAGGTCGATGCCGGTGCCGTCATCACCAAACCCACTCTCGTGGACTTTTTTGCCGATAAACAGGTGGTTCATGTCGACGGTGGAAATCATCATTCGGTGTTTCTTACAGACGACGGATCTATTTATACAGTTGGAGAAATCACTTTCCATCAGGTCGGTATAGCCAAGGACCAACTGCCTCCAGAAACTGTATACGAAAAGATATCAGGAGCACCGGCCTATGTTCCAGTTCCCTTCAAGCTCACAAAAGGTAAGTTTGAAGAGGAGACTGTGGAACTTCCAAGAATGAAATTTGTCGCCTGTGGAACTGAGCATTCGTTGGCTCTCAGCGAAGTTGACGGCTCGACTTGGACATGGGGTTTCGGTGAAGTATTTCAACTTGGACATGGTAAACAGCCCGGTGAAGACGAACCAGAGGACGAGGAGGTTCCTACAAGAATCAAAAATACCGCTACTACAGGTGTAAATATGGTCTGGGGGTCTGCTGGAGGCCGATTCAGCGTAATTGCAGGACTTCCGTCGGAGGAGTAATAACTGTAACACTAACGATATATAGATGTATGTAATATACTGTATGTAATACTGAACGGTATGGAAGAGTACTAAATGTAATACTGTAACGGTATGACAATACTGAGCTGTTTGTAAGAACCTACATGTTTGTAATACTGTAACATCCTTACTGTCGGACGATTATTCCAGCTTCGTGAAGAGCCGTCTTCACATCACTGACACTGTATTCGTTTCGGTGAAACATGCCTGCACCCAAAGCAGCGTCGGTTGTCGTCTTGGAAAAAACCTCTACGAAATGCTGAGGATTCCCTGCTCCAGAAGATGCAATGACGGGGATCTTCACTGCTTTCTTGATATCATTAATTAGCTCCAAGTCAAACCCCTGGTTAGTACCGTCCTTGTCTATGCAATTGAGCAAAATCTCTCCTGCTCCTAGGGCTTCGGCAGCCTGAGCTACCTCGTATGCACCTATAGGTCTTGATTCTCGGCCTCCTTTGACGGTAGCTTGATACCAGACGTGCTTCTCACCATTTGGCCCGGGGAACTTTGTCTCAAACGTATGCATATTGTTTATAGTCTTTTCAGGAGAATCCACGTAAACCCTCTTAGGATCAATTGACACCACCACTGCTTGTATGCCATAAGGCTTTGCAATTGCTTCCATGGGTGAGGTTCCATCTGGTGCCTTGTTATTAGCATAGTACTTTTCAGCTGCAAACACAGCATCACTGCCAATAGACACCTTATCAGCACCAGATCTAAAGTACAAATGAGCGACTTCCACCGCTGGAATCACCTTTCCATCAGGATCAACAGTATCTCTAATGCCTCCACCAATAGTAAGTGGTACAAACACAGACTTTGATGCCAGTCGGAGGACATCTATCATAGGCTGATCCACAAAAGGGGAGTTTCTGAACGATGTTATGTTCAGAAACGTTATTTCATCTGCTCCTTGATCAAAGTATTTACGAGCCACTTCTATAGGTTTGCCCAGGTTTCTAACATCGTTTCCCTGTTCTCTGACGTCGTATTGATCTCCCTTGGTAACAACCAGGTCACCTTGGTCATTAGAGCGCACATCTAAACATGCAATAACACGCTTAGTCAGACCCAGAGAAGGAGGTTCACTTCGCGGGTCCAACGGGGCTCGTTTGTTCTGCTTGAGGAACTGTTCAATGACCTTGAGACCTGCTTTCCCGCTCTTTTCAGGATGAAACTGCGTGAAGAACAAATTGTCTTTAGCCATAGCCGAAATGAACGTTTCATCTCCGTACTCAGTGGTCGTGTAATCCCAGCCAGCTTTCGAGACAGATTCAACGTCAAAAGCAGCATACGAATGAACAAAGTAGTACTTATTGTAAGGATCAATTCCGTAAAGAGCCGAGTCTGAGTGCCCAGGAATAACCGCACTGTTCCATCCGATGTGCGGAACGGCCTTTTCAGTGGAATCAAATCTCTTGAGCAAAGAGTCCTGGAGTTTCAATCCTTTCGAGCTTGGAGACTCCACGGACCCTGCAAATATGGCCTGAAGACCAACGCATATGCCCATAAGAGGTTTTCCGCTATTTGCGTATTTTATCAGCGGCTCAGCCAGCTGTCGTTCGTTGATTTGATCCATGAAATGGCCGAAATTGCCTACTCCAGGCAGAATAAGTCGGTCGATCTCATCTGCAACGGCGAGAAACCGCTCTTTTTCTGTAATGAGCTCGAACTCGTAGCCGAGCTTTTCTATAGCATTCTTCAGCGATTGCAAGTTTCCGCTGTCGACGTCGACAATGTAAACCTTCATGTTTTATCAGATTGAGTCAGTTGGAGAGTGAAATTTCAGCCGTGTGAGTGATCATCAGTCTAGCAGATACAGCTACAGATACACCAACATACCTTTCTTAACTTTTAGCTATTACTTTTGACTATTTATTTTTGCTATTTATTTACTAGTGTTTTTTACCAGTCATTTTACACTTTACTTCTCAGTGCTCGTCGCTTTTGAACAGCTGCCGACAGTTCTCGCAGCATTTTTTCAGTGGTTTCCCATGATACACACGAATCGGTAATCGATACACCGTATTTCAGGCCATCTCTACCCTGAGCACCGACCTTTTGGGAACCTTCAAAAAGATTCGATTCTACCATGACACCACAGAGAATATCTTCGCCATTGGCTACTTGTCGAGCGACTTCTGACGACACCTTGGGCTGGTTTCTGTAGTCCTTGAGAGAGTTGCCGTGAGAACAGTCGACCATGACTCTGATATTCGAGCCCTTGAGCTGGTTCTTCACGTCTGCAACGCTCTTCTCGTCGTAGTTTGTGCCCTTGGTGCCTCCTCGCAGTATCACAAAACAATTGTCATTTCCCTTGGTCGTGGTGATGGCAGCAAGTCCCTGCTTGGTTACGCCCATGAAATGATGAGGAGCAGCTGCTGCCTTGACAGCATCAACGGCAACGCCAACAGTACCGTCAGTGCCGTTTTTGAATCCAATAGGAAAAGACAGACCGGAGGAAAGTTCTCGGTGGAGCTGGGATTCCGTAGTTCGCGCACCAATGGCTCCAACCGACAGCAAATCGGCCAGAAACTGTGGGGAAATGGTATCGAGCATCTCAGAGGCAATAGGAACGCCCTGATTGGTCAGATCCAAAAACAGCTTGCGGGACACCCGTAAGCCCTTGTTGATCTCAAAGGTCTCGTTCACATCGGGATCATTGATCAGGCCTTTCCAGCCAACAGTGGTTCGAGGCTTCTCAAGGTACGCTCTCATGACGACCACCAAGTCATCGGCGAGCTCATCGCTCAGAGCCTTGACTTTTTTCGAGTATTCCAACGCCGCCTCGGGGTCATGGATCGAGCAAGGGCCAACGACACAGAGAAACTTGTCTGACTTGCCGGTGATGACGGCAACGGCGTCTTTTCGTCCTTTGGCAACGGTCTTCTGGCTCACAGGTGTAGGAGGAAACTCCTGCTGTAATATGGCAGGAGGAATTAGAGGGTCGTATCCGAGAACTGAATGTTAGTACTGATAAGAAGACAAGGTTGTAATCTAATACTTACTTCTAAGATCTTCAGCGTCTTCTCTGTCTGGAGAGTTTCGGTCTAGACCGTTAGGTGCAAACATCTGAGAAAAACAGTTAGGAATAAAGCTATATCCAGTTGGTTTTAATCTCACTTACAGGACTTCCGGTCATTTTTAGTGGCTTTTTAACTAACTGTAGTGGTTGGTAAAGGAGCTAATTGACTTTTTCAAAGGCTGGTCTCAACTTTATAATTTCCAGTTTGATTCTTCTGACTCAATTTACGTAAGCGATGCGGAGATGCCGTATGGGGCAACTCCGAGCGCACATGTTTGTGAGTCGAGGAAACTGGAGGGAAAAAGACTGGAAAAAAGCCGGAAAAAAGTGTGATTGGCCGGTGTGTTTTTTCATGCGGGAGCGATGATAAGAGTGGTATTTCGAGGAATGAATATTAAGAGAGAAAATGCAAAGATAACAGTGAGAAACTTCACTCCACCCAGACTCCATGCCCGCACCGCACCACCCAGATCGCCCACCTTTAGCCAACTTAAACAATTCCAGGCAAAATTAACCGTTTATATTCTCCTATCGGCCACGTGATACCTCACCTCCACCAAACTTCCCCACAATTCCACCCTCTCTCTCCTAGCCCTCATCTCCAACCTCCACCCAGCTTTTGGTCCCCCGCCCAACACTTCCACCAGCCAACAACATGAACATAGACGTCGACACCTACAACGGAGCGCCCAGCAATCGGCCGATTGTCATGATGATGGGATTAAGGAGGTCAGTATAGTCTCACGTAGTACAATGTCCATGCTAATATTAGGAGTGGCAAATCATCGATTCTCAAGGTCCTCTTTCACAACATGAATCCTCTGGAAACTCTGTACCTTGAAAGCACCTCCAAACCGACGTTTGAGAAGATGAACTCGGTATTCTCGTTCGGGATCCGCGAAATGCCCGGCCAGCTCGACCTATTTGAGCCCAGTTTCGACACTTCCCGTATATTTGCAGATATCTCGTCGCTTGTTTATGTCATCGACAGCCAGGACGAGTATTTGTACTCTCTGCAGAACTTGCATCATATCATCGAGTATGGATATAAGGTCAATCCGGCCATAAACTTCGAGGTTCTTATTCACAAGGTCGACGGGCTTAGTGAGGATTTCACTCTGGATATCAAGCGAGACATTATGCAGAGAGTCTCAGATGAGCTTGCCGATGCCAATTTAGAAGGCGTTAATTTGTCCTTCTATCCTACATCGATATTCGATCATTCTATTCATGAAGCATTTTCCAGAATAGCTCAGAAGTTGTTCGCAGAGCTACCTACCATGGAAAACCTACTCAACATTCTATGTCACCGTTCCGGCATTGAAAAGGCATTTTTATTTGAAATCGACTCCAAAATATATATGGCTACTGACAATGCGCCTGTCGATACCGATGCTTATCAAGTCTGTTGTGACTTTATCGACATGGCCATTGATCTCGATAGTCTATATGCCGATCGATCTTTATCCGACGAAAACACTCAACATATTCCTTTAACTTGCAAATCGAGACTGCAGGACGGCTTCATCATATACATGTCTCAGGTGCTTGATCATCTGGCTCTTCTGGTCATTATTCGTAAGGATACGTCTCACCAGATGGCTCTTATTGATTACAATGTCGACATGTTTAAACAGGGATTCATGCGGATTTTCGAATAGCCGTTTTGCACGTTTCGACTGCACGTTTCGAACAGCCGTTTCTACAACCCCCTCGACTCCAAGGACGTTTGAGTTATCCTCTCGGATTGATTACTGTATATTATTACCTACTTCTAGTGCACTTCCTCCAATTAATGAACTAACTACGCATTTATAAATTTTAAGTCTGCTTCTTCACTCGAGCCTTGTCTGCACCTTTGGCATCAACCTCCACACGCTTGCTTCCGCTGTTGCTGATTGCTTCCTGTCCAACAAGATAAGTGATATCATCCCATGGATGTCGGTAAAGACCGCTCTTGAGCCTCTTCTGATCGAGATGATGAGCAATCAGACCAATGGATCGGCCGAGCACGAAAAGACCGTTGAGAACACCGTACTTGAGATAGTCTTCAACTTCCTCGGTGGTGAATGCTCCACAGCCTCGCATGAGATCAATGAAAGTGGCTGCTACCACACCATCCACGTTGAGAATAAGATTATCCTTCTTGGAAGTAGTCACCTCTTCAACAGCCAAAGCATAGTCTAGCATAGGATGACTGGGGAATGATTCCTGAACATACGTCTTGACGAGCTCCACACGCAAATCAGGGTTGTTTCGAGACTTGATACGATGGCCAATTCCGGGAATGAGCTTGTTCTGCTTTCGCATGGAATCAACAAACTGTCGGGGACTCAAGCCCTTGTCGAAAGCAGCAGTAAATTCAGTAGCTGCACCATCCAGAGCACCACCGAATCGAGGGCCAATGGTAAGCAATCCAGCTACCAGAGATGAGATCAGATCCTTGCCCGCTCGAGTGGTAATAATTGTGTTCATAGCACCGGAGACAGCAGGACCGTGATCAGCAGTAAGCATGAGAACCATTTCCAAGAACTTTGAAGCATACTTGGGTAGTCGTCTTCGGAACCACAACAAGGACATGACACCGCCTACACCGATATCTTCCTTGAAAACTTCTGAAATCGGCATACCCGCGTAGAGCAATTCCTGACCTCGGTCGTCGGAAATTGTGGAAATGAAAGCGGCCGGCTTTCGAATGAGACCAAGTTCCTGAGCCCACGAGTAGTCAATGGGAATCTTAGGAACCTCAGGTTCATTCTCAGGAACAATGACACCCTTCTTAACCAAGCCTTGGTATACAGTGGCCAAGACCTCAGGCAAGTCCTCAAACGTGTCGGGAACATGAATGCCAGCAGCCTTCATGGCGGCGTTTTTGGCCTTGGCAGTCTCCAAATCAGAGTTGGCCATAGAACCAGCATGACCAAACTGCACCTCGGTCTTGAACATGGAAGCACAAGTACCGATGGCCCAAGCCACAATAGGCTTGGTGATTTTTCCGGACTTGACCGCGTCTATGACACGGTATTCCTCGACTCCACCGACTTCTCCAAGCAAGACAATGATTTTGCAGTTAGGATCGGCCTGATATCGAAGAATATGGTCAATAAAGGTGGTTCCAGGATACCTATCACCACCAATGGCAATACCCTCGTACACACCGTTGGTAGAATGAGCAATGATGTTATTAAGCTCATTTGACATGCCTCCAGACTTGGAGACATAGGCCACGGAGCCCGGTCGATAGAGCTTACTGGCGACAATGTTGTCCATCATACCACCAGTGTTTCCGATCTTGAAGCATCCGGGCTTGATTCCACCTACAGTGGCAGGGCCAATGATGGTGACGCCCTTTTCTCGGGCCTTCCAGAGAATTTCACGGGCTTTTCGCTCAGGGACACCCTCGGCGATGATGGCAATGGTTCTGAACTGAGGATACTCGAGCAATTCCATGGTAGACGAGTACACGGAACGCGAGGAGGCGAAATTGACCACGACATCGACTTCAGGGTGTTTTGCAACGGCCTTCTCGACTTCCTGGTACACTGGAAGCAGAGTCTCCTTGGTTCCCCAGTACATCTTGGAGACAAACTGGCCACCAAAGGGATAGATGATTCCGGCGACCGAGGGAACGGTTCGCTTGCAGATGAAGTCGAAATCAAGCATGCCCTGGCAAGCACGAGGTTGCATTCCGCTGGACAAGTTAGATATGGCATATTGGAATCGGGTGATTTTTCACTACCTACTAGACAAAAGCTCGGGTCTTATTAGTAAACAGTTCATAACTGGCAGGAGAAGCTGCAGTGTCACTGCTGAATCGCTCAATTGCGGCGTTGGTTGACATGTTCAAGGTTTAATGAGTTCAAAGGTCGAGTATAAGTCGTGTCGTCAGCGCTAACGAATGGTTGGGATCAAGTTGGGTTGGATGGGGAAGATGTTTGTTGGGTGGGAGGGGGAGGGGGAGATTGGGGAGAGGAGGGGTAGAGGAAAGGCGGGTTATTTGGATATAATTGGGGGATATTTGGGAATATATTGATAGATTGTTTGAGTTTATGTGTGATTTATTAATTATTTAGTGATTATTTAGTAATTGAACGCTGGTTTTAGCGGTTGTTGGGATGGTGTTTTCAGGCTGCTCGACAAAGAAGTGAAACATTCAACGGGGATTTTACGGTGATGGGGGATTACGGTGATGTAGAAGCGAGTTAGCTTAAGATATAACAGAGAGATGATTGGATTTACGAACGACTCTATTGATTTCTTTTAAGAGTGTATTTTTATTATTTTCCATATTAGTCCATATCTATTTTCGTATATTTCACCGTTGCCAAGACACACACTGCGGCTTTCAATGGCCGCCCACTACAATACGAATCGGCGTACGATACGAAATATCACTCGTATTGCAACAAGTCTTCAGCATGATACAAACTATAAAATCCCACACAATTCTCTAAAATCTCCTACGAAATCTCTAAAACCACACGAAAGCCTTCTTTAAACCATCATAATCTTATTAACTATATTTAACTCAGCCTTTCTATCTAGATTTAACTCAGCCCTTACATCTAGATTTAACCCATAACTTCAGCCCGATCTCCTTGAGTCCATACTCGCTTAAGGCCCCAATAAGTTATTTTCCAAGTGTTCTCGCCTTTTGCCTTGGCTAGATCAATGTAGCATATAGATCCATTCAAAAGGCTCTTAGAATCTGGTATCATACCTTGGCCAGCTTTGAAATGCTGTGACAGAGCAATGGAAGTTGTTTTAGCACTAAGTTCATCATCCGCCAATTCCACACGGAGATTGCTAAAAGTATGAGTAGTTTCCAAAGGACCAACCCGATCAAACATCATTGTTTTCAAAATTTCAAGGCCCTTGAATTCATTGCCACTGGTTAAATCCTCAAAGCTTATTGTTTCAGCCACCGTGCTTTTGAACAATTCATAGTCATTGGTGTCAATTCCAAAGCCAAGTTTATAGATGGTCTCAGTGATTGCTTCTTTAATTGAAGTCATTGTGAGGGAATGTTTTCTAGATGCGGGGATGACATATATATATAACCCCTCAACTCTTATATCCGTTTCTAGGTTCTTTAACTCCGCAACAGCAGATCTTTTGAAGTTGCGGCATTTTATAAATGATTGCAAAGTTATTGTCCAACAGTGCCGATTGGTAAAGTATACTGTGGATTGACTTACCCTTTATAAATGGTAACCTTCTCTAATGCATTTTATTACCATTTGGCAGAACCCAGACAATTCAGCTTTCATGTCAATACGCCCAATTAGTCATATGGCATCATTGAGTATTAGTATCCGTATAAGACACAGGCAGCCGATATGTGTAGTTTTTAGGCTACTGGCATGGTACAGCCTCGTGCTTGTCTCCATGTCGGAGAGATTTTGGCCCGTGCCTTTCAAATGCAAGATGTCATGAAAAGCTGCTCAATATGCAATAAAGCCTGCTCTTCAGTATCACATGTCCTTCTAATTACCCCTCAATCTCTAATGCTCTCTCGTATTTGTCGATGCAACCCCAAAACTGCTATGTTCCTATTATCCTTCCAATTCTCCTCCAACGACGTACTAAGTTCCTTTCCAACATGCAAATATCTCGAATTTAACCCCGTAGTGAATGAATGCCCCGCAAACTTTTGAAAATAGCGGCTTAAAACAAGATATATTTGGACGCATTTCTTAAGTGCTTCAATATCAGTTGTATGCTCTGCCAACACCGTCTCCAGATCACTTAATCTGTTTGTCATCCACAATAAACTTCTAGCAACATCCTCCAATTCACATAGACTTGTATGATGAGCCAATAATTGCTCCGACTCCTCTGCCATATCATTTAGTTTATCTTGTTCTTTCCTCAATTGCCGTTGAAACTTTCCAACATCTGTCTGTACATTTTCCACCAATTGTTCTCCACTAGAAAGGCTTTTTCCCAGCCCGATAAAACTACTATAATCCTCATTTACAGCATCAATGAGCTCCTGGCCCAGCACTTTATCCCAGTCCTGGAGTTGGGCTCTCAGGTCGTCCAACGTCTGGAACTTGTGAATGGCCATAAGAAAACTGCCGGCATCGAAGTTATCCGAAGCAAAATCATCCCTGGTAATCAACCGAAGCGACGGCAACTCCTCCGGCTCGAAGTAATCCTCCATGTTGTTACAAGTTGTGTTCTCTTTGGCTGGCATTTCCATCGTTTTGAAGACTACGTAAGCACTTAGTCAGCATCCATCGCCAAAAAAACCATCGCGAAGCGCGTTTTTCATCTTTCATTCGTGACAGTAATGTCGAAACTCGTGCCGAAATATGCCCATTCTACTGGAAGAACAAACCTCGCGTACAGTAAGGACGGGAAATATCTGTTCTCAGTCGGTGCAGATCGACTGATTCGTAAATTCACCGTAGGTTCTACTGGTGAACCAGACACTATAGAGCACCATGAAGGCGATATTCTGGCTGTAACTACTTCTCAGTACCATTTTGCTACATGCTCCGAGGACGGGACAGTCAGTTTGTTTGATATTTCAAGCAATGAATACAAAGGGCTCGTTACGCGATCTTCTTTGCCCATTAGAGAGACAGCCTTCAGTCCTGATGGAAGCTCCATTGCAATAGCTGGCGACGACGATACAAGTGGCGTTATCAGGATCGTTCAAGTTGAGAATATCGTCGATACCGATGAAATCACGTGTGGAATCACCGGGGGAATCAGGCACTTGGTTTTCAGTGGCTCTGGCCAGCTGCTCTGTGCATCCTGTGGAGATGGATCAATTCGAGTATTTGACGTCATGTCTAACAAATGTCTTCATACGTACAATGATATGACTCCTCGGCTGAAAAGCCTGGGCGAAGATATATCCACGAGATGCTTGTTGCATCCTTCTGGCAAGGCTTTTGCTGTGCCAACCAAGGCTTTTGAGATCGCCGTGTACGCTGAGTTTTCGGATAATCTCACTCAGCTAAGACTCCTCAAGGACGGTCACAAGGGCCATATAACTGATTTCAAGTGGTCACCAAACGGACTTTATATCTGTTCAGCGGGGCCATCTGGCCAATTGGTTATCTGGAATGTCGACACTGGTCAAAAGATCGCGGAACATCACGTTTCAAACACCGTGTTATTTGTCGACTGGCATCCTACAGCGAACGTGCTGTCATTTACGACCGATCAGGGCCAATTGTACACGTTGACCGCGCCAATTCCTACCGATTCGCAGCTTCCATATGGCAAGCCTCATGCTATATCAGCCTCAACAGAGCCCACAACACCTCCAACACCTGATAACTACGATGATGCAGATGAGAATGACATGGGTGGAGATCTGGAAGACGAGCTCGAGCGAGTGACTCCACATCCTCGACCACGTGCAACTTCGGCTGATCTATTTGGCGAGGAGCAGGAAGATTGGATTGAAGACGACGATGGTGCCGGGTATGTTTCGCAGAAAAGAGCCAAAGGAATACCAGATGGTGCCGAATACCGGGATCGTTCCAAAAGACCGCGTGGAAACGACCTTCCTGCAGCTTTCATTCAGGCTCCTTTCCAATCGGGATCAACTCCATGGAGAAACGGTAGAAGATACCTTTGCATGAACTTCATAGGCTATGCTTGGACAGTGAAGCAGGACGACGGTTACAATACTGTCACAGTCGATTTTTTCGACCGTGACTTGCACCGTGAATTTCATTTCACTGACTATAATGAGTTTGACTTGGCAAGTCTCTCTGATCAAGCATGCCTATTTGCATCGACATCCAACAACAAAGTCTTCATGCGGTTCCATGACGGTCATACTGATAGCTGGGAGCATACCGTCGACGGTGGAGAGATCAGGGCCATTTCACTATCGGAAAGCTTGGTGGTCATTGTTACTAGTGAAGGCTATGTGCAAACATTCAACATATATGGCACTCCGTTGAAGGTATACCGTCAGTCGCGTGATCCAGCCATCTGCTGTGCTAGTTGGAAGGATTTTTTCATGATTGTTCGCGTCGGCACTGCAGACGGATCATTGACCTACACGATTGAGGACGGCAAGAGCGATCAGAGTTACCAGAAAGACGATGTTCTGGATATTGCTAGGGGGAAGAGCCTTGCAGCAGTGTTTTTCTCCGAGGACGGTGACCCGTGTATTTTCGACAGTGATGGAGTCCTGTTGGTGTTATTGCATTGGAGAGACCCCATGCAGGCCAAATGGGTGCCAATTGTGTCGTCTAAACAGCTAGCTGGGGACCGAAATGAATCATACTGGCCATTGGGTGTATCGTCAGATCAGAAGTTTCACTGCACGATTCTTAAGGATAATAGTCAATATCCCATGATTCCATTGCCTGTCAGTGCAGAGTTCGAGTTGGCAATGCCGTTAACTATGGCTCAGTCGGTCGAACAACAGTATCTAACACAAAATCTGCTCTACGAACTAGCTAAGGATCGGGTTGCTACTGGTGGAGTAGCCAATGGAGCATCATTGTTGTCACGGGCAGAGCTGGAATTGGATAAGACAGTGCTTCGAATGCTCCAGGTCTCATGCAAAGAAGGCAGATACGCAAAGAGTGTGGGACTTGCAGCACTTATCAAGAAGGAACAAGCATTGGAAGCAGCGGCCAAAATTGCATTACGTCTGGAAATGGGCAGTCTGGCGGAGAGAATACATAAGATGCGAGAAGAACGGCTGGAAGTGGTGGTATAGGGAGAGTATGGGATATAATTGAGAGTTATTTGCGATATAATAATTGAGAATAATTTAAGTATCATACAGGGAATTGTTAAAAACTGTATAAAGCAGTTTTATGAAGGGAATTGTTGGAATTTCTGGAATTGCACAGAGCAGAGTCTCATACAGGGAATTAGCTAGAAACTGTACAAAGCAGTTCCAATACAGCTCTTTCGATGTCCGTCAGGGGATTCTTCCTATCCCCTTTATTTATTCATTCATCACATGCTTCTATTTAAATCTTCCCCTCGGCCTTAGCCTTCGCTAATGCCTTGACTGATGCAAAGTCCTCATCGCTGGGCTTGAATGTATACTTGTCACGCAGGTGAATCTGGGTCTCAGGAGCCACGCCTGGGATCTTCTTTTCCAGCTTGAGATTGTCGAAGACGCACTTATTTAGCAGCTTCTCGGCCGGTCGACAGCCCCAGAAATGCTGGTTATTTTGCTCTAGACACTGCCAGTGGAGACGGAATTCCTCCAGACAATGCTTATTAATATCCTCCAGCACCGAGATAGCGCATCGAGTGACTCTTCTTCCTTCCTTTAGACAGTCAATTGGGCCATTTCCTTTACTCTCCGCTTTACAAAGCTCGAAATCGTCGTTATATGGCAGGCAGCGTGCACCTATGAAATAACTGGCCGACTTCAGCGGGCCCGACGTCGCGCCGACCTCCGGCACATCGGGAATATCCGACGGCATCGGCGTCGTATCTTTCAGATACGTGGTTTGTGTATGAGCCTCGGCCATTGCTGTTGCAGAGATTGAAGAATACAAATATCATATTGGTGTGATTTGGTTGGTTAGGTGGGTCGGCCGGGTAACACCCCGCGACAAACGAACATTTCATATAAACATTCAACTTAACGTTAGAATACGCTGTTTTTATCATGAATAACTCAAACAGCGCCTCGTTCGCTTGGGCTCGGCCTAGCGACGCAAGCTCCTTAAGGGGTTCCGTGCAGGATTCCGCCTCGCCTTCAGGTACCGGGCTTATTTCTAGCATTCGAAACCCTGGATTCCAACTCAATCTATCTCAACCAGTAGGAGGACTTAAAGATAGCGTTAGTGGTAATGCTAATAATACTAGTGCCCGTGATAGCCGATGGAGTAGCAGTGTTAGTGGGCGATACAAGTCGAACGATAAGAAACCTCTGAGTGTCTCTGAAGCTCTGGGCAAAATCAAGGACTCCTGTGATCCCTCTTCACCAGTCAGCTCTTTTCATGGCCATGTTTACAATAAGGTTCAGCCTGATGAGGCGGTGCTGTATACCAAGCCGGCTGACGAGCTTCAGGAACGATGGGATGAAGCCATGAAGGAACGACCAGATAATTCCAGCACGCCCGTGTTTATCAAGGGATTTGCTGATGTCCAAACTCGCATGCAAACACTCATGAATCAGGTCTCGGTGTATCGGACCCGAATAAACGAGTTGAATGAGAATCTAGACACAATGATTGCTCGACATGATCTACACACGACGGTACAAATCTCACGCATGAAAACCAAACATACGGAAATGGCCCAGAAAACGCTGAGATTGGCTGTGAAAGCGCAGGTTTTGAAGCATAGGGGTCTGTTATTGCATGGTGACGAGGAACAATTGGCTGATAAGCTGGACTTGCTCAGCAAAGAGGTCGGTAACATGGCTGTATACGGCCAATTGAACGAACTTTGGACCCGCTTGTCGGTTTTACGAAAATTAGCACCTATTAAAAACACTGGGAATGAGTCTGGTGCTTATGAAGAGGAGTATTGGAAACGAGTATCGGCAATTGTCAGCGAAGAGCAGGCTGGATTGGCATTTTTGTCGAAATTATTATCAGAGGACCAGGAAGCAGTGGATAAGTTGACGGGGGAGGAGAGTGAGGTGAAGGAGGTGAATGGTGAGGGAAATTAGGATTGGCGGGAATAGGAGTGTGAAGCTGGAGAGTGAAGCATATGCGACAAATGATCAAAAACATGGAATTAACGTTATAACCAATGAGAGATATCGCATAGCCGTCATTGGTCGCATATCCCTTCATTGGTGTGATATATTGTACAAGTATATAATTTCACATGATTCCATGTGTAAATGCTATGAATAATGCAAGTATAATGAGCTAGCTGCTTGTGCTAAACGACTGTCCCCTTTTAAGAACATATGTACAATAAATTTTCATCTTCTACCCCCCTCATTCGTTTCGCTCAAATATCCCCTTGAATCCCTTTAGTTGTTCGTTTTTCCGGCTCTCGATGGCATTTTCCAGCTCACTGATCTCTGCTCCTTCTGTTTTCACCTTAAAGTACGATGCTTCCGATAATGTACGAGCTTTAGCCAGCATATCGCGATCTTTACTCATGGTTTGTAACGTCAATTTGAATGTTTGTGGTGAATCTTTATCAGATGTGCTTATGGATGTTGGTTCAAGGAGCTTCTTTTCCAAATCAGTCTTGGCTTCTCCAACAACTGAACCGCTAGCAACTATAGTATAATTACGAGAAGTTACATTTTGTTTATCTTCGAATATCACTCGTAAATGGTCGGTTCTTCGCTTGGTAACTGGGCACATGCCTAATCGATACTGTATGATGTCACCTATTTTAGAAAGACCTCTATATATTAAAAGGCTTTCGGAGAGATTACGAGGAGTAGGAGTGACTTTATAGGTGGCTAGTAAAGCCGAGTCGAGGATTTGTTTGAGTGTGGGGTTCATGGAGCTGAGGAAATAGGTTCTTAGGAATTAGAACTAAGAACTAAGAACTTCAAACTAAGGAAAACTAGGAAAACTAGTGAGGAATTTCAGAGATTTCAGCATCAGAACTAAAGAACATCAAAGACTACAAATACACTTAAAACACTGAAAATGGGAATATTTCATAAATTGAGTAAATGCAGCAATTCCACAATAAAATCAATACTACGCTATATCCAAATAAAAGATACTCTCAACTGAACAACTCTCTCTGAAAATCTTTCTATATACAATACAATATATGACATAACACCCAGGCAAGCGTACATCGCTACCACTTAACTACATCAAATATTATCAATTCGATTTCTTTTTCTTTCCAACCGATTCAACCGATTTATCTAAAATCGCCCTTTAACCAAATCAAAAGCAAGAGGTGCTTCAGTTAGCAAGGCCCTCAACCTTTTACCCATTTTCACTTACCAATCCAAAGAGCTGCTGCCAAATAAACACTTCGTTTAACAACACCCGACGACTGCGAGTTATATGCCTTAAGCTCGGCCTCAGAAGGTGGTGGTGGGGGTCCTCCAAACATGATTGTATGATGAAAGGTTGAAAATTGAAGCTTTGTTCCAAATTACTTTCTCCTACTAACAACACACCAATGTCAGATACAGAGAATACCGACCAAGTAGAGACGGTTGAGAACGTTGCAGTGGCTAATCCTGCACCTGAAGATGAAGAAGATATTGGCCAGATAAGTGCAAGTGAGCTGGACGATTTGAAGGATGGAGAGGGCCGAATGATCGATGAAGAAGTCTATAAAATCAAAGCACATCGACGAGCTTCGACTAAAGACGTCGATGCAGAAGATTCAGCAAGTAAAGCTTCAAAACAGCCTCAGAAGAAGAAGTCTGCACGTCCTGAAGGCAATGGGAAAACGCTGGACGACGGTACCATTCTATCGGACAACGAGGAGATATTCGACGATGACGACCTGGATCCCGCCGAAAGGCAGCGTAGAACGATGGAAAGGAAGCTCGACATGGCGCTGGTCAAGCCCAAGAAGCGCAGGAAGATGGACGGTGACGATATCGAGCTCATGCAAGATGATCGAATGGCACAGCTGAGAGAGAAGATGAGACAGGCGGCTATTGCCGACGCAGAATGCATTCGAAACTCCGAGCCGGCGATCAACAAGCTTGGCATGTTGTCTGAAGTCCGAGCTGTTCTCGGCAAGAAGGACTTAGCCGACAGTATACTGGATAACAACTTGCTAGAAGCCATGAGAATGTGGCTAGAACCCCTGCCAGATGCCTCTCTTCCGGCGTTTGAGATCCAGCGTGATCTCTTTGATGTTATTGAGCAACTTCCCATAAAGACGATTCATTTGCGAGAATCCGGGCTTGGAAAGGTCGTTGTATTCTACCAGAAGAGCTCCAAACCTCAGTTGCGAATCAAACGAATTGCCGACAAGCTTATTGGATCATGGACAAGACCCATCATGGGACGTTCTGATAACTATAGAGATAAGCAGGTGTCCGTTCGTGAGTACAACCGAGAACGAGTTCTTCAAAATGCAGCTATTGAGGGCTCTTCAACTCCTGAGGAGCAGTCCTTGTCAGACGCAGCTGCAGTCAGGCGAAATCGAGCACGAATTCCCGTTGCAAAACCCACTCGGTACGTTGTAGCACCGGTGAACCGAGTTGCTGAAGACATGGCTATGCGACGACGAGAGAATCAGAAGGATGACAAGTACAAGCGAGTTAGACAGCTTCTGACGTCTTCGCATGGAGGCAAAACGTCCAAGAAAGCCGGTGTTAGTATTGAAGGAAAGGAGTTACGAACTTAGTGGTTGGTATTTGTCTATTCTGATGGTGGTAAGCATGGGCCATGAGTTTCAGCAAGAGGAAACTCCAAAATAATTATTTATGCTTGTTTAATGCAATTTCAGTGTTAATACGTTTTACTGTTACGCGGTGTTAATACGTGCGTGTTAATACGCAGTGCTGTTACGTGCAGTAACGTTGATTTAGTGAACCTTATTACAGCCAAAGGCCAACCCCTCGCATGATAACATTATTTTTTAGCTATGTCGGTACATTTTTGCAATACATGTAAAGTGATTTTCTTACGATCGAGGCTTCTCCTTCTTCTCTTTCCACAAAGCAAGCAAAGATACTCCAGATACCTTGACAACCTTGAATCGGACACCAGGAATATCACCCTTAGCCTTGCCTTTTCGTCCGAAACCAGCAAGCAAAACCTCGTCGTTTTCATCGATAAAGTTGAGACAACCGTCGTTAGGGACAAATGCAGTCACACGCTTTCCGTTCTTGATGAGTTGGACTCGGACACACTTTCGAATGGCCGAGTTGGGCTGCTTAGCCTCAATTCCAAGCTTTTCAAGCACAATTCCCTTGGCGTGCGAGGATCCTCCGAATGGAGACGACTTGTAAGCGGTTCCCAAAAGTCTCTTTTTGTATGCCTTGTCGGCCCATCGGCTGGAGAGGTGTTAGATGAAGGTTATAGGTGATCGAGAGGTAATAAGAGACGGGTTATCGCAGAAAAACTCTGTTCCAACCCATTTCTCCACCCTCTATCTCCTCCCTAATACTTACTTATCTCGTCGAGATGTTCGCAACTTTCGTGCTGTTCTCAATCCTCTTGGTTTACCCATGTTGGCGTTGACGGTGTGATGGAAAGAAAATTGAGTGGTGTTGAAAAGTTGAGTGGGAGAAGGGGGGACTGCTGGAGGAGGAGTGGGGTAAATGTGAGCATGGTCACGTGGACACTCGAAAAATATAGCAAATATCATTCCGATGGCTTTTATAAGGAATATATGCTATGACGGAAAAGTATATTAGAGTTAGATTAGTTAGATTGTAATAAAGGGGCGATATGATTATGAGGTCATTGCTATTTATCTCCATACTCCTTGTAACCTGGGGTAAGATCGGTATGAATTTCCCCGATCCGGGTGCATTCCGGTCTTGGCCGGATAAATGTCCTCGGACTTGGACGGCAGAAGTGACGAAAAACAAGCTTGGACGATAGATTTATTGTTCTTAGTGCATATATATCAATTGAATAACCTATTAATGTATCAGATCTATTCCGATATCTGCACTATGACGTTTTCCGACCGAATATGAGCACGAGTCACTAGTCAATTGACTGTCGGATTAGTTGCGGAATCCCAGTTTACCGAATAATGCAAAAGTTTCAATATATTCCATAATTTTTTATCATTTCCTCCTTTCTTATCTTCCACCAATGCCATCCCATCGCCCTTTATCTGTTTTTCCTTAGTTTATCCGAGCTACCCCGGCTGTTTTACGCTTGTATCTCCCATAACCGCGGATCAACCAGGGGTGTCAGCAGCATACCCCACTTTTCAGAGGCGGTGCCCATGTTTCTTTATAAACCTACCAATTACCGCATTTCCTGAGGATAATTTTGTGTCAAAATGCCAAATTCCCTTTCAAGCAAAATCAGAGATTTCCCACCTGCTCTTCTGGACGGAATCACCAGCAAGAATGATCCTGCCGACCTTTCGATTCATCTGCACCCTGCAGACAACAAAAGCGTCATTTCTAAGAGTCTGCCCGGAACTAAAAAGCCGGGGTATTCCGAGATTTATAGAAATGCCTTTACTCAGGATCGATTGATCTCTCAGTATCATCCTGATATCAAGACCATGTATGATATCTATACTTTTGTCATGAAAAGGTATGCTGACTTGGACTATCTGGGATCCAGAACCTACGACCCTGTGTCGCGCTCCTGGTCCGAATATAAGTTCATTACCTATGGACAGGCCGACAAGATCTCCGGGGACACAATTGCTGGAATAGTCGAGGCTGTTCGTGCCAATTCCGGCCTTGTTCCTACCGATAAGTTTGTTGTTGGCATGTATATGCCCAACTGTCCTCAGTGGGTGTTGACTGACATTGGCTGTGTTAAACAGGGACTCACTTCTGTTTGCTTGTACGATACTTTGGGTCCTGAGACGGCCGAGTATATTCTGACTCTTTGTGATATCCCGGTCATTGTGGCTTCGTTGGCCAATGTTTCCAAGATTCTCATTCTTAAACCGAAACTGCCTAAGCTAACAGTGATCGTCTGCTCCGAGGAACTCACCAATCAGTACGACCATCCCGATCGTCCATTGGATTGCTCGTTGCGTGCATGGGCCAAAGAGGTCGGCGTTGATCTCTACAGTTTCTCCGAGATCCAGAAACTCGGAAGCTTGCATCCCGTGGCCGATCACCCACCAGTCCCAGAAGATGCCTATGCTTTCAATTTCACTTCTGGAACGACCGGCAACCCCAAAGGTGTCATATTAAGCCATATAAACATCGTCAGTGCCATATCGGCTCTCCGTTACCACGTCCTCGCTACCGACTATGTGTCCACTGTGTTTGCTTTCCTTCCGCTGGCACATATTTATGAAAGACTCACGGTGCTGGGAACTAGTGCTGGTCGAGGTCGCTTGCTGTTCCCTCATGGCAGTGTTTTGGAACTATTTGACGATATCAATGCAGGTGAACCGACTTCGCTTGATTTAGTCCCGCGAGTTCTGACCCGACTTGCTGCATCGCTCAAAACTGCTACCATAGATGCTCCGGGAATCACTGGAATTATATCCCGTAGAGCATATGCTAGCAAGCTTAAGCGACTTCAAGAGACTGGAGACCCCCACCATCCGTTCTGGGATCGGGTTTGGTCCAACAAGATCAAGAAGAAGCTTGGTTTTGCCAAGTTGGACTTTATATCCAGTGGATCGGCTCCTTTGGCTGCTGAAATTGTCACATTTTTGAAAATTGTCCTTAGTATTGAGCTTGTGCAGGGCTATGGATTGACTGAAAGCATGGCAGGTGTTTGTGCAGCAATTCGAAAGGAGCCAGATGGTGACGGAAACGGAGGAATCTTCTGCTCGGTGGAATTCCGTCTTCGTGATGTGCCGGATCTCAATTATTCATCTGAAGACAAGCCACGACCACGAGGAGAACTAATGCTTCGAGGACCCCATATTTTCCAGGGATATTACAAGAACCCTGAGAAAACAGACGAAGCTTTTGATGATGATGGATTTTTCCATACCGGAGATATTGCTTCGATTGATGCGCGAGGCCGAATCTTCATCATTGACCGAGTCAAGAACTTCTTCAAGCTTGCCCAGGGAGAATATGTGGCCGCAGAGAAGATTGAGACCATTTATGTGACCAACACCGTTTTGCTGAACCAAATCTTTGTATATGGAAACTCTCATGAAACGTATCTGGTCGGCATTGCAGCAGTTAACCCCGATACTTTTTCGGCCTGGGTGTCCAAGGTGATCAGAAAGAAGGTTTCACCCACGGATATTGATACTCTGACGAAACTGGGAAGGGACAAGAATATTCGAAAGTTGCTGCTGAAGGAGCTGGACAAGTCTGTGCCGGACGGGGTTCTCAAGGGCTTTGAGAAGGTCAAGAACCTGATTTTGACGGTAGAGCCCTTCACGGTAGACAATGGATGCATAACGCCCACAATGAAGCTGGTGCGTAATGTCGCAGCCAATGTGTACAAGAGTGATCTGGACGCACTTTACAAAGAAGGAGGCCTGGAGGAGTCCAAGGCAAAATTATAGACAAATAATATGTAGAACAGAGCCAATGGGAGGCATTGTGATATATGAAGACAAATGTAGTATGTTATTGTAGAAATTGCATGTTTACAGAATTGTATTCATGTTTTACAGATTGTACTGCATATTTTACAGAATTGTACTTTTGTTTTTCCTAAATCACACTACTTAGTGCACACTATATTTGACATATCACTTGGTATCACACTACTTTGAACAATGGCACAGATAGTTGCTATTCCCGCGAAAATACACCTCTAACGTCATTATATACCATCTGATAATTATCTCCAACCCCAGTATATCCAGCCATATATTTCCCATAATTTTCCCTATAAATATCCATTTCCGGTAACTTTTGCCGTCGACCCCCCTGCTTTGCTTCGTTTATCAATGAAAAACCGTTGGGCCTTTCTTTACCTTATTCATCAATAGAATGGCAGACAAACTGTACGGCCATGAAACGTACACGATAATCACCGACGAGTTCCGGAATCAATGCTCTCGGTTAGATTTCGGAGAGCTCGTTAAGCGCGACGACTTCAATCTTTTGAATGGCGTCCATGCCCTGGAAATTGGCCATGAGCGTATGGATACCGGCTTGGTATACAAGAGTTTACAGTCACAACTGCAGCAAGTCCCGGCCATTGAGACGTCTCAGGATGTCATTGAGCTGATTGATTTGATATTTTCCAGAGAATTGTCCTGGCATACCGGCCCAATGTTGGCTCAGAATGTTCTTTCTTGTTTGGCCGTGGAGGTGGTGGTTGAGCAGATCAAGCAAATCTCCTCAACTTCCAACCCATTCCATGCTCTTTTGAACTACATTGATTTCGAAATCTCCAGCTGGAAAGATGTCCTTAAAGTCTATGTGCTTGCGACGTTGAAAACAATTGATTTATGCATCTACATTCTTCAAGGATCAACTGCCATTTATCCCGAAGAAGATATTGTTCTGGACAAATACGGATACTCTTTCCTGGAAGAAGTCACTACACACCAGATCGATGCCATTCTGGAAAGAGCCGTAGCATTTATCAAAAATGCAAATGATCCGAACTCCCTGCCGCTCCTGGAACGGTTCAATCTAAGAAGGCATCTGGTGCAGATATTCGAAGTGGGCATCTGCGACACCACCGAGGCTGTTCAACATGCGCAAAATATCGCAAAACACTCTATAAATTATTCCGGCCGCTTTGACTCCACCATTACCCTACACATTCAAGGAAGAGTCGACTACCCTTGTCCTTTGCGGCCGCTCACCACTCTTAATCATGATGATACTTGGAAATCATGTTTAAGTATTCTTAACACTATTCAGGAATTTCATTCTCTGCTTTCAAACATGGAAAGAGCTAACGATCGAATGTCGTACGTTGTATCGTTTGCTGCAAGAAAGCCTCTACCCTTACCTATTGTACGAGCTATCCTGGCTAGTACCGTTGATCTGGAATGTACAATCTGGGTGTCCAAAGACATCACAGAAGTCGTCGGTCCCGATGCTTTAAGTAGTCTTCCGGACAATCATGACAGCGATGATTCGTTGCTTATTACTGCAAGCAACGTTTATAACGAACTTATTACGATATTTTGTCAAAACAGAGCTCGCCAGAGACAGAATTTATGCCATGCTATCCTGGCCTGGGACGGCTTTCAGGTCATGGCAGAAAACTTTGAACAGACTCTGATTGAATCATCTAAAATGGGCTATTTTATGACCAATGATGGTTCTTCTGTGCCTGCACTACCACTGTCCGCTTGGTCTTATATGCGGAAGATGCAGGTCATTATATGGACAGTTCTACTTGGCTTTGAGCTGGAAATATATGGCTTATGGGAATATCCAGTCATGTGGGGCTATGCTCATCACTCTTTAGACGTTGCCAACACTCATTTACAACGAATCCGCACTTATTTACAAGGCCGCATACAAAACAGCAGAAATGACACGGCTCTTTCAGAATCCTTCTCCACTGCTCATAGATTCATCTCAGCTCTGGAACTGGAGGGAACATGTTTGGGCCAATTGAGCCAAGCCAACCAATATCTATCATTAGCTCTACAAAAGCTGGACATGTTGCCTGCGCCACGACGACTGTCGAAACACACGAATCCCCATTTAATCTTTGACCTGCGAATGAGACCATTTGCCTCAACAACACCGTCGGTTCTGCCATATCAAGATGCCGTTCACAGCACTGATAGATTGACCGTTGAGTTTTGCATTGCATTTGCAAAAAACCTCAGCAGCTCATGTCGAAGGCAGTTGGATTATCTGGCCAACCTGTCGCGCAAGAACCCCGAACTCGATCTGCTGAAACGGTCATGTGTTGGAACAGGTGTTTGCGTCGGGTTGGTTGAGAAGATGGGCCAAACCGGGCTAAAATCTAAACGAGTGATGGCTGAATATAACAACTATCATTGGTTTTACCCGGTTTTATCACTGAAAACTCCCCAGGAATAGATGCGTGATATGAAAATGTATATAATTATAGCAATAGTACGGTGCTATTGAAGTAATATTATCGCATGCTTTTTTCAACTTCGTACCTATGGACCACAAACTAGCTAGTTTAGAACAATTCGTCAACATACGGAAGCTTGTGGATGGCTCCAACAGAAGACAGAACGATTTTGCCCTTGACAAGTGCAGCAGCAGCCTTCTTGATGGCTTCGGCATTGACTGAGTTGAAGTCGGCTTGAGGCGCAGAAGCTGCATAGATAGCATCGGCTTCTCGACCAGCTATACTAGCAAAAGTGGCTTGAGAAACGGCTGCAGATGCAGTTTGCTTAGAAACGTTTTCGGCCAGGGACTTGACAGCCTTGGCTGCCTCCTTGGCTCCTTCAGTGATGATTTCCTCAGTAGGTCCAGTGATGGTAATAGATATCAAAGCAGCATCAGAGTACCGGTTAACGTTAGCCTCTATAGATGAACCTGTTTTTCCAGCTGCAATCGACAGCAACGAGGTGCCTCGGTTCCATTTCGTAAAGCTCTTGCCTCCAAGTGCATATGACAAAGCTCCAACGGCTGGTGATGGAGTGACTGGGAATGCAATCACCACTGCAGAGCTTCCGGGAGCCTTGATACGCGACTCACCGCCATAAAATACAGCCTTGGGGGACTCGAGAGCGACGCCTTGGCTCAGGCTTGAGAATTTATCGCCAACAAGCTGCGTAAGGTCCTCGGGTGTTACACCCTTGCCGATAATCTCGACATTGGCCTTGGTGTAGGCCGACAATCCATAGCTGGCGATCTCCTCGGCAGTCGGAGATACAGTGCTGTCGACCAAGAGCGAGTTTCCGAGTCCTTTTCGGAATGCTACAGCGTGGGCAGCTTCCAAGGCAGTGTAACTGTTATCGGAATAAGCCTTTGCACTCTCCAAGGCAGCCACAGGACCAACGAGCTCATTGAGCTCAAATGGGTAATAAAGCGTGCTCTCAGCAACATCGCCAAACACCTGCACGAAATACGGCAGGTCTTCCCTGAGGAATTTGGCATTGAGGTAAATGTGTTCTCGGGTCAGCTTGGTGCTCAATTGCGCGCCCAGAAGCTCTGATTCTCGAACAAGTCGCAGAGCAGAACGTGCTCGAGTGTCCTTGAAGGCAAATTGTTCCACGAGATGGGCCAGGCCGGGGCTTGGCTGGTATCGCGAACCCGCCTTGAGAGCTAGAGTTAACTCAGATACCGGTCGGCCGTCATCCAAGGCCTTGACAGTAATGCCACCGGCCGAGGAAGTGGTGAAAAGTCGTCTCGAACCGCTGTTGAGAGCCTTGACAGAAGATCGGCTGGAAATCATAGTTGCGGGTGTTGTTAAAGGATGAAGTGAAAGAACGTACAATATAAGAGTTTGCAGAGGAATAATGGGTAATTTGATTGGTGGAGTTGGGAGGAGTCACGTGGTGCAGCGTCACGTGACGTTCCCATCTTTTGCAAACAAAAAAATTGTCTCTCTTCCATTTCCAGCTCCTATTTATTTCCTTAAAACCCCCACCTTTCTGGCCCGTTTCTCTTTATGTACATATAATACCTTCATTTTCCTCGACTAATGGCTTCAAAGTACCTGGCAGATCTCTGCAAAGTCTTACTCAAAGACCTATACGGAGACGGTGCTGCCAAAATTTTGGGCCTTCTCATGGATCATGGCCGGCTAAGTGCCAAGGAATTGTCCCGTAAATCAAGCACTTCTGTCAATTCTGTCCAGTCGATATTGGTCGTCTTGGTGCAGAAACGCTTTGTTTTATACTGGACTGAGAAAGCATCTCCTATTTCATTGACTGAAGTAACGTACTACTATGCCAATTGGAGCCAAGTATACCGAATACTCTGGGTAGGGCCCTTTATTACTCTGGTGACTAATATGTATAATAAGGGAGAGAATGGCATGCCTATAGGGCAACTAATTAAACAATTGTATATATATGGACGACCCGGCTCGGAAAAGAAGGATCAGTACCAGAAGCTGCTGCTGGATGATCTGATATCTAAAAAGCTTGTCACTCGGCTCAGCGGGCATGATTTTCAGCCTAAGGATGATATCTATCATCACATGTATTCATTGCAGAAAAAAATCGTCGACCAGTCGGGGGAAGCCGGATCCGAGGCTTCTAAGGTGGCTCTTGCAAAGGCCAATGCATCTCGAGATCTCACGCAGTTGATGCAAAAGGAGGTATCGCGCGACTCTGATTCCAACTCATTGTTCGATATTTCATACAACAAATATCTTGTATACGCTCGAAATGCCGAGTTGGTCGACTTTGCTAATGGTAGAGTTGGGCCTATAACGGCTCAGGTATACAAGGCTATTCTGGCATGTTATGAGGATAAACTGCGATCGTGTGATCAAGTCGTATATGCTAGTCATGAGTTTGAGGTTGCTATAAGTGATCTCAACCTGGATCCTAGCTTAGATCTAGCTGGTGCCTTTGTCACAACTACAGCAAATGGTACGACAAAAAAGCGGCCAGCAACGGAGAATTTGGATACCACCAAAAGAAGAAAAACACTTACGAAGAGCATTAGCATGGCTGACATAAAGGCAGATCAATCTGACTATATTAATGGCGATGATTCGGACGATTCCGAGGCACCCAATCACAAAAAGGCTCTACTGGCCCACATTGATCTTCTCACGCATAACTCGGTGCCTTTTTTACGAAAATCTGGAATGTCAGGAAAGTTCTACGTTCCATTCCAAGAACTCTGTGAAGTTCTGAGAAAATCTTGTTACGACAGCATAATTGAAAAGAAGTTTGGAGATAAAGCTATACGGCTGCTTAGGATCATCCGAGCCAAGCGTAAGGCATCTGAGACATCGCTTTCTGCGATTGCGCTCCTTAACAGTGCTGAGCTGCGCTCATATCTCAGCAAATTGGAGATTGTAGGATGTCTTGATCTTCAAGAGGTGGCTCGAGGCCTCGACCGAGCACCTAGTAGGACATATTATTTGTGGTATCATAAACCACAGCGGGCATATGCATTGATGTTGGAAGAATTGTACAAAACTATGAGGAATCTTTATACAAACTTGCAATCGGAGAGACTCAACTATTCCATTTTGTTGGCCAAACTTGATAGAGAAGATGTCCAGGAAAACGAAGAGTCGTATCTGACTACGCAGGAGAAAAAGGAACTTAAAGAGCTGAGGGACCGTGAAACGAAGATCTTGGTGCAAGTGATGCGATTAGACAGCTTTGTGAGGATTCTTCGGGATTATTAACGTTCCTGGCATGTATAACTTTCATACTTCAAAATTTACATTTTTATTTCTACAAAGCTATCTTGTGATTGCTCCAGAATGCAGCAGGGAGCTGAAGCATGCTGGTCGGTCGTTCACTGATAATGATTTCTCCAGCTCCAAACGGCGTTGCTAAGATGATCGGACGGTACTTCTGAGTGATCCAGAATGGCTGACGACCTAGAGACGGCGACATTGGCGATGATGACGATGATAAAGAGCCATTTAAGCTGGTATTGGAATCGGCAATGTGCCCGTTTCTCGAATCTTCAGCCTCCAACTTGTGAAGTTTTCTCTTGGCTACTCTTTGAACAGGCAGATTCACTCCAACATCAATAAAAGCAAGCCAATTAGCTCCCCATAGCCATATTCTATCAGGCGTAGAAACATCACTGAACATACCCACGCATTTTTCCTGTTGTGCAGTGAGTTCTCGTGGTAGATGGGTACTGTTTTGCCTTGACCAATCAGTAAGAACACCAGATGGTACCTCAAACTCAAGAACTTTCATATCAGCACTCACAATTATCAACGTTCCATTGAGTGAAAATTGCAGACCAGTCACAGGAGTGTTGAGGTTAACTAGCTGTTTGAGATGGACTCCTTTGCCGATATCATAGAGATTGATACTTCCATCAACAGAACTAGTTGCAAGTATTTTATCACTGATTGCAATATGGGATGTAGAAAATAAATAGCCTAGTCCCGAATTCTCAGCTTGCTCTTCCGAAAGCTCGATTTCATGTCTGATGGAATCTTCAGCCAAGTCGTATAAAATAGCTTCATTTTCAGGGGTAATTAGAACCAAAAGGTTACTATTTTTGGGAACAAACTTGACAGTAGTTGCTCCAATTGCTTTGATGACAGCTGAATCGCGTTTTTGAACTTTCAACATTGGCGTAGAACGAGCCGATTCCGCCAAAGTGAGATCAAACAGCTTAGTTTCAGCCACTGTTGTTACAGCCAACACAGAACCGTCGTGAGATATGTCGGCAGAAGAAATATGTTCTTCGGTATTAAGTGTAATTTTAGAGATGAGATGTTTTCCATGAGAAGACCCGTCACTATTATCGTCGTCAGTCAGTGACGGTGTTTGGTCAATCATCCATATTTTTATGCTATTGTCATTCCAGAGGGCCAAATACCGATGCTCAGGCACGCCAAAAACACATGGTTTCTGTCTAGTGATGTGGATTTTCCTAAATGGACCATTTTCAAAGTGTTTCACCGATGTTATGAGAAGGCATCGTTCAACACCACCTGATACAACGAAATCTGAATTCCGCGACTGGAAAAGAGCTAAAGCACGAACGTCATTTGAATGCAATAGTCTACTAGCAGAATTTACCCATTTCTGCTTTGAATCCGATTCTCCAATTGCTTTATAACTGACAAGCTTTCGGTCTACACCAGCTGAGATTAATGTACGGCCAGTGAGATCCACAGCTAAACATAGCACATCGGCCTCATGCACCTTGAAGCTTCGATTCAGTGAAAAGTTGGAAACATCCCAGAATTTGACGCTTCCAGTCGAATCTCCACTGGCTATTTGTCTGCCGTTGTTGACTACGGCTACTGTCCATACCAATGTTTCTTCATGACGAGACTTGTCAACTTTCATTGTAGCGACTATACGGCCTCCAGCCTTGATACTCCATACACGAAGACGGCCATCAGCACAGCCAGCGACAATCAGGTCGTCATTTAGCCAGGCAAGACTCATGATCCTTGCAGTATGTCTTTGGAGCATTTTCTGGTTTTCAGCAGTTCCTTTTCCTCCAGCTAAGTCCAATATCACCAGTGATCCATTATCACATCCTGCAGCTATTTTTGTATTATCAGGAGATACACTTATAGCCCATATTATCCCACTGTAGCATTCATGATCCTTCAACGGTAATCCAGTATCTAGATCCCATTCAGTAATGCAAGTGGCTCCTCCGGTAGAAAAAAGCCGATATTTCTCATCCTCTATACTGTTTGACCATGCCAGACCTTCAATAGATCGGTCTTTTCCGCCCTTAAATGTGATTTCATGGACCCAATTATACCTAGGATTCCAGATTTCTATATCACCGTTTGCACGACCTACAGCCAGCCGAAGAGATTTCGGAAGTGCCTCTGTAGTGGACTTTTGATTGAAAACCAGCGAGGTTATAGCATGCGGGGAGAAGTCGACGAATCGACAGCGGTGGATCAGCATTTGGTGATTTGAAAGGGTTGAAATTTTTTGGAGGAACTTTTTGTTCAGGATGCACGGCTGAAGGCGGATCAGCGAGGGAAGGGCGAGGGGCGAGACGAAGGGGGGAAACAGTAGAGAAATATTGAAATTAAAGTTTATAGGGTTTTTTATCGATATCGAATTAATAGTATTATCAGGTTAAAATTCAAAATTATCCCCCAAAACACCCCTTTCTCTCGCCTCTTCCGTCCCTCTTCTCTCGTTTCCCTTCCTCGCACGGCTGATTGTTTGTTTACTTTCCCTTCCTACGTCACTCTCCTTCATCCACCAACACCTCCAATATGACAGAATTACTCGCTCACATATCGGCTGGAAATCTCCCTCCTGGAATTTCACGATCCGATATTCATGCTCTGGACAGTTCCATCCGCGACGTTTTCCAGGACGTCCAGAATTCCCTGGTAACTCACCGTAAACAAATGGCCCTGCTCAAAAGCACCCAGGAGAAGGCCTATTCAGTCCAGCTTGAGAATCCGTTCAATGCCATGTTTTGTATGACTTTATCGCATACGTTTCAGCTCAAGAAAGGCATCAGTTGTGCTGATAAAGTCATGAAATTCTGCGACTCTTATGTTGAGTTGATTCTGCAAGGCCAGCAGGACCCTCAGAATGCTGTCTTCGTCAGATTCGCTTGGACTCTGGTCAGCTTTGTCAAGGATGGCTTGGTAGCTGGCGATAAAAACGTCCGCTACAGATGTTTCCAGGTCGTCGAGACTGTTCTTTCTAGAATCGCTGTTCCCAATGCTGAAGTGCTCAGCACTGTGATTCCCATCATTGCCAAAAGATGCGACGATAAAGAGCCCAATATACGTTGTATGGCCATTAGTGTTTTGGGATTCTACTTCTCCAACGATCTTTCTCAAGCCGGGTACTTGAATTATGAGGTATTCAATGGTATTCTCACCAGGGCGGCACAGCATGATCCCAGTGCCGAGGTCAGAAGAACCGCCTTCATTCGAATGGATTTCAGCAAGCCCAAGAACATTGAAATACTGGTCGATCGTGTTAGAGACGTGAACAGTATCAACCGAAGAGCTGTTTTCAACAAGGTTCTGATGGAAATTGGCGATTTCCGATTTCTCAAAATCGCCCAGCGAGAAAAGGTTCTTTATCAAGGCTTGCAGGATCGTGAAGAACCAGTCAAATCGGCTGCAACCAACCTGCTTGTTAATAAATGGTTGCCTTTAGCTGAAAACTTGGTTTCATTGCTTGAAAGACTGGATGTTCAGAATGGAAAGGTTGCAGAATTGGCTCTACAGACTTGTCTACGTGAGTCCCCTGAAGATTTGGAATCTGTCGTCATTAATGAAGATTCATGGACTGATCTCACCCAAGAAGAAGCTTTCATGTTTCGTGTGGTCCATGAGTATTGCATTAAGGAAAAGAGACTGGATCTTATTGCTGACGGCATGCCTGAGCTCTCCAGAATGGCTGCTATTATTGAACGTCTTTTGGAAAACCTTGCTGATGGCAAGAATGATGTGACTTTGGAACATGTGTTGCTGACGGTTACCTCATATGACTTTGGTGATGAAGTTGGCCGTCGAAAAATGCTCAGTGTGATTCGAGACATGCTCTGTCATGAGGAAATTACAGACAAGCTTGTGCACAGATGTGTCGAGGTCATCAAGAAGATTTCAGTGAATGAGCGTGATTTTGCATTGCAATGTTTGGAAATCATTTCGGATCTTGGAAAGCCTCATGAAATGCCGCCTTCAGCCAGTCAGCCGGGGGCACTATTGGATTCTATTGAAGACGACGATGATGATGAGTTTGATTCATTTCATTCAGCCAGCTCTAGCATTGAAGGTATTAGCCGTCAGAATACACCGCAAGCTCCTAGTGATACCCCGGCTAATGTGGATCATGTTCTGTACAATTATAAGGCGCTCGTCATAGCTCAGCGAGTCTTGGAGCTTTGTGAACAACCACTTGAAACCAATATTCAGCTGAAAAACATGCTGGACAGTATTATTCTTCCTGCTATTTCTAGTGGGATTAGGCAGATCAAAGAAAAAGCTCTGCATTGTCTTGGCTTGGCATGTTTATCGGACCGAAGTTTGGCTAGCAGGTATATTCTGGATTTTGCCAATGTGAAGGACGATTCGCCAGTTGTCGAGAAATTAATCCTGGAAATTGTCAGTGATCTTCTCGTTACTTATGGTACAGATATTCTTCCGGAAGGCTACAGCATACAGAATATCTCGAGTATTTTCTTGGGACAGTTGTCTCCCGACAAGGATCCTGAGGTGCAAGCGACTGCTGGCGAAGCAATTTGCAAATTGATGTTGGCCGAGATATTCACCGATAGAGGAGTTCTATGCCTGGTTGTTGGGGCTTATTTCCTGGCAACAAGCACTAAATTGAACCAAATACTCAATTTTTCGCTGTCTCTATACAGTTTCTCGTCTGTGGAACATCAAAATAAAGTTGCCGGCATAGTCAAAGTGACGATAACTTATTTGTTCGAAGAGATTGCTAAGGGCAGGGCTGCCAGTCCGCTGCTGGCCGTGCAACAGCTGATTGACTGGACAGATCCTAAGGGAATTGTTGGAGTTGGTTCTGAAGATGCTCTGAGTTCTTTGGCCCATGTCGATGTGGCTGTAGGTTTTCTTGAGAGAATTGGCGCGACGGAAACCAGAGATGAGCGTAAGATACTGTGTGGTTCATTGAGCAAGCTATATATACCGACGTCGACACCAATTGACAGGATTCAGGAGATCCTTGAAGCCATAGTTGCACTTTTGGAGTCGGGGAAATTTGAGAACGAAACGCAAATGAGAAATCAACTCATTCGTTTTGAAACTTCCGTGAAGAAGAAGTTCGAGCGAGCCAGCCCCGACATGGCCATAGCAGACACGTTTGAAGCCGACCAGCGCAGCACGCCAATTGCTGTATAATCACTGTACAACTACTGTATAACTACTTATTAAACTATTTATTAATTTTCCACTCAAATTCCCCGTGTTTGGTTGCTTTTCTTCGCCCTCATTGCGCCCTGATATTCGGTCGTATTTCTCGTTTGGCCTCCAACCCCATGAAACCTTATATATGTACGAGATTCCAGTCTTGAACTTTGCAAGTTATACATAAGTTTTCAACACAACAAAAATGACCACCACGTTAAGCAAAAAAGACTACAAGACCGACGCTGAATTCGCCAAGGTATTGCACGGATCAGGAGAAAAGGGCGGATTTGGTGCAATTCTCAACAAGAACCGTGAAGCCCAGGCTGCTGTGATGGACGGGTATTTCAAACATTGGGACGGAAAGGGCCCCAAGGATGAGTCTGAGGCCGATAGAAAGGCCCGTTTAGAGGATTATGCTGATCTCACTAAGCACTACTATAATCTTGTAACGGACTTCTACGAGTATGGCTGGGGATCATCGTTCCACTTCTCGAGATATTATCCCGGAGAGCCGTTTCGTCAGGCGGGAGCGCGACACGAGCATTATCTGGCGTCGAAGATCGGAATCAAAGATGGTATGAAGGTTCTGGACGTCGGTTGTGGTGTCGGAGGTCCTGCGCGTGAGATCTTCCGATTTACCAATGCGTCTATTGTTGGACTCAACAACAACGATTATCAGATTGCTCGAGGCAACAGTGTTGCCAAAACGCTTGGAATCGATGATAAGGTGAAGCTTGTCAAGGGAGATTTCATGCAGATGGATTTTGAGGACAATACCTTTGATGCTGTTTATGCCATTGAAGCTACGTGCCATGCCCCCAACTTGGAGGTTGTTTACGGTGAAATTTTCCGTGTTCTCAAGCCTGGAGGAATCTTCGGCGTCTATGAATGGGTATTGACCGACGATTACGACGAGACCAATCCTCGACACCGAGAAATCGCCTATGGTATTGAAATCGGTGATGGAATCCCCAAAATGTTCAAGAGTCAAGTTGCCGAAAACGCTCTGAAAACAGTCGGATTCGACATCCAGGAAGCTCGAGATCTGGCCAGTTCCGGCGACAAGATCCCTTGGTACTACCCATTGACTGGTGATTGGCGATACGTCCAGAGTCTTGGAGACTTGATGACCTTTGCCAGAACATCCAAGCTCGGTCGATGGATCACGACTGAAGGCACGGGAATTTTGGAGAAACTGGGAATTGCTCCCAAAGGAACCAAGAAAGTTACCATCGCATTGGAAGAAGCAGCTGTTCACCTTGTTAATGGAGCCAGGGAGAATTTATTCACTCCTATGATGTTGTACGTTTGCAAGAAGCCTGAGATAAAGGCATAGAGCGGTACAAACGGATATGGTTATAGCGTTCTTTCTCTTTCTCTTCCTCTTGTATTAATATACTCTAATAACTAAAAGTGTAATAATTCCTAATTGTATGTTGATTGTTGTTCCGTTTTAAGCAACTCCGCACGCGACGCACAGCCGTGCCATGACTCAATGACTCTAAACACTAACAAGTAATAATATCAGACCATTTAAATAAATCTTATCTTCTTACTCTCATCATCTATTGCCCATCTCCTCGGTTTCCAACCCCGGCCCCGACCCCTGCTCTCCTTTGCTCCGTCGCCGTATCGTCCGGCTTATTTTCGTCACGTTTTTAAGCCGTCTCGTTAGCTGGTTAGCTGGGAAATTTTGACTTCATAGAATAGCAATGGATCTGCCGACTATAGCAGCTAGCGTGTAAGTAACGGCGTGAAAAAACAGGCAAAAATCGCCTTTAGATTACTCTACTAATACCAGAGTCGGCTCGGTCGGCAGCAAAATTGTATTTTATCCTTGTAAGTAGTAAAAAAACAGGGGAAATCTCGCCCGTACAAGCAACTAATCTCTTCGTTTAAGTGGATACTATACGGACATTGCAACAAACATCGACGAATTTCAGCTATTTGCTGCCTTTCAGAAAGTACTTTGCCGGTTTAGCGCCGTCAATCGCTATAACCACGCCGGCTTTCACGGTTTATTTGGTCAGTTATCGGCAATGCAAGGAGGAATTGACGCCGTACTTCGGCGAGTCTTCCTTCACGAACTATTTCATTAGCGGGAGCATTTCTGAGGTCGCTTCAAGCTTCATCTGGACTCCAATGGAGGTTCTCAAGGGTCGCATGCAGATTTCCCAGGTCTCTTCGCGGACAACCAGTCAGCTCATCTCCAACATCTATCGCGCCGAGGGTGTCAAGGGTTTTTTCCGCGGATATTGGATGGGAATTGCTGTTTTCTTGCCTCACTCGGTCGTCTGGTGGAGCACCTACGAGACCATTAAAAGCAAGTACTTGGATCAGGTCGGTGCTTCGGGTCTGACTGCTTTTCATTACGGCATGTCGTCGGCTGGTGCTACTACCGCTGCGTGCACTATTTCCAACTTTCTAGACGTAATAAAAACAAGGCAACAGCTTGCTGCAGCAGACGAAATCTCCTCTATACGGCCTTCTGATCAACTGGGTGTTCTGCAAGTCGGCAAAAATCTCATCAAAGAGGTTGGACTGTTCAGAGCTCTGTTCAAGGGCCTGCATGTAAGACTGATGCTCACTGTGCCATCGGCATGCCTAACGATGATTCTGGTGGAATCCATACGGCCGGATTTGCCCAAAAAAAGGGACTTGCCGGACCTGAGCCAACTGGAATGACCTCGATCTCAGTCTTCATCATACGCATAAACATTTTTCAACATAACTAATTTGGCCTAGAACGTATTCTACTGCATGCTATGATTCATTCTATGATTCGTTAATTTTTCTCTAGAAAAACCTCCATTGCCTTCCAACCGTCTGGATCTGACGGTGCCAGGAATATCCCCGTCTGAATATTATCCAGCTGTCCTATCGATGCATATGCCTCGCTCAGCTCCCTGCTGCTGACTGTTCTGCTCTTCTTTGCAACCTCCAATGCCATTTTCTTGTCGATATTGGCCCAAATTCCATAACTTGTGGGCCAAAATGCTGCGCTCTTCTGCCATGCATCCTTATTGTTCTGCAGAAGGCTCAATATTCGTGGAACATCATTGTTTGTATCCGCTTCTAGTACCTCGAAAGGCAACGACTGCAACTCCTCCTCTGCTGCTTCCTTTAGTTCATCATTGCCAAAAAGCCCCATGACACCCAGAAGAATGGTGATGTTAACATTGGTCTGTCCAGCTTCACCAATAGCACTGTACAGCTGTTCAATGGCCACATCTCTTTCTGCATCCCCTCCTTGAGCCCAGAGAACTTGCACCAGTAGTACAATAACATCACTTTCCTCATTGCTCATTTCTAGAGCCTGTCTAAAGTAATCCATTGACTTATCAAAGTCCTTCGAATGGAAACAAGCCAGTCCGGCTGTTAAAACTAAAGACAACGCAATATCTCCCTCAGCAATTGCAATTGAAGACTCAGACTCCTCTAATGCCTTGTCAAACTCTTCAGTTCCAAGATAAAGTCGAGCCAATTGAGCTTTAGCAGAAGCAAATTTCAGCACGTCTTCCTCCAAGTCCGTCTCCTCGTACCTCTTCTCGATTATAGTCGTCAGTTTGGACACATATTTGATAGCCAATTCATAATTCCCCACTCTTTCTAGTAGGCATCCCTGAATCGACAACGCAAGCTCATTATTCGGCTGCATCATAAGCAGTTTCTCAAGACCAAGTATACCACTATTTAGCTCCTGGTGGTGGTCCTTCAGAACGCTCCTGAAAGCATTATCGTTGTGTACAAGTACTCCGTAGAGCAATTTCGAAATATAATTGTCTCCTTTTGATAACAGGAAGCTCTGCTCACAGAACTTGGCTGCATTTGCTTGATCACCAGCAGTCAGAGCAACCACTGCTCGCCCAAGCCACGAAATCGCATTCTCCGGATCAATTGATTGCACTCTATCAAAAGCCTGAGAGGCCAGTTCTAAATCTCCTCTCGTGAAGTAGAGTGCAGCTAGATTGCTCCACACATATGGATCGTTTTCATTGAATCGAAGAGACCGAACAAAACAATGCTGTGCAACTCTTGCATTAACGTTAGCGGATGCAATTCCATAAACATTCCAAAATTCAGCATTTCGTGGCTCAAGCTGTATCGCCTCCTTGAGACTTTCAATAGCCAGGCCAACGTAATCAGGCTTAGTGTCCAGTTTACCCCATCTAATGGCTTTCAAGTAACACAGGCCCAGATTATATTTTGCAAGTGCTCTCGTAGCCTTGACTGGACCCGATGAAATTTCAGAAAGACGCGATGATGCTATCATGAAACCGACCAACTTATCCGCTAGATCATCTCTTTCAAATTCCAAGTCAATACTCTCCACGCATTTCAACTGTTCGCATCCCAAGCTCAAAAGACGAAAAAGCTTGTCCACTGGAATTACCGAAAACAATGACTGTACTTGTAAGAACAACTCTATCGCACTGGCAACGCTGTTCCAAATGATGTGATTGCTCTCTTTTGTATCTGTGACAATATCTAAAGCCACTTCAACCAAGTCCGTCATACTGTTCACAGCCTCAGTTAGGTATCCTTCCGAGAGACTATAAAATGCCGATTGAACCAAAGTTTCTAGTAATGTGCACCCGATTTTCAGCTGATCTTCAGAAAGTATCTGTCTAAGAATGCCCAAAGCAGTGTCGAATCGAAACATCTGTCTCTCAACTAAAGCTAACTGTAGCTTTGCAACCCACAGACTCGAATCTAATGTGAGTGCCCGCCCAAATGCTTTAGCACCTGCTTCATATCGCCCGCTCTTGACATACGATTCACCCAATCCTATCCATGCACTGGGATCTTTGGACGAGAGTCGTAAAGCCTTCTGAAAATACGAAACTGCCAAGCCATAATCCTGATGGTTGATAGCTGCCACGCCCAGCACTCGATACGGCCATATTGCCCTATCTCCAGTTCTAATTTTATCCGATGACACAACACGGTTGGCGACAATTTCAACCATTTCCCATTCTCCTTTATCCGCAAATTCAGTCGCCAGCATCTGCGCGGCTTCAATTTCTCCGGAGTCCAGTTCAAAAGCTTTATAATAACATTTAGTGGCTCTTTCTGTGTCTTTGGTCACCTCAGTATAGTACTTTCCCAGAGACGTATAGGCTGGCCCGTAATTAGGATTCTCCTGAAGAACTTTCACAAAGCTGTCAAATGCTTTTCCAGCATATCCGGGCTTTTCACGTTCAAGCCAGAAACTGTTGCCTATCATCCATCTTAGTGAAGATCTGAAATCGGCAGACGCAATGTCCGTCCCAGAAACATTGTCGAGACATCTGTGAAAATTCTGTCGAGCTTCTTCAATATGCCCTTCCTCAATCAAGCATAATGAATATTCAAATAGCACCTGATAGTTGTCTGGGTAAAGCTTAAGAGCATACTGGAACAAGTCATGAGCCTCTGTAAGTTGTCCTCTCTGTCGTAAAATTTGTGCTTTGCCAACTTTGACATCAACATTGTCCGGATCCATTATGAGTACTTTGTCGAATATCCTGGTCGCCAGATCATGATTCTTGGGTGCTTCGTAATATATATAGCTGGTTGCAAGAATGACTGACAAATGGGCCAATGAGTTAGACAATGATAGCAAGCATGAAGCTTTAAGTCGACGGACAGCAGCTAGTCCTTTATGAGCAATATCGACAGCAGTCTCATATTCACCGCATTTCAGATAAAATTCTCCTGCTAGTCGCAAGGAAAGGATATCGTCTGAATTCAGATCAAGTCCCTCCGCTAAGTACTCCAGGACTGTTGCTTCAGGCCATATTTGAAATTTGAGAGCTTTATCACGATTCCGCTGATTTTTTTTGGGCTTTCTCTTGCGCGTTGGTTTCTGTTTGGAAGACGTGGAACTATCGGACGTGTTGCCAGAGGTTTTCTCATCAGTTTTCGCTGCTTCCTCGTTTGCTTTAGAAGTGTCCGACTTTTCTTTAGTGTCATTGTCCTTGTTTGTTTGTTCCTGCAGCTGATTATCAGGATCTGTTGTTGCCGGCTCGTTTGTTTCATCACCGGACAAATCCTGCAGTTCAGATACAGGAAACGGAGATAATCTTGAATGCAGGAAACCCAAAAGAACCTTCGCCGTACCTTCAGTATCAAAATTGGTGACATAATAAGAAATCTCGTCCAGGTTTAAATCGCCAAAAGTTTTAGGATCTTGCCAGTTGAGTCCTAGAGTCCAGGCCTTGGCGATAGGAGCCTTAACTACCATGATACCAGATATGAGATCAAGGACCTTATCGTGATATTCTCTTTTAGACTTCTCGTCAGATTCTGGGCTCAAATACAGCAGTGATGTATAGTATTCAAACTGCTTTCGCTGAGCACTAAGGCGGAATGCGTCGTTTTGAGAAAAATTAATGACATCTTGATATAAGCCGGGAAGTTCGCTGAATCTCATAGTTGCATATCTCCGCTTGTTTGCTTCTGCTACTGATACATCAGCTTGTTGTTTGGAGACTTTAGCAGATTTTGACTCGTCAGCTTCTATGAGATCAATGATCCGCGATAAAACAGTATCAAGATCCACTACGTATGATTGTAAAAAGTCATATATAGGAGACCCAGGTAATTGCAACTTTAGCAGCTCAATTCTTAGGTTATCGCTGACTTTTTTGTGCTTAAACAATACTTGGACTTTGGTAAGGGCTTTTTGAGCACCGTTAAGATCATTGTTTTCCTGCAAACAGAGCACCAGGTCGACAAAAGCGTCCAAATACGGTTTCCAATCAGCAACAGTTTCATAGAGAGTGACAAGCCCCTTTTTAGGAAGCGGATCAGTGGGTTTCAGCTCACCGGCATGCTTATAACAGGCTGCAGCTTGATCTACCAGATTCAATTCGCCAGAAGCCTTGCCTTTAAATAACAGAGCGTTATAATTGTCGGGATCTTCTTCCAGAATGTCATTGGAGTATTCTAACGCATGGTCGAAGTCGCCGTCTAGAAGGGCCTGTTTGGCAGCTTTCAGGCTGGCCTTGATGAAGGACATGGTAGTTGGGAGAGTGGAGGGAGGAGGAGTATCTGGACTATTATCTGATGGAAGATAGAGTATGGTTGGTAAAATGGTATATAAATTGTTTTATGGTTTTTTTGTAAATATACAATATTCATGAAATCATTTGGATAATATAAATAAATTATCTAAATTTTACTACTACGTTCCTCTGACTGCGTACCTCACTGCGTACCACTAAGCTACCACTTATCATAACTATGGCATCACCAACATCTAAGTCAAAGCACCATTCAGGAAATCCAGTCACATAGTTTGGCCCTTATGTCACATTACATTATATGCTATTACCGTTCTAGGCAATATCCTGCAAGCTAAGCTCAGGACTTTAAATTGAAATGCATACATAAAATGGTACGACTCCAACCAGTCATGGTATGCAACAATGAATACATGCATGCACTATTTGTATATTTTTCCGATCATTTACAACAAACAATAAGTAGCTATTTTGGGGGGGCCATGCTGATTGATACAATAGACAGACTATATGGTGAATAATAATATCTTAGCAAACAACCAAGATTTCCAGATTTCTTTGTTATTTTTATAAAATACTAAAAGTCTAAATCCCCCTGCTAAATAATATTTCTTTACCTTTGCCATTACTCCATTTGTACAGCGCCCTCCGCGTCACCCCCACCGCTGTTTATCATTTTGGTCCCCTCGTTGGGAACTCCTTCCTGCTAAACCACTCCAGTTTAAAAGCACCTAGCTCCCTTTTTTTGTATAGCACAACGCCACCCGACCGTATTGACAGTTTGATCCGAAGCTTTAGAATAGCTTAGTATTCGAGCAGTTGTAGCCTGGGATAGCTAGCTTGCGTCCACAAGAACAAGCTGGCTCTGTCTCAGTTTTCGGAGATTCTGATAACGTTTTGGCCTAACTTAAACTAGTCCTTTGGTATATAAGGCCAAGGGTTGTACATATAAATGAGCTATGTCTGGTTTGGATCAATCTCGAATCAACAAGCTTAATCAGATAGTTCAGGTATGTTAAGGAGACGCTATACAGGTGCTAAACCTGCATAATATGAAGACAATGCAGGTGAGCTTCAACTGCCTATCTTTGATACTAACTTTTAGAACTTTTTTCCGAAAACCGTTCAAGTTGTAACAGGATCAAGAGTAACCGCTGCTCCTGCTTATAGTAGAGGATCCAATCTTCCTAAGGTTAACAAATGGGTAAGTTTGCCTGTCTCCTACACGCTCTAAAATGTGCTCATTCTAACTCTTTTAGTTCAATCTAGAAATAGAGGAATCCGACGCCTTTAAGGATGATTTACGATCATGGCGTAATGCCGACGTTTTTTCGGGTACTGTGCCGCCTCTCGTTATTGAGACCTATCTGGACTTAAGACGGTTATCTCCACAACAGATTCCTATTCTTGTCGATAGAAACGGCCGCAAGTGGAATGCTACAAAAGGAGCTAAGCGGAATGAGATTGTCCTGGAGCGGTGGATCGTGGAGTTTACACCCATATCTCATTCGGCGGATGACTCGGGGCCCGAGGTTCCTGTGGTTTACAAGAAAGCCATCATTCTGCTTCGATCTTTGTATGCATACACACGTCTCATGCCGTGTTTCAAACTCAAGAATAAACTCTCAAAAAGCAAAATCAACGTGTCGGCGCTTTCCATTGGGTGCCGGGTTTTGAACGGACTTCAACCCATCTCATCACGAGGTCGAGTCGGCTTGACCAAAAACATAACGGACAACAATGAGCCACATTTGGAATCTTTTGCATTTAACGATGTCGAGACTCCTATTGGCATCATCAAGGTTACAGTGTCATTCCGGTCGAATTGTGACTTTCGCATTAGTGATTCCGAAGCCTTGTTAAGTACTCAGTTTCTCGATCTCGATCATGGCCAGCAACAGTCGCAGAGCCCCGATCAGTCTACACGCCAGCCATCTTCCTACACTGCTGAAGCTCCACTCAATATATATAGGCCGGCATCTTTGAGATCAGGAAGTGGCGATAGTGCGATCAATTTGAGTATGATAAGGCGTAGAAGTTCGGCCAGATCTCCAGAAGAAATCGCAACTGCCAGGGCATCAGTGGCAAGGGCTGCTTCACCATATCATGGAAACAAGACTTCTGTATCGTTTGTGCATCCTTTCAAATCGCCATCTCTGGCTGCTTCACCGAGCGATAGCACAATACTAGCTAGTGGGTCACCAAGAACTCCTCCGTTCACGCGCATTCCTTCAAATAACTCGGTGGCTGCATTACGAATTCCATCCAAACAGCCATCATCTCCTAGAAGGGATTCTATACAGAGCATTGGAGCTTCAGATGTGGGTGCTTCGTCGCCTGCTAGTAGTGTATCAGCCAAGGACGAAGCCTCATTCTTACATCGGTATAGTAGCAGTTTCGGTAGCCGTGCTCAGTGGCCACGCTCAGGTTCTTTCAGCGGTAGCCATTCAAGACCCGCTTCGCTTATGGCGGAACCATCGTCGCTGGGGAGTGATGCTTCCAGTTCTATGGAGCCCGGTTCTGGGTTGTACGTTCGAAACCAGGATCTAGGTGATTTTGTTAAGATGGTCGACTATAATGCGGGTCTTTTTGACTCGAATCGCACTACTCGGTCATTAAGCAGTAGTGGTGATAGTCAAGCAATATCTTCGTCGAGACAGCCTGGATCTCCATCGTCGTCCAAGAGCTCTGATCCACTCAGTCGGTTCAAGCAGCTGCGAACCAGTCACACAGCTCTTACAGAGTCACTACAATCATCTATTTATATGGCCAGGAATGAATCTGGTTCAACTACAGGCGTTTCGCATCCATCGTCGCTGAACCGCACTTCTTCAGTTGGTGGTGGTGCTACTGGTAGTATTGGCACTTCTGCGTCCGCACACACACCGGTGATTCCCTCCCGACTCAGTGAAGCAGTATCTGCCGAAGCTGTTGTTGATGACTATCCGGAACATGATGATGATAATGGTCGTCAGCAAGATTCGGAACGAAGGTCATCTGATGCTGGTGATGTCCCTGTTAGCACTTCAGCGGGAGTTGCACCGGTAGACATTGGAAATGCACGGCATCGACTGGGCAATGCGTATCGACTTCCTCATAAGTCTTCGAGCTTGACGACAGATCATAGAGGTTCTAGCGATGGCTTTGATGATGGTCACATTGCCAGTACTGCTCCGACGAATATTCGGCCGTCAGCTCGTTCCAACAGCATTCACTCCATCGGTAGTCGACCCCGAAGTAGGTCACGACTTTCCATCAGTGGTCGCAACCGCTATCAAGAAATTGACTCATCTCGTGGTGAGGATGACGATGATCTTTTATTCGCCATGAGCGACATGCATTTGGTCCGAGAGCTCAAGCAAACGGACCCGTTTGAGTCCTGGAATCAAGAGGAAGATAAATCGTAGGACTTATTTATATGGGATCAAAATGTAAAAAAAATTAATGCTTCTCTTCATAGAATCTATAAATAGTTAATTATGTTGTTGATGAGTCCTATTTACTTTTTTGGTCGTGTAATTTCCAAAAAAAAATATCGTTACGAGCAGGATTCGAACCTGCGCGGGCAGAACCCACTGCCTTAGCAGGGCAGCACCTTAACCCCTCGGTCATCGTAACCGAAATCTGTAAAATCACGGACTGTGGCTTTTATAACGCGACGTCCGCCGATCTGCCGAATTAGGAAATTTTCTCACATCTATAGATAAAAGAGACTTTACAATCTTCGATGAATTTAAAGCTACAAAAGCCCTGAAGATGAATAAAAATTAGAATCTTGAATATTAATAGAGATTATTTGGGTATTAAATAAAAATATTGATGAGATTAAGGACTCATCAGTTAGACGTCGAAGCCGTTAATCTGTTCTCATGGTTGTTCTTTTGGCGATGGAGCTTGTACTAGCTAGCGAAAAAGCCAGTGCTGTCTGTCACAACAAGAGCTCAGGCCTGAATATTTCATATGTCAGATTCAATGTAATGGTATTTGGTCTAGTTTTTTCGCCAAAAATTTAGCTCTGCTAATCGAGCGGCGAGACGTTTCGTCTAGCAGAAGAGCCACAGATAACTTATCATCCTTTATCAAACACTAACTGACATTAACTGGCATCAGCACTGGAAATTTTGAATTTATCACCTAATACCACCATATAATAGATCAAAGAATATATAAATTAGGTAGTTAATTAGTCTGCAGAATTTCCATTTCAAGTTGTGTTTGCAATAGACAGGAATATTCGTCTAGCCAATAAGCTAGACCAAGGAGCCATGAGCCCTGGAAATACCGAACTTTCCGCATTTGAGTGCTAGAAAAACCATCTAAATATACTGAAACATTGAACTAAGTCATTCGGTAGCATATATCAATCATCTAATAGCATATAGTGTGCAAAAAACAGAATAGCTCAAACTATCCGTTCTTTGGAAAGTCAAAATGCTCTTCCAAAAAAGTAAGCAATCGCCTAAACGCAGAATTCATCATAAATTATTACAAACGTCGTCCGTGTTCGGAATTGCACGATTGGTGTAGTTGGTTATCACGTTCCGTTTACACTGGTTATTCAGAAGAACCGGGAAGGTCCTGGGTTCGAACCCCAGATGGTGCATTTTTTTTGCTATTTATGTAGCAGATATTTTATTTATGCAAATAAACTAACCAATATTCTCATAAAAAACTCAAATAAACATTCAATATATACGTTCAATGCTCCAACTATTCATTGTTCCTCCTATATGTCCAAAGGCTCTACCGTTTGCGATAGAGCTTCAGTCGATTAAGACACCATATGTATTCCAACTGGCGCTCGCCATAACGTTGTTTTTTGGAAAAAATATCCCGTACTCCTTGCTCTTATTGTCGAGGAGTACTAGTAAATGGGTTGATTGTTTTTATAGTAATGCATGGAATTCCCCTTCCCACTTCTGCTCGAAGAAGAACAGGAACATGCTCGAGCAGTTTTATTTCTTGAATGTAACTGTTGCCCTCCACCCGAATATGTAGGTTATTGAAATAGCTATTCAAAGCCTTCTGTTTGTCTCCTCTTGGTCGTGAGTGCGCTGAAGAAAATTCTTCGGCTCTCACCTCGGGCCTCTCTTGGGAAAGCAATGAAGAAACCTCTTTTTCTGCATCGGTCAAACTCATTTTCGACAAAGATTGAGCTAGTGCTGTGTCCGTTGAATCCAGCCTCTCATTGCCAGCCTCTGCCTCATCTTTGGGGATAAAAGTCGCCGAATCCACACCGGGCTCCCAGAAAAGTTCCAATAGACGCGATTTCTTGTAAAACTCGGCCTTTGCAAGAGGCAGCTGATCTCCGTGAACTCTCTTCTCAATTCCAAACTCAGGGATCAAAACATCAAATGCAGACTCATACACCTGAATGACAATACCATCGCAGATAATTTGACCTCCAGAAGCATTACCAAGCTTGCCCAGGATCAAACTAAGATACAGATGAGTACTTTGCTCCTGAGCATTTCGACCAGAGTTGTTCTTGAAGTTGCAATAATCAACGCTGGATGAAAGCGCGGAAATATCTTCAGAATAGGCCTTGTCAGCTAGCACCTTTTTGATCTGTCGATGAACAATGATATCAGCATATCTCCTCAAAGGTGCGTTACAATGCGTGTACAATGGCAGATTCAAAAGATAATGGCCATAGCCGTCCCAATCAAGCTTCCCTGGCAAGAAGTACTTTGCTGGGGTCAAACACTTGAAAAACAAAGCCTCCAATCCCCTTCTACTATCTTCATCTTTCACTGACAACACGGCCTTCTGAAGACTTGCCGAAGAGATGGAATCAAATGGAATATTCAAAAGACGAAGAGTTTCAGCAAAAGATTCCAATCTGGAGATTATCGGGTCCGGCTGTCGCCTCAAGAATGCTTTGTCACCCAGTACAGCATGCAATTTCTGAGCAACAACTGAGTTGGCTTTATAATTAAGCTCGTTCAATAGCTGTAAGCCACTCGTTGTCTCGAAAATGTTAACTGACGACCTGAAAGGCATTTCTTCGATCAAGTCCAGCAAGCCCAGAAAAGGTGTTTCTTCATCACAAACATCCAGTTGGAGTCTTTCCTTGCGGAAACTCAATGCGAGGGTATGAAGTAGCTTTGTATATTCCACCAGATCCTTGCTTATGTCCTTGTCGTTACCGTCTAAGACAGCCTGAATATCGACTAAGCCAGCAGTGTATGCCGGTTTAATCAATCCAATGCTAACAGTAGAATCAGAAATTTCCCAGGTCTTACTGTCAATTTGGAACAATATGCTTATTGTAGGGCTCAGATTATCCGAAGCAAATGACAGATATTTAGACAGCTCTTCTGGAAGCAAGTGGATCTGCCGCTGCTTAAGAAACACGGATACTGCTCGCTTCTTTGATTCTCTGTCAACAGCGGAATTTTCCTCAATAAAATGTGTCACATCAAGAATATGAATACCAAGTTCCAGAGTATGGTCGTCCAAGTGTTTGACATGAACAGCCTGGTCAGAATAGCCAGTTGCAATATCCTGCATAATAGCAATGGACTTGACTGCTGAGAAATCAGTTCGTCCAGTTCCAAAATCACGTGCAGCCTGAGCAATTTCTGACTCCTCATTGGAACTCGGTAAAGTTTTCGTAACAGAGTCTGCGAAGCTCTCGGTAGAGAAATTGTTATCACGCAATAGAGCCTCAATTTCAATATTGAGATCATTAGCGGGTCCTAATTCCTCCACCAGAGTTCCAAACGGATGCAAAGATGTAATGGGCCATCTTTTAATAGATGCAACAAACATCTTGTCGCTATAGCTTTCATGGTTCTCCACAAAATCCTTGGGAGCCTGTTCAGTAGGTATAGCAATCAACGGCACTCGCTTGTCTGTAGGTTTAAACCAAACAATCTTTGGTCGGTCAGAATTTCTTCTGTGTTCGGACTCACCGCCTTTTTCTCGGCTCTGTTTATCTTTCGTAGCCTGAGAAGATGGGCGCAAGAGTCCCAGAGATCCACTGAACATCTGTCCGGGAACTCGTTCAATAACAGCAACAACATGGCCAGCATATAACGGCTTGAAAGCGTCGCTGAGTTCCTCCTCCTCAATCAAAAGAAGCGATTGGCCCTCGACTTCCACATCGTCATTCTTCTTCTGAGTAGGTCGCTGTTTCAAAGAACCTCTTCGACCAAGTTCTGCGCCACTAGGGTTTCCCATCGTAGTGGCATCACTTTTATTATCGTCAAAATAAATGCTAGATGTAGAAATAGAAGCCTGATGGTCTCGGCGCTTCTTCTTTTCTTCCTTTTCTCTCTTGGAGCCCCAAACCTCATCAACCGCAAGAAGCTCCACAGCCACAAGATCACCTTCCAGCGCTCTGTTTCTGTCCTTGGAGCCGCAAATAAAGATGTCGGCATCCAACAAGCCATCAGTGGAAACATAAGCGTCTGAGCGGTTTTTCCTATTCACTCGTAAAGTTCCGGCAACTAACCGGCCATCAGCAAGAAGATCGGGCAAAGATGCTTGAGGCAGGTAAGGAACAAAGAGAGATTTTCGTGGTTGGCCACCTTGTTGTTGACCACCGAATCCACTAATAGAAGAGACGGACGAGTTGTAAGAACCTCGAGGCCGATGACCCGGGACAAACTCACGCTGGGGAGGAGCAAGAAGTTCTCCCGAAGATGACTGACGCCAGTTCTGGTCGAAATTCCTGGATCCTGAGCGCTGATGATAAATCTGACTTCCACCAGCATTGGAGGGACTGCGCTCGTGGGATGAAGATTCAGGTTCAGCAGGAGGAAATTGGTAGGTTCCACTAGAAGAGGCTGTCGATCTGTGCGATGCACCTTGTCGGCTGGACGGGGGCCGATAAACTGCACTTTCAGACTTATCAGGAGAAGAAGGGAATTTGAAGGACGGGCCACCGGGACCAGCAGACGAGGGGCCGGACTGCGAGGACTCCTCATTGCGTACGGGGGATGTCTCACCATTTCCTCCGACGGTACGTTTGGCCTGAGCAATAGCAGCGGCCTTTTTAGCTTCACTTAGAGCGAGGGAGTGCCGACGAGCATGACCACTGCCAGAATTGGCACGTTCAGGGGCACCATTGATGTTGCTTTGACTGCCACCAGTGTTTGAATGGCCCCTTCTATGGCCAGGCTGAGCGGGTTGAACAGGCTGCTGTTGCGGGGACGCCTGCTGATACTGGTAGGCATTAGGAGCAGCCAAGTACCCTGGAGGAGGAGGCATATTGTTCGGCATCATCTGAGGGAGGCCCGGGGGCAAAAGGCCGGCCTGAGCAAACTGTTGCTGCTGAGCAAGAATCTGCTGCTGCTGGGCCTGGAGTATTTCGATTTGCTGTTGAAGAGCTAGTTGTTCGACTGGATGGAAGGGTTAGAAGATGACAAAAGGGGCCTCAAAAAGACCTGGGAAACCCGGCACAAGCACAGGATATACATACCCATTAGCGGAGTCAATTCCGAGGGAGAGCGGCGATGAGCTATATGAAGTGCCCGCTGGGCCCGAGGAGCGTCCCGGGCGTTTTGTTCAGAAGAAGGCTGCATTGGATGTGGTGGCTTGTGAACAAGCAAGATCAACAACAAAGAAAAACAGCCACGACTGAAAAAAAAGGCGACTCAACAAGAAATTTACAAAGACACAAGGGGCTCGTGTGATCCACCCCGGAGTGCAGTTTCTTGGCTGGATTGGCTGCTTAAAATACCAAGAACGAAGGCGAACTTGAGTTTGTGTGATAAATTGGGAACTGAGTGGTTGGAAGAACAAACCCGAATTGATGGAAAAAAGGAGTGACTTGGGTTTGAGTGTTGGGCTGAGTTGGCTTATCCGACTTTATTTTGGGTGGGTGAATGAGAGATTAAGAGATAGAGGATATATGGCGATGGATAGAGGTGTATGATGGGGATATATAGAGTGAGGATTGTGTATAATTAGGTCGGTTTTGTACGAATTTGACCCCCTTTTTTTATCACAGTTTGCACAGTTATTTTACTGTCTTTCTAGCCTGTGCGTTGATGCAATGGGCGGGCGTACTAAATTAGAGTCAAGGTTTCTAAAGGTTATCGGAAAGAAGGTAGAGTGTTTGGTACAATAATGGTGATATAATGTAATATAGTGTAGAATAATGTTAGCTGTATTGAGGAATATTATATTATTATTATATTTTTTGTAATAATTAGAGTTAGTGAGAATTGGCTTTGAGATGGATATTGCTATTGTCCTTGATGCACGGGTTTGGTGAGATAATAAAGTGCAAGACAGAGAAGAGAAGGAGAGAGAAGAGAGGAGAAGAGGAAAGAGCTGAGAGAATGCGCAAGAGACTATATTTAAAATATCTTCATCTTAATAAATTCCAATTCCATTTATCTTTGCAATTATTTATTTCTTTACTCAACCTTTTACTTTTCAGCCTATGTTCTCTAACCCTACGACCTTAAATCCCTATACTTTATCGTATCTCTCTATGACCTGCCCTGTCATGTATACGTATAACATTATATTCCAAAATACACCTATTCAATCCTCTAATAATATATATCCTTACTTCACTTCCTCATCTCTTAATATACATTTCTATTAAATTATATTACATCTCATCACCCCCTCTATCTCATAGATCTTGGTGTTCTAGGTGTCCTCGGCGTAGCTTGATCTCTAGCCTTCATGGCTCGCATCTCCTTCGCCCGACGATATTCCACTAAAATCGGATCCACCTGTCCACTCAAATCTTTGATATCTTCCAGTCGAATATTCAACACCGATGCCATATAATCAATCACCATACGAAACCACCGTCGTTGGATCGAAACATACTTTTGAAGCGACATATCCACCAACCCTTCACTGGCCTCAAATAAATCATCCAGTCCATCATTTAGATGATTCTGATACTTTATAAATAAATCTGCCTTTTGCATCTCGATCGCCGACAACTGCTGGCTGTTTCGCATAGGCTCTCGAGGGGCATAGTAAACCTTACTATTCCTCTTATCAAAACTCTTCTTGCCACCGACGTATTTGGAATACGAGACGTGAAATCGAAGCCGATCTTGAACCATGACTTCGGTTCTTTCATACATGGCCAGAAGTTTGTTCAATGGTGTCAAAACTCCCTGCTCCATCTTATTGGCAACCTTTGTCGACGATAATGACGGTGTAGTCTCGTCACTCGTAAGAAATATCATGGTACAAGCTGCAAACTTCCGATACTTCTTTTTCCCAAGTAGAGGTTTTCTCAATTCCGGCATAGACTGTGCTGTCTTGAGATCCTTTGCATCGAGCTTCTTTCCCTCGGTAAGCATCACATAATTGAGCCATGCCTCTGAAAATCTTCCAGTGCAGTCAAAATGGCGTTGTAGCATCTCGGCATTACGTCGAAAAGTCTCAATTAGCTCCAAAATGTGTACTTTTCGTGCCTCAAACTCCTTGAGCTTCAGTTCCAGTATCTCGTCTGCATGTGGATCCTGGTACAATTTCATATATACATCTGGTGAAACCGCGTCATCATCTTTCACCTCGTTCCGTATACTGGCCTGACGACGCAATTGTGCTGTCGACACTGTTTTGGCCTCATTGATAATAAAAGGGTACGATTCATCGTACGATTCCTTCTCGAAGTTGGCATTCCCAGTCTCGGCATTGATTCTATCGGTACAAATTCGCAGCTTCTCTACTGCAATTTTCAAAGAAGGGTAATCATCATGTGTTTCAGGCGTACTCTTCAAGAGCGAATTTAAAAGAAGAGGATATTTCAGCAGTCGCTGGACTGGTTTGATCAGCAGTGAATCCAAAGTGCCAGCGGAGGTGATAAGCTTGCTATCCTGGAAACATTCCCATAGCCAATTGTCGACTGAAGGACATGCCAATGCTTTAATTTTCACAAAGGTTTTCATTTGTTTTCCATTCTGCTTGCAATATACCTCGAAGGCATCTTCCATTTTACCAAGGTACTCGAGGAATGCGTCGCCGATTTTGGTCTCGATATCTTCCAAACCCATGTCTCTCATAGAATCTCTTGACATTAATGCATGTGGATCAATTGTATCTCTGAGAAGAGTTACAAATCCACGGGAAAGCGCAAATATTTCCTCCGAGTTGGAAAACAGTCGACGCACATCATCGCCGCTCACATATCCATGGTACTGAGGACTGCTGAGCCTCTTCATATAAATATTAAGAATAACTGACATATCCATAGCAAACGCTCGCTCGGTTTCTACAAATTCACGAATCAGGTAGAACTTTTTGCGGATTCGAGCTTGCTCTTCATTTGGCTCAGCCAAAGAATAGTCGCCCAACGACTCGACCAACGAGATTCTTCGCGAAGCCAAATCGCCATCTACTTTGACGATATGCTTTTCTGAATTTCGAAAGGTGGAAAATGACGACAATGTAGAAATCGAGAGGTTTTTGTGATTCTGAGTAGAAGACTCGGAGCTTTCACTGGTGAAATATGAACTCCTTCGTTTACCGATTCTAATACCAGTATTGTCGGTGTTTGTGCTCAAAGAAGGAGCGGATATATTTGGTGCAGACATGCTGGTTTTGTTGGTCGGCGGAATTGTCACCTGGCGAAGTTCCGGTGCCGTGGATTTTCGATCAGAGGATTGTTTCCAGAAGACCAAATGCTGACTTTTCTGAATAAATGAATGAACTTCTGAAGAGTCGCTGTGAGTTGATGCGTCGCTGCGATTAACCTCTGAGCCTTCGTTTAAGCTGCTGAGCTTCGAGATGGTTTGTTGACTGGCATTCTCAGAATCCACGGTTCCAAGCTCTCCGTCGCCAGTGGTCGACAAAGTCGAGGCTGGAGGTGAAGGAATTCCATTATTGTAAGAAATTGAAGAAGCTTTCTTGACAATTGAATGAACCTTAGTTTGGCTCGGTACAGGTTCGGCACCATCAGGGTCCACGTCGTGCCGTTTACTTGCATTGACATCGCCGAGACTCTTCTTCAAATTCAAGCTGCTCTTTCGATGGAAAAAACTACCTGATTTGCCGTTCATAAGGCTGTTCCTACTACCTGGTCCGTCCTTATCATTCTTGGCCTCGTCATTCCCGTCCGATTCCTCGGCTGCTCTGCTCAAAAATAAACTTCTTCCTCTGCGTAGCGAAAACCCCTGCGACCGTCGCCGTTGACCCAGCATTACCCAAAATTACCCGTCTGAAATTTCGTCCTCGACGTGGTGGTCGCGGTGTTTGGTGGTTTCTGGCGATGCTTTTCAGGGGTAAACTTTGTCCAACAAAGTAAATTGAGGTTTGATGATTTTCAATTGAGGCTCTTTATAACTGGGGGGCTGTAAAGCCGTGTGCCGAGTGAAAAATGTTTTAAATGGAGCTCGTGTTGCACTGCATGGCCCCTGCGGATAATTTTTTAAAAAGAGTTAGCTGATTTTAGGCCGTCTGGATGCTAGGTTAGTGGGTGGTGGTACTTGAAACACCGAGGGTGTTCCTCGGTATATTTGTATGTAAATATAGTCAATGGTATTGTATTTGATTGATATATGGAATATCTGCTAATTGCTCGATTTTTTCATCTTTTCCGTATATGCGAGTCGTAGAATATACAATGGCCAAGCATGTACGTTTGTTAATATTTAACGTGACAACAAATCTAGAAATAAAAAGCAACCTTTTCTTCTTTTTGAACAATTCTATTTCTTGATATTTATAGCAGAGGGTCTAGGGTTTGATGATTTGCTTTTTGATGCAATGTTATAATACAGCCCAGTCAAACTCAAACTTTAAAAACTCAAAGCTTAAAAACTCAAATCCCATTGTTAAAAATTTTAGATGCATATACTCATCTAGTGCTTCTAAGAGGAGATCTCACTGGCATATCTCCAAGAGAATTACCCTCAGTAGCACGGTAATCATCCACTATCTCATCTAGTCGAGCTTCATTGTCAGCCAGAAGTTTCTCAGCATAGGCCACAGAATTTTCCTCAACAGATTCTCTCTGAGCATCAATATCATGTGGAAATATCTTCGTTCTGTTGTAAACAACCTGTCCCTGCTCGGCTAGCGCATGACGATGGTACAATAGGCCATCTCTTGTCTGGTTTAGTCGATGCTCCATGCTCGATTTGATCAAGGCTGAAGTCCTGTTGTCATATAAGTGCATAGACGAAGATCCATTCTGATAGGAAGCCAGAGTAACATCGGCAGTTTTTCTTACAAAACCACGAACAATGCTGTTGAAATATACATCTTTCTTCTCAATACTGGACCAGACAAGCGGATAACTATATCTGAGAAATGATAGCACACTATCGCCAGCGGTAAAATCATCAGATCCACTTGAGATCTGGACTAATTTGAGCTTGTTAGCAGGGGATGTTAGCGAAAAGACATTGGTGAAAGAACTCTTCTGAGTCCATCCAACAGGAACTGCGGCTTTAGCATCCAAGTTTGGTCCCTCAAAATATAGAGTAGCGTTAGAAGAAAATGTGTCCGCAATTGTTAGTACATGAGAGAGCTTGTCTTCAGCAGGCGATCCAATTTTCACAATGCTGTGTTTTCCATTATTGGCCGGCTCTCTGTACCCGGAACCAACCACATCGGGAAGTTGCCAAGTCAGTAGGTGGGCGTTGAAAATCCAGTCAGAATTAACAGGTAAATCGTCATAGATATTTCCAATTGCCAATTTGACATTTGTAGAATGATCCCACAAATCAGGTAGAAATGGAGTCAAATCAATCTGATAACTAGGCACATCAAAGGCACTAATTCCCACAATAGGCGACCACAACTGAGGAGAAATTCCTCCAGTATAGATAATTGGAAATGGATAAGCAAGTCCAGCAAGATCATTATCGATGTATACTTTGACGATTCTCGAAGGGCCACGACCAAAAAGCCCTGATTTTTTCACAGCATCCAAATCAGCAAACTCGTCATATACATTGGAATACCAAAATTCCTCATCGGCATTTCCAGAGGCTACAATTTCCAAAATAGCTCTAGTAGTGTTACGAGGAATCTGAGGTAAGGTTTTAGTCAAGCTATCTCTAATATGATGCACCTTAGCTTCATTTCCAACAGGAATAATAACATCTGCATATTTGAACTGAGAAGCATGAGATTCACCAGATAGTAAAGATTGTCCAGAAAGTGAAGCTTGTTCTGAATAATCAGCCTTGGTACTTGGCCCAAAGAAGTTGGCCGTCAGATTATACGATATTTTCCCAGTATAAATAGAATTTACAACGTTTCCAAGAACAATTGATATTGTTTGATGTTCCTTAAATAGCGCCTGATACTGAGAAACGTCTTTCGTATATGTCCAATTGACACCGCCTCCTCTGGGCTCAGCAGTCGAAGGTCGCCATATCTCCACTGGGCCGACGAAAATATGGCTCAATCGGTCGAATTGACGCCCATAAGTCGATGCCTCAAGTGTTAACTCTACATGAGTGAAATCTACAGGAGGTGGAATATATTTAAATTGAGGATTAGGTTCATTATAGGAGTTTTCAAACACATGGGAGCCCAGATTCTGAGAATAAATAACATTTCCATAGTCAGGCAATTGACCAGAAACTTGGAATGCTACTACATCGAGAGGATTGGCATATATACAGTTGACTAGTAAAAGAGCGCAGATAAGAAGCATTGTTCGAGAGATTGTGGAGTGGCGACGACCGGGGAACGGCTAACGGTGGGGAAGCTTAACATATGTTACATAACCTTGTACGAAGGCAGGACGGAACGTTAGGTTGAGGAAAATATGGGAAATATTTTAAAATAAAATAAATTAGAAATAAATTATTCCAAAATTCGGAATAAAATAATAATTAAAAAATTTACCACCATTTCTTATCGCAACCTTAAAAATGCCGCTTTTTTGCGGTAACCTTTTATCTCAATGTTGAATTCCTCAACGTTTTTTTTAAACGAATAATGGAGCATTGTTCGCGTATTACCACTACTGTTTCATCATCTGAGTCAAAATTTTCCCTTCCCCAACAAATCATGACCAATCTGGAAAGACCCTACATGGATGATCCACCAATCACAGGGCGATAATGATTTTTTAATTCTTTTTTTTGCTAGATCTGCGTCATGTGGCACCCTTTTTTGGTCAAGAGCCAAGTGCTAGAATTTCCCCTAATAGACACAGCAAACCCCAGAATTAATCCGGCAGGGATATTGGCGGAAAAATAAATTGGAAAAAAAGACAGTCACGAATATATTGGACGCAATATATTGGCAAAAATATTCCCCGGCTAAAAAAACACCTAATTTCCTGCTGTCAGAAAAGTTTTTGTTGGCATTCATCCTCGGAGTCGTAGCCCGAGCTATGCGCTTTTATCCGCTCCGTTTAAACATTTTCACTAATGTAGTAAGGAACCCGCGGTCTCCGTCCGGGGTAGTGCGGGTAGCGCCTCAAATATGCGTCATAAATTTTTACTTTATTAATTCCTCCGCCTTTTTCGCAAATTTAATTCTACGCGCAAACGGTATTTTGCAAGAGCCAGCCAATCTCAAAGAAACTTTACCATAACATATCTGGAGAAGAAAAAAAAAATGGTAGCAAAGTACTTTGGCGCTAGAGGCCATACTCTAAATCTCTTGTCGCTTTTTCTAATAATGATGCCGGCGTTTCTGGTTTACGGATACAATATGTCTTCGGCCGGCGGGTTTTTGACTCTGCCTTCTTTCTATAACAGATTCTCAGTAATGAACACGGTTACTACTACTGGAGCTACCAAGAATAAGAACGTTGTTATTTCTGGAACTGTCAATGCTTTGTATACTGTGGGGGGTATCTTCGGCGCTTGGATCAATTATTTCAGCGGAGACCTTCTTGGACGAAAAAGAATGATCTTCTGCGGATCTCTTCTCAATATGATTGGTGCTATTCTTATGACATCTTCATTTGCTCTGGGGCAATTTATTGTCGGTCGTTTGGTCATTGGTTTTGGCATTGGTATGGTGTCCGGAACAATCCCCGTGTACCAAACGGAGATTTCCACCAAGAAAAACCGTGGAAGACACGTTTCATACACGGGATTTTTCATTACTACCGGCATTCTATGTGGTATGTTTGTTGACTACGGTTGCTCTTATATCAAAAATAGTGCTGCCTGGAGAGTGCCAATGGCTGTTCAGATTCCATTCTGTATCTCATCAATGATGTTTATCTGGCTTCTTCCTGAAAGTCCTCGATGGCTTATTAAACGTGAACGATACGACGAGGCTCGTGAAATTCTGCGTTTGTTTCATGATAACGATACCGAAGTCGAGGAATATGTCCAGTCTACCCGGGCTTCCGAAAGCCTCATGGCCACTGCCACATTCTGGGATCTTTGGAAAATGGGACGAGGCAGAGTGCTTCATCGTGTTCTTTTGGCTCTTTTTGCAATGTTCAGCTCTCAAATCTGCGGTATCAATGCTATCACCTTCTATGCCAATACGATATTTACTGAATACTTGCAGATGTCCACCAAAAGTAGCAGCTTGTTATCAGCGTGCATTGAAATCATTCAGCCTATTGGTGCAATCTTGTGTATTATGTCTGTGGAAAAGGTCGGCCGTAGACGACTCATGCTTATTGCAGGTGTTGGTATGGGCCTTAGTTTTGTTCTACTGGCAGGAACTACCTCTCAAATCCACAATAGTAAGTCACTTCACGCTGCTATTGCATGGTTGTTCACAGTCAATGTTGCATACTCTTATGGATTTTTGGGCTGCTGCTTTGTGTACGCAAGTGAGATTTTGCCCATGTTGATCCGTGCACAAGTCGCCGGAATCTCGCTATCAACCACATGGGCTACCAATTTCCTGGTAGTAGAAGTCACGTCTGTGGGCTTTAACTCTATCGGATACAAATATTATATTGTCTACGCCTGTATCAATCTGTTTTTGATTGTTCCGTTCATCTACTTCTTCTTCCCTGAAACAAGTGGACGATCACTAGAAGAAATCGACGAGATCTTTCTACAGAGCAATTCCTGGCTTGAAGCCGTTAAGATATCGCATATCATGCCGAAAGGAAATACAGTTGCTTTTGACGAAGCTTCTGCTAAACATGATTCTAACCATCGGGAAACACAGGCACCGTCGGTGGAATCAGCGGGATCGACGGAGAAGGCATGACGATATTGGTTATGACGATATTGGTTATTTAATTATTCTTGAAACTGGATGTGTTTTATGTACTATGTATACTTTTAAGGTGAAGTTTTTAAAAAATTGTTTCTCTTCAACAAATGCCTTTCCACTAAAGCTCTTAACCCAATTTAATATCCTTATCTCCCTTTACTAACCTAACTATGTAAATAATCCAAACGTTATAAACCTAAACAACAAACAAGAGAACAAGAATAAACAAGTGAATACGGTTAACTATATAGCCAACAGAAAGATGTACTGTGAAATGTGCATTATTGCTGGAGAGCAACAATATTAGTAGACTTGACCTAGACATAGATCAATTTTCCATCTTACTTGGAGACTGCTGGAGGTCCAGCTTCTGCCTCTGCTTCAGCCTCTCGCTTAGAGACGGCAGGGGGACCACGCTTGGAGACTGCTGGAGGGCCTGCTTCGGCTTCAGCCTCAGCTTCTCGCTTTGAAACAGCAGGAGGTCCTCGCTTGGAGACTGCTGGGGGACCGGCCTCAGCCTCAGCTTCGGCTTCTCGCTTAGAGACGGCGGGAGGGCCTCGCTTGGAAACAGCGGGAGGTCCAGCTTCGGCCTCAGCCTCTCGCTTAGAAACTGCTGGGGGTCCGGCTTCGGCTTCAGCCTCAGCTTCTCTCTTAGATACTGCAGGAGGTCCTCTCTTTGAGACTGCAGGGGGGCCTCGCTTGGAGACTGCTGGAGGTCCAGCTTCGGCTTCTGCCTCAGCTTCTCGCTTAGATACTGCTGGAGGGCCTCTCTTTGAGACTGCTGGAGGTCCAGCTTCGGCTTCAGCCTCAGCTTCCCTCTTGGAGACGGCTGGAGGTCCTCGCTTAGAGACGGCTGGGGGGCCGGCCTCGGCTTCAGCCTCAGCTTCTCTCTTAGACACAGCAGGAGGTCCGGCTTCGGCCTCGGCCTCTCTCTTAGATACAGCGGGGGGTCCTCGCTTAGAAACAGCTGGGGGACCGGCTTCGGCCTCTGCTTCTGCTTCTCGCTTGGAGACGGCTGGTGGGCCAGCTTCAGCCTCTGCCTCTCGCTTAGAAACGGCAGGAGGTCCTCTCTTAGAAACAGCTGGAGGTCCAGCTTCGGCCTCGGCCTCAGCTTCTCTCTTGGAAACTGCAGGGGGGCCTCTCTTGGACACGGCAGGGGGTCCGGCTTCAGCCTCGGCCTCACGCTTTGAGACAGCTGGTGGTCCAGCCTCAGCCTCGGCTTCGGCCTCACGCTTGGAAACAGCTGGAGGTCCTCGTCTAGAAACAGCAGGGGGTCCGGCCTCTCTCTTCTCAAGAGCAGAAGCATCCCTAGGAGCGATAATTGGCATGGCCACAGACGTTACTGCCAAAGCAGCCGTGAGAACAATAGAGTACTTCATGGCCTAGTGTATACAAATTTTTACAAGAGGTTCTCGACTATCTCGCTAATCGGGACTTTAATTACCTATTTATACTAATTAGTGGGCTAAGTCCCAAATCGAGGAAACTTGGGGAAAGAGTAAGCGAAAACACGTTGACTTGAGCTATTTTCCAGAACGCACGCCAGGGTATACGAAGTAAGATATTTACAAGTTAATTGTATTGATGTAAGGACTATATTCCAGTGTATATTTTCCTTTTTAAACAGCAGAAATAGCCCTGAATTTGGGCTGATTTCGCATCTTTCGCTTACTATCGCAAGCCCCCCTTCCCACATGTAATTCATTGCAACTCCCAAATCAGGAAAATTTTTGGTGCCGTGCAAGTGAGGCTCGTTTCCCGATTATACGAATTGTGCGATAATAAAGTAGCAATATCTCAACACGGAATAGATGAGGAGCAGATCCCGCCTTAAGGTGTCATTGATGGACAGTCCAATTGCCGCCTTGGTAGACCAATGACCACTAGTTTGACTGATGGGGGAAAAATGACAAGGTTGTTGTTTTCGTCATTTATGTGTCTGTCTCAACTAAGGTCATCATGGCTCAAATAAAACAAAATAAATCTCACTAAATTATGTATTTCATGGCGGGATCCCGTCTGCGTACATCCGTAAGTATCCGCTGACGTTGGGTCTTCTAATGCTCATATTCGGTAATTTTCTGGATACTTGCTACATAGCTTGGCCTGACCCTATACCAAGGTCCGACGGCGATTTTTTTCTTGGTTATTTATCCCCCCTAATCAGTTATCAGTTTTCTTTATATTAAAATTCTTGTTATCAGTACATTTTTCTTGCCAATCTCAAAATCGCCATGATCGGCACCTATATCGCAACCCAACACACGGCACTCTCGTCTAACTGACTACCCATGTGCTCCAACCGCCGATCACCCCATTGCCTCGTTTCCTATTGTTTTGTCTACTGAGATGCTGCTCCAAAAAGAGGCTTGTGCTTTTTTAAGTTGTCCTCAGTATAAGCGGTTTTTTCTTGATGCATACAGATATATGCGTGATGTCGGCAGTTATTTCATGTACAATGTTTTTTCTGCTTATTTTTTCAATGAATTTAATCAAAAAAAAACCTTAATTTTCCGATCTCTTGTCTTACTTGCCCTCATCATCTTTGTTGCTTTTTTGATCTTACGGATATCACCAAGTGCATCAATTTTATCGTGTAGTCTAAAGAAATGTTGCATCACCGATTGTTGTTGTGAATGTAGTGGGTTTGGTTTAGGTAAATCGCTTTACCCATGCTATTTTATTTTTTTTTGCTTTTTTTTATAACAATCTTGTGCTTGCTTTTCGTTTCGGAACGGGATATCACGTGACATTCCGAGAAATTCAAAAAAAATCGGCCTGTTTGCTGTTAAAACTACTTGGTTTTCCCATCTTGACAAAACATAGCGGATTTAGCTCAGTTGGGAGAGCGTCAGACTGAAGTCAACTATGTGAAAGCTATCTGAAGGTCCTGTGTTCGATCCACAGAATTCGCAGTTTTTTTATTTTTTTGAAAACTTATTTTTTTACTATAGCACAATACTACAGGACATGTGAATTTGTTTACGAAGGCAGTTCAAGCATACAATATATACAACTATGACGCCTGGTTGGTTCAGCTGAGCTATGAGTTTCTAATGATTTTTGTGCGGCCTTCAAACCCCCTCCAACTGATATCCTCTCTCTTGTAGCTGCATCTATGCAACTTGTGAGAAACTATAATTCAGTATCTGCCAACGTCTTGACTGCCTTTCTATGCTAAAATGTTCAATTTCCCCTTCCCTTTCCCTAACCAATGGCAGCCTCTATCTACCACGGCTGTGAATAGGCCTCTGCCAAATAAATTACAGCAAAGATCAGGAACATTAAAGCGCCGACAATAGTAACGTTGCGCATGGATATCTTTTGGGCAAGAAGTTTTCCGCCAATCACTGCTATTGCTGTGCAGAGACCATGTCCAAGAACTGCTCCAAGCATAACCAGCCAATAATCGGAGCCTGCAGCCATGGCAATAGTTGACACCTGTGAACGGTCACCCCATTCGGCCAGAAAAGTCATGACAAAAATCGACACCCACAGGGGGCTGAGCATTAACGAGGCCAGGTTGACAACACCCTCAATTGGACGTTTCCACGAAGGCTCATTGGAGCTCTTTGACCGGGTCTTGTATATTGGATTAGCATCGGCGTTCTGCAGGCCGTCTTCGCCAACTTGTGGAGATGATGATGACCGTCGCAACTCTCTGCTCTTCTCATCGCTTCCACCTATGCCCTTTTCTGCATTATCCTGCTCAGTGGTAAATTCCTTATTATTTATTTCCGATTCGACTTCTTTCAGGTCGACATCGATGCCAGTGTCAGTGGACATGGACAATCCTTCTCGAAGTAGGCGGACCCCGAAAATGATGAACAGGATGCCGGCAGCCAGAGCAGTGACTTTCTGGGGCAGAATAGTCGGTAGAATATGGCCAATAAGCCCCGAGATGGCAGTCATCAGAATAAGAGACGAAAAACTAGAAGTGAAAACAAGCAATCGAGCATGTCTCATGGCCATAAGTGCAGCTATCAGAAACGTTTTGTCGCCAAGCTCGGAACATACGATCATGGCAGCAGCCATATAAAAGGACTTGAAAGATCGCTCAATGACAGACAAATCCGTCTTCTCCTCTTTGACACTGGTAACTGGTGGCACTGGAGCCTGAGGTTCTGCAGCCGGTTTTTCCTCGGTGGCCTTTGTAGCCTCATTTTGCTCGGGCTGAGCACCCTGCCCGGCAGGCTTATCCGGCTTATCCGAGGCACCAGCATCCTCTCTATCTTTCGAGCTTCCGAGATTGTTTGGATCGTAATCATTGAGAACAACAGGATGAGAATCAGCGCCCGGGACCGAGATGTCGGTGTCTACATGGGCATCTTTATCAGCAGCCTCGTTCTTCTGGGGACCAACCTTGAGATCCTGCTTCGACACCTTATCAGAAGAGCCTCCTACTCTTTCGAAATTATTATCCTTTGGCGACGTTTTCCTGGCATTATCGCTCTTGTGTAAATCGGAAGCCTCCTTTGAGTCCGGAGGAATAATATCCGTGCCTTTTCCTACATCAACGCCGGCCTGGACGCCACAACTAAACGAGAATAAGCATGCTAAGATTACCAAATGTAGCTTCATTATGCTGATGAAGGGTCAGTTAGGTACGAAACTCCGGCTGTGTAGTTTGAAGTGAGGGAAATACAAAGACCAAACTTTGACGTGTAGAAATGTCACTTGCGGGTAACAGGGAGGTACAAGTGAAGCAAGGGGATTTGGTTGCGGGTTAAAGAAAGAGAGAATTGGACTTTGTGAAGATGCTTTTGTAAAGAGTGGATGAAGCGAAAGCAAAGTGTATAAATCCAACTTTTATGTTTCTTGTTGTGGTGGCTAAAAAGTTAAATATGCTCGAGTGATATTGTTTGAAACTAACGCACCATCGGGGTTTAAACAAACTGCACAAATCTGCAACTAGAACTTTAAATATTGTTTGGATTTGAATTAACATGGAGATATAAAACGGTATAAAAAATATATATAGAATAATCCGGGGATATTAGGAGATCTATCGATGCTAGAAATATCCTTGTTAGGCATGTTTATGTATCCATCTATGCATAACTGATAAGAATAGATTGCCGGATGGCTTATTAACAATGATATTCATTTTATTGATATTTACTGTCGAGGAACCGAAATTTTCATCTGTCTATCTTAGCTTAAAACCCTCTTATATAACGTGCCAGAGCTTATTTGCTCTTTTGTTCCTGTTTATATTATTATAACTCTAATTGATTGCAGTTATTCTTAGAACAAGCTAAAAAGGCGGGCTAAAATGCGGGCATAAAAACTCGTCGGCAATACGCTTGAGCTAAAGGGGATATAAGCAGAAAAAAAATAAGCTATAATATATTGAAGAATGAAGAATGAAGAATGAAGAGAATATTGTATGAATATTATATTTAAATATTATATAATAAATATTCATATTCCAATACTATTCCATACTATCCCTTTCCTCTCTATCACCTACTCCATCCGATATCATCTACTCGCCCCTACGGAGTTCCGTCCTTTTCCATCTGATATGGATCCGTTTTCGGATGTGCGGCTCCTATATCCGTCTGAAAAATATATTCCTCGTTAACTTCTTTAGATTTTTCCCAAGCAAACTATCATGCATTTGCCATCTGTCGCTATCGTTGGCGGATCCTATGGTGGATATACGGCTGCAGGTCGCCTAGCAGCTAAGAATATAGCTTCGGTGACTGTCATCGAGAAACATCGCTTTCATCCTCATTCCTTTGCGTTTCCGCGCTTCTCGGTCTACGCAAAGCACAATGATGAAGCTGATTTGTTTGTTCCGTTATCGGAGCATCGACCCATTCATCCTTTCAAGTTGATCCATGGTACTGCTAGTAGTATCACTGACAAGTCGGTGCTGCTGAATGATGGACAGACTGTACCTTATGATTACCTGATCATTGCCACTGGCGTCGATCGTCCATATCCGGCGGGGTTCGGCGATGTTGATGGTACTGAAGGTTCGCAAAGACTTAGATCTACCCAGCAACTCGTCAAGGCTGCTAAGAATATCGCTGTAGTTGGCGGGGGTGCGTTTGGCGTGCAGCTTGCCACTGATATCAAATGGGTCTATGGAGCTGCTAAAGACGTTACTTTGTACAATTCTAGAGCTCATGTTCTACCTAGATTCAAGCCCCATGTGGGACAGACAGCGCAGCCGATCATGGAGGAGCTAGGGGTCAAAATATTCAATAATACAAGACCGAAGATCATCAGTGCTCATGAGCTTGAAGTGCCCAGCTCGAGTGGACCTTCTGTCGTCAATTATGATTTGATCTTTAAATGTACAGGTGATGGATCTACGTTGGCTCCCTTCAAGAGCATTTTGTCCGATAAAAGCATATCAGCATCCGAACATATCATTACCGAGAAAACTCTTCAGGTGACTGGACATTCAAACGTCTTTGCTGTAGGAGATGTGACAGAAAACGGTCCTCATATGGCTAAGGCCGCTAGAGCCCAAGGAACCGTTGCTGCTGATAACATAGATCGCTTGATCCGAGGAGAGTCAGGTCTGATCGACTACATTCCCACTGCACGAGAACTCTCAATTAAGCTGTCTTTGGGTTATGGAACTACTCTTTTGGGTAGACCCGATATTGCCGATGTTCTGACTCATGATCCAAAGTATCAGTACAGCTTGAACAAGGTCTACAATACATTCAATGTTACTAGACCGCCTAGAGCATCTTTATGAGCCTAGAGTATCTTTATGAACGATTTTACAAAAGACGATTGAATATACACTGATGACTTTTTTTGTCAGATGAAGCGGTATATTTTTCACGGTAATCCGCATACCGAATAATTGTCGCGGCCGCACACAGTGTTTGATTACTAGTCTATCATATGAAAGCTATAATTCATATTGTACAGTAAAAAATACATATTCTATGGATCTAAGCTTATTATGTATATAAATAAATATTTAAAAACCTTCTTCTATTGCCAAGCGGGTTTTTCCGCTTATTTAACTTTTGATCCAATCACGTGTTTCGCCATATAGGGAAATGTCGCTGCAGCTTCCTGGCCCAACATTTTCTTTCCTTGTTTTCTCCCTCAAATTCTTATCTGTAGTTATTCTGCTTGTTATCCAATAATGTCTCAATCAGAAGAAGCGATTTTGGTATGTAGTTATGTATATTATTTGTCCCTTTGATTAGTTCGTCATGTTGGTTTTCTTGTCTCTCTTGACACTACGGGTGCCTTTCTAAGGCTGAGATTATACCGTTGAACTTGACCGGGTTAATTCCTGCGTAAGAATGTGTCTTGAGCTAACCGCTGGCGTTTCCATGTGCAATAATATGTTGGGTTGAGACGCTTTTTGGCGGCTTGATCCGGCTGAATTGCACTTAAGCGCCGTAATTTCTAGCACCGTTTAGGTTATGAGCCCACTCTCAAAAGAACGTATGCTCTTTTGGAAAATTTTTCGGCTTCCTTTGTAGCCATTGCTGTAATTTGTGGGACTCGTGCTGTCTTCAGTATCGGCATGTCCCTGGGTGGTCCTCAAGCATATTGGGCAACCTACTGGATTTCTGTTCCTTTTATTCTAATCACTGCTGCAGTTTTGGCTGAAGTCTGTTCTTCTCTGCCTGCTGCTGGATCCATTTATTTGTGGGCTGCTGCCAGTGGAGGTAAAAGATGGTCCCGGTTGTTTGGATTCATTGTAGCATGGTGGTCTTCTACTGCATGGATCTCGTTTGTTAGCAGCAATTGCCAGGCTGCTGCCAATTTTATCTTTTCTGAAATCACGGTTTTTGGTCTTTCTTACAATACAAATCCCAGTGATGTCAAATTCCGTGCCGTTCAGTGGATTGTCAGTGAAGGACTTCTTGCAATATGTTTACTTGTGAATTATATTCCTCCAAGATGGTACAGATGGGTATTTCGAGTGTCACTTATTATATTGCTTGTTGATACTTTGTTAAATATCATTTGGTTACCTATTGGGGTTCATAACTCTTACGGTTTTCGTAGTGCTAAGTTTGCCTTTACTGAATTCTATAATATCTCAGGACTTCCCAATGGATGGGCATGGCAGCTTACTTTTTACGCCACTGGAGGTGTTATTATTGGATTCGATGCTAGTGGGCATGTTGCTGAGGAAACCAAAGACGCTTCATATGTTGCTGCTCGTGGGCTCTGGTGGAGTGCCGTCGGCTCTTTGGCTAACATGCTCCCACTTATACTTGTGTATCTTTTCTGCACGCCGCCATTAGATACGTTGTTTTCACTTGATGCGCCGCAGCCGTTTGTATCTCTGTATTCTATGGCTGTTGGACGATCGCATCTTCTACTAACAATTATAGCTGTGCTCAGCACATTGTGTTCGACAGTCACCTCAATTTTGGCTGCATCTCGTCTGGTGTTTGCCATTGCTCGAGATGGTGTTCTTCCTTTCTCTGGCTGGATCAGTCAAATTGATGAAAGGACCTCTCAGCCCAAAAATGCCATCACCTTCATGGGAATTGTCGCCGCTGTCCTGCTTTGCTCGATTCTGCCATCTCAGTATGCTTTCCAGAGTTTAGTTTCTATCTCGGCCGTTCCTACTGTATGTGCTTGGTCTCTTGTATCATTTGGTCAGTTTTGGTTCTCCAAGGAAAACAAGGAGTTTCTCATCAAATCTAGGTTCAGTCTTGGGCCGTTTTCGCAGCTTTTCCGTCTCACATCTGGCATATGGAATCTATATACAGCGGCAATTCTGCTTTCTCCTTTGGATTATCCAGTGAATTCGCAGAATTTCAACTATGCGCCCGTCGTTTTGGGCATCATCACGATATTTGCCTTCTTGTGCTATTTCTTCATTCCAGAAGACCGCTGGTTCAGTGCAAATGCTCATCTGAGAGGTAGAACTAGCAGTGAGCAGATATCGGAGGAGATTGCTGTTGAGGAGGATGCTGAGAAAGCGTAAGCGATTACATTTGGTAGAACATTTGGTAAAATATAGGTATAGCTATGTAGCAATTTTCACGCCATTTAGAAGATCCTTGGTTCGATTACATGCCCGCAAGACTTCTCATGAGACCAATCAGCTGTTCCGTGTGGTATTTCTCCAGGACTTTCCATCGCTCGGTGTTTCTTATTTCCGACAGCTTGTCTTTCTCGACGTATCTTACACCGTTCTCATCGCCTTCCGGTGTTAAATTGAGATAATATCCCTCCTTCCATGGATCTTTTCCATATATGTAGTCGATGTAGATGTCTCTGAGCTTGTTGCTGTAACGGACATAGTTCTCTGGCACCTCGTAGTTTCTGAACAGCATGAGCAACGGCAAGGAATGGTGAGCACCTATCGATGGTTTGTAGGGATTTGGTATGTCGAAATAAATTTGAAACGGCTTGGTATCAGTCTCCTTGTCTAGGTGGTTATACAGCTTGTTGCTCAAGGTTCCAAACAGAGTATCGGTACACACGTACTTGAGTTTAACCCAGTCTTCCACGGTATTTCCAGTGATACCGTATGCTTTCTTGACGTCTCTTCCGATCTCAGTTTCATCAAGTACTGCAAGATTTTTATGAGCAGCGAGTTTAACCTCATCAATGCCCAGAATATGGTGCTCTTCTCGACAAGTCAAAATCAGCAATTTGTCATATGGAGCCAAGTTGACGCTATTCAGAGGCTTTGGAGCAAATCCGTCATCTGTTAGAATGATGTCTGATTTCGATTTGGAGCCAAGCTCATCGGCATCGATTTCCAGGAGATTTCGGCCGTCAAATATCTTCTCGACAGACTCAAATTGCTTCTTCTTCTCTTCAAGAGTATACATTCTGTTGGACTTCATGAATCCACTGATAAGAGCTATTCTCTTGACGATTTTGTTCATTTCTGGGTGCGTCGCCGACAGTGCCTGGATATCCCATGAACCGGCACTTTCACCGGCAAAGGTGATATTTTCGGGATCTCCGCCAAAGTCGGCAATGTTCTTATGAACCCAATTCATACATATTTCAAGATCTTTGAATGCCCAGTTGGCCTTGTTGTCGTGGGCCAAGAAACCGAAGTATCCCAGTCGATAAGCACAATTCACGCTGATGAACGGCTTACCTTGCTCAATTGAGTACTCCACAATATTAGTAGCATCGTACATGGGATTATAAGGAGTTCCTCCAATGTTTGAACCTCCATGAGCAAAAATGAAGACCGGTAGAGGATCCTTAGTGAGAGAAGTAGCCGGCCGAGTGATCTTCACCGTCAAACAGTCGAGCTCAGATTGCTTGTGCAATACCGGTTTTCTGAGATGTTCGGGAATCTCGAAATACTCGTCGTCGCCATCCTGCGTAGGCTGAGGGCATTGCGGTCCAGGCTTGGTTGCATCAAGTAAAATATGCTCGTCGTATTTGACTATCGGTTGGGCCGGTTTCCATCTGCCAGGGATGTTGGCATATTTCACGTTCTGGAATTGATCAATTTTGCCATTGGATAATCGATTTCCAATATAAGTGGCATTCAAAGTAGGAGAATTCAGGTGGATTTGCGACATTGCGACTGTGAGTGGTTAGAATTGTGGAAGGTTCTTTCGAGGGCTATTTATCGTTGTTCGGAGTACAGTATTTTGCATCGGAATACTTTTGGTTCATCGGAATAAAAAGTGGGGTAGCGGGGTTCAAATCATGCAGCTAGTAAATTTTATTGGTTAGGTTAATACGTCATGTGCTGGAAAACCTTGTTAATTTGGCTTGGGTTCGATCTTAGGCAAGATATATCGTTGTTATGTAGATATTTGATCAAACGGACTGATGAGACGTTTTTACAGTCCATCCATCTTGGTTATATAACCATTTGCGGATTATTACTCAGGCACGCCCCACGCATTCCCCGGAACGGGTTGAGGCTGGAGAAACCATGGGACGAGGCTGTGAAGAGCAAGCAAGTGAGATATTGAGGAAATTTAGACGGGCAGTGTAGTTTTAGGATGTTTTATTATGATGTAGAGATGATGTATTTTGACGTAATGGTTGTTGTTTTAGAGTGGAAAGTTGCTGAAAATCGTCTTTTTGTAAGTCCGTGTGAAAAAGTGGAGTGTAATATGATAGGTATTTAGAGAGCATACAGGGGGAAAAGATAAGCAGAAGATAAAAAGTCGCTAAAATAGCAGGAAAAAGAGGAGGAATAGAACTTAGAGTGAATCTGACGAATGATAATATAAAAAATATACGAAATTCTGTCAAAATCTGCGAATCATCGCAATTCATCCCCAGATCACAATAACTCCGCATTATAATTCCGATATCATATATAAACCACCAAAACCACCAAAATCCCCAGAAAATCCAACCTACAACATGAAAACGCTCAATTCATCTTGATTATGTAAACCTCTGCAACCGTCTCTTTTCCAAAATATACCATCTTATAATGTCGTAGTACCTCATTCTATCGGCTTATTGCGTGATTGCACAGACCTTATCGTATGATAAAGCCTCCATTTTCAATGTCTGATTTCACTTGAACAATTACAAGACAAGATGTCAGCAGGAAACATCGACAAGTTGTCAATTGACCAGAAATATAACTTGAGACCGTTCGAAGAAGCCCCTGAATCAAAGGAGGATATAGACTACCTTGTTCTCGGTGCCATTGATCTGGGAAAATATAAGGAAGGACCAGAGGGATTGGAGAGCCGTAAAGAGCTAGCTGCCGAGCTCGAGAAATGCGTAACAACATACGGATTTTTCTATCTGGTAAATCATGGTTTTCCAGCTGAAAAATTAGCCAAATTGAGATCACTAGCTCAGAGCATATTCGAGCTACCCTATGACGTCAAGAAAGAGCATACTGCAGGCAACGATCTTGTTGGTGATACAGAAATAGGCAAAAATCTAGGGATTGTTCGAGGATCAGGATTCAAGCCTCGAGGTCACTGGATTCTGCAGAATGACGTCCCTGATGAAATCGAGCACTACAATTTCCGTAACATGCAACATCCCGCACTATTTTCCAATCGAAAATACCCTGAACTTATCAAGGCACATCTGGAGGAAGTACAAGAATATTACCAGTATCTTCATAACGACGTTCTGAGAAAACTCTGTACGTTATGTGATATAATTCTTGAGATCCCTGAAGGAACTCTTTACGACAGAGACTTCAAAATCGTTCCAAACGATCTTAAAAATTCAGGAGGCGGGTTTGGAAGATTTATGATGTATTTCAAGATGAACGACGATAAAGCACGCAGAAGTGAAGGTGCTCGGCTTAAAGGTCATACGGACGCAAGCGGATTTACTTTCATCACCTCTCAACCAGTTACAGCTCTTCAGATCAGAGATTACAATACCGATAAATGGAGATATGTTGCACACTGTGAAAATTCTCTCGTGGTAAATGTCGGCGACGCCATGAAATTCATCACTGGAGAATACTTTGTTTCTTCTATTCACAGAGTCATGGCACCCCCTAAAGACCAGGAGAACTACCGAAGACTAAATTTGATTTATTTCTGTGATCCTGCACTCACCACAGTAGTTGATCCTCAACATCTTGAGTCGCCGAAACTTGCCCGCCTGGGCCATATTCCAGACTGGAAACCTATTACATTTGAGCAATGGGACGAAGAGAAAGGAAAGTTACTCAACAACGGGTCGTCTTTAAAGAACAAATCTACTGAATTATTTGGAAGAAAAAACGTATTCCAATTAGATACTAAAGGAGATTTGTCGGAATTGAGGAAACAGCAACTACCAGTGAGCTAGCATAACTATACAAATCAATATCCCTTACTTGCCAGCCATTGCTTGACATCTTCACTATCTCGCTCTCTCCAGGCAAGTCGGCTCTTGACCATGTCATGGCTCTGCTCCAGTGATCTAGGGAACTCAGCAAATTCCTTGCCCTTTGAAAACTCCTTGAACACCTCGTACTGCTCCGAAGTATATAGCGAACCACAGGTATACCTTATCAAATAGTGGTGCAAAGAAGGCGAGATGACTTCAGCCAGTTCTTTCCATCGTGTCTGCAGAAGGTTGAATTCAAAATCAACAGCAACAGTATTCACACTAGCACCTCCAAACAAGTATAAGGAATCCTGAGAACGAATGGTCTTGTCAAACACCAGACTAAAAGTATACTCAAGGTCCTCATTTCTTTTTGATTTACCAAGAGCCAATATGACTGCCTCTCTGATATGAGCAGAGTCATTGCTCTTATATATCTCGATAAGAGCCTTGTACTGCTCGCTCGTTCCATGCTCAGCAATACCACTGAACACAGCACCCAGGAGGTTGGAATTGACCTGACCACCCTTCTTGAACTCCTCAAACTTGGCATTTGCATCCTTTATGAATTCAGCATCACCTGACTGAACTGCTCCACTGTACAATGATGACTTCAGCTTGATACTGTCAGGATCCTCATTGTCAGCAAACTCATGTCCAATCTTCTTGGCATACGGAACAACGAAAGCTTTATGGAAGTTGTTGAGAGCCTTCTTTGCCACAGGATTGAAGGTGTACAAAGTAGTGCCTAGAGACTGCAGCATTTCTAGCCATACCAGTGAAGAGGCATCATCATTCCATTGAGAGATCAACTCGAGCAAGGCTGAAGTACGCTGATAGCCAGCTGTAGCCAAGAATCGGCTATCAGAGACAAGAGAAACTCTGTCGCCAACAGAAAGCAATCCTTCTTTACCGGCTGCAGCAAGCTTGACGGTACGCTCTGGAGGATAAGACACCCTGTAGGTACCAATTGCATCAGTATTGAACTTGTAGAACTTGGGATCAACATCAATGGTAGCTGATCGTTCGCTAAGCAGAGTATGGTCAACACCGCTCTCTGTACGAAGACCAAGGTCCAATGGATAGACGGTGGTGTCCTCACTAGGCGCAACATTTCCAGAATCCAAAAATCGCTGCTGCTTAACAGTAACCTTGTTTCCGTTTTCTTCAACTTGAAGCACAGGATAACCAACCTTGGCAGTCCAGATGCCCATTATACCTGACACATCTTTGCCTGAAACTTCATCCAGAGCCTTCCACAAGTCGGAGCTAACAGTGTTTCCATATTTGTGACGAGAAAGATAGAGAGAAACAGCCTTGATAAAGGTCTCTTCGCCAACATACCTGGAAACCATAGCCAATACTGCACAACCCTTCTGATAAAGAATGGCGGGATCGGCCTGAGCCCATTCCTTAGCACTATACATAGGAACTCTGATTGGGTGCGATGATCGTCGACAATCGGCAGCCAAAGCAGCAATGACGTTTTCATTGGTATGAGTTTCCCATACTTTCCACTCGGGGAAGAAATGGTTATCGCAATAGAGGGATACCCAAGTAGCAAAGGACTCATTGAGCCAAAGATCTGTCCACCAGTCCATGGTGACAAGGTTTCCAAACCACTGATGAGCCAGCTCGTGAGCCACGGTTTCTGCTACAGTGGTTTTGGCTTTGATAGTGTCTTTCTTGGGGTCCCATAACAGGTACGAAAGACGGTAAGTAATCAAACCCCAATTCTCCATAGCTCCGAAGCTAAAATCGTGCAAACCGATCATATCGAGCTTGGGCAAAGGATATTCCAAACCAAACATCTTCTCGTACAAATTCAAGCATTTTGCGGCATACTCGAGAGAAAATTTGCAGTGGGCAACACCATCAGCTCCAACGTTGAAATACACACGGATCGGCACGTGGAAATCCGTCTTGTTCTCAATATAGTCGAGTTCTCCGACTACAAAGGCCAAAAGATAAGTACTCATAATGGGAGTGGTGTTGAAGACAGTCACCTTTTTGCCCTGCTCATTTTCAGACTCGTGCTTAACATCCATGTTGGATAGAGCAGTATACTGCTTTTCAGTAATCAAAGTGATATCAAAGGTAGCCTTGAGAGCGGGCTCATCGAAACAGGGAAAAGCTCGTCGACAGTCAGTGGCTTCCATTTGAGTGGTAGCAATGATCTTCTTCTTGCCGTCGTGCTCATAAGCAGATCGGTAGAAACCGACGAGTTTATCGTTCAATTCGGCATTGAAATCAATAATCAAGTGAGCTTCACCGGGGATCAATGGTTCTGTCAAGTTGAAACGGGCAATTTCCTTCTCGGCATCGTACTTGGTCGTGACTTCGTGCGATTTTTCCCCTTGTAAAACAACAACCTTGTCGAAATTGGTATCGAGGCTATTCAATTCGATGAACGAGCCGTCGCCTTTAACCTGTAATCTGATGTCGACTGTACCAGTGTAGGTATACTTGTCCAGATCAGGTGCCAGGGTCAGATCATAATGAACTGGCTTAACATTATCAGAGAGAGTGTCACGACTAGACTAATTAGCTCATGTTTCTTGCGAATTTGCCCTCAATTATAACCACTTACGCTTCTTCGGCCATTGTGCTGGTTTTCCAAATTGAGAAAAATTTGAGACAAAAGTCACTCTTTATATATTTGTGGCATGGGTGCCCCTCATTGTGGCGAAATGTAACAACGCGTATCAATTGATGAAAATTTTTTTCGCTTTATCACGGCTGCTCATATCATTCGAGGACCATAAATCTTGTGATTTTTCACCAGACTTTTATTGCTTGTTCTTTGACATTGACAAAATCACAGCTGTTTTGCTTAGGTCCCGCAGTTTTGGCATGGCTTGATTTGATAATCGTGATGTCGAAAAAGAAACTACCGAGACATTTCCAGAAAATATGAAGACATAATGTCGTGAAGTAATTGATAGCGTCATCCTCGGGGTTTAGCCGGGTTTGTGTTATGTCCGGCTTCGCCCTTTTCGCCTGATAGGATACGCAGATCAGAAAAGTTTCACACGGGCCGTACTATCTCCGAAATCCTCGTACCAACAAAATCCACAAGTACAACTATTTCTAAGACACATGCAAAAACATACAACAAAAATATCAGCATGTGGCGATGTGACTGCCAATTGCTCGACTTTTGTTTATTGGTTACTGCTTTGATCTGCCAGCTTGCCCCCATTGCGGCTTTTCCTGATATAGAAAATTTCAGGCGCACTATTCAAATGCGGAAAGCCATTCTGCAACATTACGTGCGTCACGTTCCTTCCAGACAAGCCTGCTGGAAATAGCGTCATTGCAGCTGTCGACAGTTCGGATTATGTTGGAAGTGTCGACTGAGTTGAAAAATTCCTTGAACTTGTGGTGTTGATCATTTGTATATAACGGCTCACAAATGCCTTTGACCAAGCTAGATAGCAAAGTAGAATAGCCCGGAATGACCTCTGTGATCTGAGGCCATTTTTCAATCATCCAGTTTAATCCAATGCCAATAGCCAAGTGGTTTTGTGAGCCACCTCCAAGCACATAGGGAACGTCTTGAGTTCTCACCGTTCCATCAAGAACATAGCCGAAATTCGTTCTGAGCTGATCTGCATCTTGACTCTTGCCAAGGGCCAATAAAGCACTGCTTTTTACATGCGCAGAAGGATCATTCTTGTAGAGATGGAGCAACTTGTCAAAATCATCCTTTGTACCGAACCGAGCAGCTGCTCCGAAAACAGCTGTCCTGATGTTAGAATTCAAGTCTTGGCCAGCTAGATATCCACGGAACAGCCTTAGAGCATCATTCACCAGTTCTTCATCACCTGTATCCAATGCTGCCCGGTACAACGAGCTCTTCAGCTCGATACTCTGAGGATCCTCGGACTTGTCGAAATCATGACCAAACTTCTTCGATGCCGGTACAACAATAGCCTTATTCAGGCGATTCATGGCTTCCTCTGAATCACTGAATGTGAAAGATACAGCCTCGAGATCATCTAGCATCTCACGCCAAACCAACGAGGAATTTTCCTCTCTCCAGTTATAAACAAGTTCCAGAAGATTGGATGTCTTTTGATACCCAGATACTGATAGTGCATAACTATCGCCAACCAGGGAAACTCTGTCTGGAATAGACAGCCAGCCTTTCTTGCCGGCTTCCGCAAGCTTAATATATCTATCCGGTGGATACAAGACTCTGAAAAAGCCAATTGAGTCTGCATTCAGCTTGTAAAACTGAGGATCAACATCCACGGTAGTAGATTTATCAGACATCAGCTGGCTTTGGACCCCATTATGAGATCTGATGGCCAGATCTACAGGATAAACAACCTTGTCTTCATCAGGCTTCACATCCCCACTGATAAGAAATCTACTCTGAGTCACAGTTATCTTATTTTCCTTTTCTTGGACTTTTAACAGCGGATAACCGACTTGCAAGGTCCAGGTTTTCATTATATCTGAGATATTCTGGTTAGCTACCTCGTCAAGAGCCTGCCAAAGATCATCAGTCACCGCATTTTGATATTCATGACGCTTCAAGTAGTTCGCAACACCTTTAATGAAATTCTCATTACCGATGAATTTGGCTATCATGGCCAAAACTCCTCCTCCTTTCAAGTAAGAAATGGAATCAAATACCTGATTAATATCGTCTGCCTTATTAACATGAACCTGAACAGGATGAGAAGACCTTTGACCGTCCAATTCCAGAGCAGATAAAAGATTATCATTCACATATGACTCCCATGTTTTCCATTCAGGAAAGAAGTGATCATTACAGTACCAGGAGGCCCAGCTAGCAAAGCCCTCATTGAGCCAAAGATCATCCCACCACTCCATTGTGACAAGATTGCCAAACCATTGATGTGCCAGTTCGTGTGAAATGGTCTCAGCAATATTAATTTTATCCTTGAGGCTGTCCTTGGCCGGATCATACAGCAGGGCCGACAGACGATAGGTTATAAGGCCCCAGTTTTCCATGGCTCCGGCAGCAAAGTCATGGAAACCCGCCATGTCGACTTTCGGCAGAGGAAACTTGATGCCAAAGAGCTCTTCATAGAAGTTCAAGCACTGGGCAGCGTAGTCGACAGCAAATCGACAGTTACTCTCACTAGCAGCTCCTGCAGGATAGTACACGCGAATTGGGACGCGGAAATCCGTCTTATTCTCAACATACTCCAAATCACCAACAGTAAATGCCACAAGGTACGTGCTCATCGGCGGTGTAGTGCTATATTCGGTGACTTTCTTGCCGGACTCGTTGATTGATTCACTCTTGACGTCCATATTAGACAGTGCTGTAAGATCTTTTTCGGTGATCAAAGTGATATCAAAAGTAGCCTTCAGAGCAGGCTCATCGAAACATGGAAATGCTCGTCGACAATCAACAGCCTCCATCTGAGTGGTTGCAACCACGGCTGGCTTTCCATCCTTCTCATAAGTCGATCTGTAGAATCCACACATCTTATCATTCAACTCCCCGTTGAACTCAATGGCAAGTTCAGCATGCCCAGGGGCCAGAGGCTTCTCGAAGTCCAAACGACAGGTCTGTTTGTCGGAATCGAGGCTGATTTTGGACGGAGAAGTCGCAGATCCGTTCTGAAGAGCTTTGACACGAACAAAGTCGATATCCAGGCTATGGAGCTCGATGAAAGAGCCTTCCTTGACATCTAGCGAGATATTCACATTGCCAGCAAAAGTGAAATTCTTCAAATCTGGCTCCAAGGCCACTTTATAGTGCACAGGCTTGACGTTGGTAGGCAACAGCTCGGGTCTCGAGTTAGTCATGATGAGAGCTTATGATTCACGACAAAACTTACACGTCTGCAATGGTAGAGAAGTTCCGGGAGGATTTGACAGAGTTCATGATTGGATATTTGCGTAGTAAAGACGAACAAGCTCGAATTGAGCGCAACAGTCCATTCATAGTGAGGTGAAATTTTTGAGCACTGAGGCAATTTCAGGAGGCGCACGTGACCGGGGGTTGTTGGCTGGATTTGGCGATATTTCGAAATATTCAATATAATATGGCATAGAATGGGGAATTTATGAAGAAAAGACAAATCGGCTTTTCGGTTTATACGCTTAATTTGACCACTCGGTCCCCCTGCTCTCTCCGCCCACCACGACATTCGCCTTCACACATCCACCATGTCCTGGCATTCAGCAAATACAAACTTCTTCAAACCTGGCCCCGAGCGGCTTATTGGATTGGCCGCTATTTCATTGATTTTATTTATTATATCATGTGTGGTAAATAGCTCTTATCGTCGTTGTATCAGCAGTGAAGAAGACTCAGATTGTGAGAGAGATGGTGCTATAGTGGCTTTTGTATTCTCGTTGATATTCTTGGGAGCTGCGATTTATCAGTTATATATTAATGTTGTCGGGGATAGATACTCGAATCGGCCTGAGGAGCGTGGATATTATGATGAGTTGGACGACGAGTAGTGGGTGTGGAGTAACAGACGCATGGAATGGAAGGTCAATGGGATTTGGGGTTTAAATAAGATAAGTTAGAGCATTGTGTTGTATTAAGACTTGTGTTGTATGTTATAGCTTAGGTGGAGAGATGAAGAGATAGCGGAGAAGCTGTGTGGTAGTTAGCAGTGAAGCAGTGTGATAGTGTGATAGTGCCAGTGAGTGTGCGTTGAAACTGCATGCGTCTACCTATTTAAGATATAATACTAGATCTTTCTATGTTATAATGATTTTTTTCATTGCTCTGCCGAATTAAGGCTATTTAGTGTCGGTGTCTATGTAGTTTCTCCACAGTATGGCCTGCTAGAACACAATTGCAGCGAACAACAGACCAGGAAATTGGTAAAAACAATATAAATGATTATATGAGAGTTTAACTATTCAAAAGGACTAATCATATGGCTAATACTAAGCATTGTTGACCAATAATACGACTTACAACTCTGCTCAAGCCACGTGACCCTTCTCCTCCCGCTATAAACCAATTATTTTACTTCCCTACAACAATCGGGTTACTTGGGTGATTCGTATAACGGTTATTATTCTTGCCTTCCAAGCAAGAGACGGGGGTTCGACTCCCCCATCACTCAAATTTTTTGTTCTTTTTCAATTGGGGGAGATTTTTTTGATCTTCGTGTCATTAATATTACTATAATAGTTTTTTGCAATAATTTATGAAATTTATTTGTTTAAACACAATACTTTCTTTCTACATCTTTCTCATTGATCCTCTCTGATCTTCTAACCTCATCTCTGATCTACCCTCCTACTACCATGCCTTCTCCAGCTGCAATTGCTCTTGAACAACTACTTCCCGGAGTCTCTTTGCAATCTGCACTCGTTTCCACAGCCGACAACTATGTCTTACAATCTCAGCAGAAAATCACCGGCCTCAGGCCCCAGGAAGAGGCTGCTCGTTATCTGATCTGTGCTAGATTAGCCATTGAAACCAAAACCAAACAGCTGAATTTACCGGAAATAAAAGCTGTTTCTGCACCTGTACCTCCAAGGGTATTCAATAATTTATTAAACATGTTCAAAAACACGTTAGGGCTGAGCAACGGGATCAGTTCACCAGTCAAGATGACTACCCCGAGGAAACAGCAGCTTCCTGCGCCGACTGCACGAGCAGAGTCGCCTTCTCCGTCGCCAAGAAAACGAGGAATTCCAAAGTCAAGTGATCCTATGAGTCACGACGTCGAGAGAATGGCTGCTGCGTTGTCTATATCGGATGCTGCTCTGGAAGCAGTAGTTCACGGATACAAACAGTACCATAATCTAGTTCGAGAACGATGGGGGCTTTTATGTGGGCTTTTTTACGTTATAATAAGCCGTGCGCATCCTGCATTGGTACGTAAGCATGGATCAGATAACATCTGTGCTAGAATAGCTACAGCATCGCCTAGTGCTTCTGTATCAACGGACAAGGTCAAGGAATGGGTCGTATGGACAGAAAGAATAGTCGGACAGCAGAGTTGGGTGATGAATTTGGCTACAGAGGACTGGGTTCAGCCGGTGAAAACGTCCGGTAGAAAGTGCATTAGTGGAATCGGCAATATGATACCGTATAGCTTGGATTTCGGCAATGAGCAGCGAGTCGAGGAGCAGGAGGAATGGCAACGGCAGGTAGCAGAGAGGTTGGTGGGGTAGGTACCACGGGAAGGTTACTAGGAGAGTATGAGTCTGTGCGGGATGCTGCAGTATGCTGGGATTACGGTTTACGAGATAGGCATATGGTTACGATACACTATGATTTGATCTGATCTGATCTGATAGAACTCTCTGATTTCTTCATTCAACTCATTCACAACGTCTATTAACTATAAATACAATAAATATCATTCATGCACTGCACGTAAATTTCACGTAAATCCGTTAGTTCAACCATACGATTTCATGCATCTCGTCTCCTTATGCGTAGTCCCACAACTACTGCTACAATACTTCTCTCCACACTGAACACACGTCAAAGACCCTTTATAACCACAAATAGAGCATATCGGACGAGCTGGATATACCGACGGCAAAGCTGCAGCATCCAGGTACAGCTGCGTTCCCTTAACATCGTCGTCCTGGTGATTATTCAGAGTCTTTCGGGACCCCAGAACCCTACGGGAGTTCGTCGTCATTCCCTGCTTGATTTCTTTTACTAAGACCGGTTTGGGTACGTCGATCTTTACGTTATCGTGGAAGTTTTCCTTATTTAAATCTACTAATCTGCGACTAACTGCTCGGATTCTCGACGACGCATCGCCTGAAGCTGCCATTCTTTTACGGGATCCCGTGCCTGATCCGCTCCAGCTACTGGAAGCTGCCACTGGCTGCCCTTGGCTGTACAGCTGCCTGTCGCGAGCGTTGATTTCTTCAATCATCATTTTGAGATGTTTTGAGGTTTACTTGTTGTTTGAGGTTTACTAGTTAATCAGTAAATTGTAAGCGTAAATTCTCTGAGGTTACTTAATGTGAAAATTTCACAAATTTCATCCATCATTCCTCCACTATCGACAAGCAAACCAACCACCTGCGCTTGGATCGATAAATCAAACCTCATAGAACCCGATCTGATCATACCCAAGACCCAGTGGACTGTTTTATATACCTACTGGCCGCCTCTTCTTCACAATTCCACTGGCTCGTATCTTTGCAGAGCCCTCCTTTTCTCTGTGCAGGGCTTTCTCGCTGAAAAGTCGCTTCAAATTCCGGCAATTTTCCTCAATAATGCCGCCTGCTTCAAATGTCGCCAAACGGACGCTCGTGGACTCTGCTGAGGGCTACAAGGGGCCTGTGCTGGAGCCTCCGAAGAAACGATCCGTTAGATCACATCATGGAATGAGACTTCGGGAGAATCAGAGGCCTCTTTACGATGCGGTTCCATACGAGGATTTTGCTCATGAAAGCGACGATTCGAGGCTATGGCAATGGGCTACCAATAAGGTGGTCAAATCAACGGTTTCTATCCACTTTGCATTTGTCAATCGCTTCGATACGGAAAACGCTCTTGTCAGCGAGGCTACCGGGTTCATTGTCGATGCAAAACAAGGCATAATCATGACCAATAGGCATGTCGTCGGTCCTGGCCCGTTTACAGGATATGCTGTATTTGACAACCATGAGGAATGCGAGATCAAGCCCATCTATAGGGATCCAGTCCATGATTTCGGTTTTGTCAAATTTAATCCTGCTGAAATCAAGCATATGAGAGTCCAGGGTCTGGATTTGCACCCGGAAAGAGCCCAGGTCGGCTGTGAGATCAGAGTCGTTGGTAATGATGCCGGTGAGAAGCTATCGATCCTGTCGGGATTCATTTCTCGAATTGACCGTAATGCTCCTGAATATGCTGGTCTTAGTTATAACGACTTCAATACTGAGTATATCCAGGCTGCTGCCAGTGCATCTGGCGGCTCAAGTGGCTCTCCTGTCATCAATATCAATGGAGATGTCGTGGCTATTCAGGCTGGAGGCAGTACCGAAGCATCTACCGATTTTTTCTTGCCTCTTTATAGAGGAAAACGAGCTCTGGAGTGTATTCAGAGCGGAAAAAACATAGACAGAGGCACAATTCAAGTCCAGTGGCTGTTGAAGCCGTTTGACGAATGTCGAAGACTGGGTTTGACTACTGCTGCAGAGCAGCAATTCAGAGATGCATTCCCCAACTCAATAGGTCTACTTGTGGCGGCAACAGTGCTTCCAGATGGTCCAGGACATCCTCATATCGAAGAAGGCGACTGCCTTTTGGCTGTGAACGGCGAAAAAGTCAACAGTTTTGTTCGTGTGGATGAGATTCTTGACTCCTCCATTGGACAGGAATTGAATCTCACGATCCAAAGAGGTGGAAATCCTGTTGACATTAAAGTTTCTGTGCAGGACTTACATTCAATTACGCCAGACAGATTTGTCGAAGTGGCTGGTGGAATATTCCATGATCTCTCATACCAAGTAGCTAGGCTCTATTCAATCCCCGTCAAAGGAGTATTTATTGCCGAAGCTTCGGGAGCTTTTGGAAATCAGAAATGGCCGTCTGGGTACATTCTGGACGAAATAGACAATCAAGAGACAGGCGATCTGGATACTTTTGTCAATATCATGAAATCTATACCTAATGGGAAGAGGGTATTTATTCGATATCGGTACCTCGGCGACCTACACACAATCAACACAGCCATGATTTTGATCGATAGGAACTGGTATCCTACCTTTCGTATGGCTGTACGTGATGATGAGGCTGGGATATGGAATTATACAGACTTCTCCGACGATGTTAAGAATCTCCCTTGCATTGAGCCTGCCCCAGCTGAGGCAAGGTTTCCCGAACTGAACATAGGAGGAACTCCTGAATGCAATAAACTTCTGCGAAGTTTTGTCAGAGTGACGGTGAATAACCAGGCAAAAATTGAGGGCTATTATCTGGCCCGAAGAGTGGAGTATGGCCTGGTTGTCGATGCTGAACGAGGATACGTTCTTGTATCGCGACGCACAGTTCCTCATGATATGTGTGAGATTCATGTTTCTATTGCAGACTCAGTAGTGATTCCTGCAAAGGTGGTGTTCCTTCATCCTTTGCAGAACTTTGCCATCATTGCTTATGATCCTAGCTTGGTGAAGGCACCAGTTGAAACAGCTCAACTTGGAACTGTTCCCCTGAGTATTGGCTCCAAGTTGACTTTTATTGGCCATAATTATAACAGCAGCATGATGGTATCTCAGACTAGTGTGACTGACATTAGTACTGTCATCATTCCGTTACGAACTGATTTGTCTCCACGATATCGAGGAATAAATATTGACTCTATTTCTCTCGATACTCCTATGAGTGCTGACTGTGGAAGTGGAGTCTTGGCTGACTCAGACGGAACTGTCCGAGGTGTATGGCTGTCTTTCCTCGCTGATGGTAATGGAAATGGCGTTGATCGCGAATATCCGTTGGCTGTAGACGTGTCTGGAGGGATTCGAAGTATCATAGAGAAGCTCAGACTGGGGAAAGAACTTCCGAACCCGCGATTTCTGGATATCGAGATGAATTCTATAAACATTGCTCAAGCCAGGTTCCGAGGAGTGAGAGAGGAATGGATTTCCAGAGTGGAGTCTGCCAGCCCTCAAAGACCCCAACTATACAATGTGATCCGAGTTGCACAAGGAGCTGCTAATACCCTGCAAGAAGGCGATGTAATTCTGGCAATCAACGGACAGGTTGTAACTAGCATTGGTGACTTTGATGTCATGTATGATACCGAAGAGTTGGAATTGGCCATTGTTCGAAACAGCAAGGAGATGAAGATTCTAGTGCCGACAGTTTCCAACAATGACATGATTACCAAACGAATTATCAACTGGTGCGGAGCTGTCATTCATGCACCTCACCATGCGGTTCTACAGGAGATCAAAAAACCGCCCTCTGGGGTATATGTGGTTTGGTGTTCTTCAGGCTCACCAGCTCTTCAGTATGGATTGGCATCAACCTACTTCATCACTAGTGTTAATGGAACTGCAACTCCAACACTGGAGGAGTTTGCTACAGAGATTTCCAAGGTTCCTGATGGAACTTATGTGAAATTACGTTTGGTAACTTTTGATAATGTTCATTTTGCATGTTCTATCAAGACGAACTATCACTATTTCCCGACAACGGAGAAGGTACGAGATGAGCAAGGGAATTGGAATGTTGCGGATAGAACGATAGAAGGAGGGAGTAGCTAGGGGCAGAGGCGGAGTGCTAATGGCAGAGACAGAGTGCTAATGGCTAGAGGCTAAGGAGGAGACTAAAAAAACATGTAAATAGAAAGCAATACGGCGAGCACGTTTCGCCGCGATATGACTATATAATTAATATCAAACTATTCATTCATTATTCTATGTACAAGTCTATGCAAAAGGCAAATATGATTTAAATCGGGTTCTCTGAGTCCCACTGGTGCTTCTGACGTTACCGTTGAGGGTTCTCAGGACCTTTGATTTTGACCAGCCAACGTTTCCGTGTTTTCGGCCTGGTCTTTTCTGAGGGTGTTAGAGAAATTACCGTATGGAGAATATGCAGAATATACAGTGGAACTATATGTGTAGAACTATATGTGCAGAACTATAAGATCTGAAAAACTACATTCTCACCTACCCTTTTAAAATCCCCATCTCCAGTAGGTCTTATACGCTTAGCAGCGCTTTTATTTGTCTTCAAACCCCGAATAAAAAGCTCCGAAGATGCTGGTGCTCGAAATGCTCGAAATATTCCAGAATTCCAGAACATGGTGGTTGAAGTCTGAAAAGTCAAGCATTGGGATATGGAGATCAATGAAGCAGTAGCAGTACCACAACGAACATACAATGAACATATATATATTTTAAGTACATACGATAAAAAGTCAATATAATCTATGCATCTACTTCTTGTCATCCTTATCTCCATCTAGCACCCCTCCCTTCTCAAACGGAGCATCTTTACGAGCATCGTCTATCATGGTCTTGATGCCTTTTTTCTGTAGTGCAACCTATAATGAGCATCCAGATCTAAGAATAAGTCGTTGTACACTTACATTTATACAATCTTGGTAAACCACCCAGAATTCTTCACATTCATTTGTAAGCTATATATTAGTTAATGGAACTGGTATTGTTCCTAGTGGACTTACCGATTTGCCCTTGAGGAATTCTACCGTTAGCTCATCAATATAAATTTAATAAATTTACATACTTTCACTGTACCATAGATTGAAACAATTATCATATGCCTGTTTTTTCTCGGTACATTCTGGTGCAAAGCTGGCCGACATTATATTTCCCATGAAGATGGTTTCTGTGGTTGTTTTATCAAAATTAGGTTTTTCATTTTCCTATGGCTGTGAATCTCAAAGACCCCAATGAGAGCTCTGCTCCCGTACGTAATTACACATAAACTATTTTAGCGGGTTTTATACCGCTTTTTGTTCCTCATTAATCTGATATTGATTTACCAATTAGTCCCGCTGTGGAGGCTCTTTTGGTCGTATTTCTCGCTGTTCAAACGGTGATCCACGCTTTGCACGCTGTCGATAAAACCATCCTTCCTGTCGGTCATTCTCCGATCCATCGGGAATTCCCTCGGCATGAGGATCACTGCTAAGAATGTCGCATTCTAGACGGCTTCGAGCCTCTCTGATTCGATCGATTTTCCATCCCGAAGTATACGCAGTTCCACCAGCCATTACTGTTCGCCCAAGCCGAAGATCTCTTCGTATTCCACAATACTTCTTGTCACTGGAGTATCGCCAATTAATGCAGTCCTCCACCCTTTCACAAGCTTCCTTGCATGCGTCCAACGATGCATGCGGCTTAATTGAGTTTTCATCCTCCAAACTAAAATCACTAAGATCGTACCCATCCTCGGTAAACTCAAACTCACTAGCGTTATTATCCCAATCCTTCTTCTCCTCCTCTATATACGGCAGGATGAAGTCTCGGTATATATCGCAGTACCGAATGTTGTTCTTGTTGGGCCCTCGAAGCTTTTCATATTCCCACAAAAGTTCTATGTCATGAGGCGGCACATGATGGAATGTCGCCAATCGAGTACACCAACGAACCCAATGGAAACTGATATCCCACATCTGATTGCCTTGGATGACGGAATCTGCGCTGATGGGCCCAATTCCCACGATATCCCGGAGATATTGAGACACCATTGCGTCACCACAACAAACGTCAAAGGTCATTTGTTCATAATGAGCCAAATAACGCTCGACATCCTCGATATCAAAGGCTTGACGCATAGCTTCATGAGAAAGTACGACGCCAGATCCGCCATGACAAAAGGGCAAATCGCCAAGTATGGCCACGGAGCCATAATAAATAGGTTGCGAGGGATCATGCTGCTTCAATTCCTCTAATAACGTGTCAAACATGATGTAGGAATCGCCGTCCATAAATATATACCAGTCGAGATCGGGAGCCGATTTCCAGGCATGGTATAGCATGGGGAGGTTTTTGAACTTATCTAGATCCCAGCCATCGTCTCCTCTCGCATCCGACGCAGGATGACTGGTATGATCCATATGGAACTCTCGCATGGTTCGGTACATTTCGAATTGCGGGGAATTCAGGGTTGCCGTGTTGAGGTTTCGGAGAACATCAATAACTTCATAACCGGCCATTGAGCCGGAACCGTCCGAGTAAAGAGCGAAATTAGGCACTCTGGTAAGAGTAGTGAAGAAATGAACGGGCATGCGTTTCCATAAAATGTTGGAACCTTCTTTAATCATGAGAAACACCCTATCAGAACCCTGCGCGTAGTCGGCACTTAGAGGCTGATGGAAGTTGTCATTTGGCGTCTTGTAGGGATCAACAGCAGGTACAGGACACCGTGTAGAAGCATTGTCCATGTAAATACCGGCTATTTGATCGTTCGGAGGCCTCCAAACCTCGTTGGTCTCGAACCTATATCTGGATTCTTGCGATGTTTCAAAGGGCCAGAGCGGCCAGTCGGGTTTGTCAGAGAAGACGAGTTTTTCGGCGGGTTTTCTCGAGTCGTTTGCACCACCAGACGCCTCTTGAGAAGATTTTTCTCCATGTGTTACAAACGGATGAGATCGATATCGAAAGTCATGCCTTGGTCCTGGAAGCAAGGACCCAGCAAACAAAAGACTGACAAAGAAACCTCCAATGGCAAGAGCGGCCAACAGAGCAAAGAAGTGGCGAGGTCCTGATCCAGTTAGCATTGACGATGCGATATATTGTACACAAGTCAAAAACACCTTTGTATACTCACCCATTATTAAAGCATGGAAAAGATAGGTTGTGGTGGTGGTAGCTAGGGCAAGGGCGGGAGGTCGATCTATGATAGCAAACTCTAAGATCTTCAAAGGGGGGGGGCTGTGGATTCAGCAAGTTAAGATGAGGCGTTTTTAAGATTATTGGCAGGCGGATCTTAAGATAATTCCCGGTTTAAATTTCACCGCCCCGTTTATATTGGGGTGCTTATTTTTTCATCCAAGGCGGCTTGTCTTGGCAGTGGTTGGCTTGGTCAGTTTTTGGTAGGCGAACAATTTTCTCCCGTCTTTTGTTTGGGTCGTTTAAGGTAAAAAGGCGCCAATTTATAGCCTTTCACTGTACCTGATGACGCAAGGTACCGAGCTGGGATTGATTGACCAGACAAGCGGAAACCTTGATAGAAGAAGCTTTAAATCTGATATTCAGCATCTGATACGGATATATGACGTGAGACTTGGCTAGCCCATGAAATTTGCATTTTGTCATAAGATTTTGTCAAAAGATTTTATCAGTTGATGATTGTGTAGGCCATATGTAACGAGGCAATTAGTTGATAGGCTATTAATATCTAGTAGGCAATAGGGCGAAGAAACAGAGAACAACAGGATTGTATGGATGGAGCCAATTGGCCAGTAAAAAATACCAAAAAAAAGTACAAAATTTTCCAATCTGATAATCAATTCAACAAAAAGCCATGTTCCATCGTATTTTTCAAAACAAATGGACCCTTTGTTATTTTTATCCCATAGTCCTTTTTCCTATTAGGAACAACCGTTTACGTATAACAAAACCACACACCCCCTGAGCTGTTATCTGTGTTTCACCAACAATATAAAAGTGCACTCCCTACGGGAAAAGTTTTGTAAATTGAGAAACGATAATTATTTCGACATGATGTACGACATGACTTACGACAATGATTTACGACAATGACTTACGATATTATTTACGATATGATTTACCTGAACCACCATATAAAGGAAATACCACTAATCACCAAGACTGATAATCACGCAACGAAAATTAACTGCACAAATCCATTTCCAAGCTCTCACATCTTACTTCCATGCCTAACAACGAATTCTCTCACTTAAAACACCTGCCCTCTGCCTCCAACCGTTTTCTCGTCACGTGCTCTCTTATCTTGTCGTTTCATTTCTCAGCCGCTTCCTTGGCACTGCAATAGTTATCCACCTTTGTTTGCGCATATGTTAGCGCTGCGTTAGAACATTACCCTCCATGATTCTGTACTGTAGATCTATTGACAATTCTTCGGTTATAATATGTCGTTGCTTGTTTTTAGCTTGGTTACTGGCTCTGGTGGTCCAGGGGGACCGGGCCCCGATTAATCAACTACAACTCAACGCACAGCAACTTCAATTGGACTCCAATGGACAATATAACCCGAATGCAGACGATAATATTAACGACATTAACGATTTTGAGCATGACAGTGACAACTTAGAGCAAAAGACACTGGAAAACAACGAATCTCATACGAGCCCGGCAAACGACATTAACGAACAACTTGCATCGCAAAACGAAATACTTGCAACCTTTTACGATAAACCACAAGATAAATGCTTGAATATCAAGGACATTAAGGACAAATGCGCATATGCTAGAAAGCACTGCGGGCACAAGCAGCCTGGTTATTTCAACTACATCGCCGCTTATTACTGCACGAAGTCCTGGCTACGGCCCTATTTCGTCAGTATCGGCCTGCTTTTCTGGCTCTTTTATCTTTTTATGGCAATTGGTATTGCTGCAGGAGACTTCTTGACGCCGAATCTCAACACATTCAGCCGATTGATCGGCTTTTCCGAGACTCTGGCCGGAGTCACTCTTTTGGCTCTTGGCAACGGATCTCCTGATCTGTTCTCTACTTATGCAGCCATGACGTCGGGATCGGGATCTCTGGCTGTCGGCGAGCTGCTGGGCTCAGCTGTGTTCATTACCTTGGCTGTAGCCGGCTGTATGAGCATCATTCACCCGTTCACAGTGCCCAAAGCCATATTTCTGAGAGATATTGGCTTTTTCATCTTCGCCATGATCATTTCTCTGTGGTTTATTTCCGACGGAATCTTGATGCTCTGGGAATGCTTGGTCATGTCAGGCTTATATGTTGCCTATGTTGTTCTAGTAGTAACATGGCACTATGTGGTAGAGCAGAGAAATGAACACAAGCTCAGGACATCTAGATCGAACGAAGAAATTCCGCCGTTGACTATTGATACTACTTTTGCACAGCAGGACGCTTTGGAGCGCAGTAGTGGCAGTAGTAAGAGCCACGAACAGGAGAACGCCGACGAAGAATACGCTGAAATGACCCATCTTATGCGTGACGTTCACAAACATGACGTGCATAAGCATGATATACATATTTATGGCGCTGTACAAGATGGCGAAGGAACCCCTCAAAGTACTCACGCGAACGAAGCACATGAAGAGCATCATCAGAATTACCCGTCAATACGGCCGTCGCTGATCAGCGCAGTGGAATTCTCTGATGCAATTAGACGCCTCAACAGGAAACGAAAGGAGCCTGGCCAAGGAACACCTTCTCCGATAGACGAAGTGCCGTCTTCTTCGACTCCTTTCTATTCACCAGCGCATAATCCTAATCTACTAGCCCCACAGTCTAGTCACAGCACACGCCAAGTTTCCCCGGAGATTTCACCACTGACAAGGCCGGCATCGTTCAGGTCTTTTGAGGAGGCCCTGGCTCTGAATGAAGGAAGCATTTCTGATAAGGGTCAACCGTATCAGATTCTCGCGGAACTATGTCCATCTCTGATTGATCTGAGACACAAATCACTTTTGAGTTTTCTCATGAGCATTGCAACTGCACCATATGTGATTTTGCTCAATCTATCGGTGCCAACGATAGAAAATTTCACTCTGGTAGATCATCCGGCTCGTCGTTCAAGTACGCTAACAATATCACCGGTGACCTCTAGGCATCCTTCGAATGCATCTGAGGAAGAGCAATTATGCTGCAAGAGATGGCTTCTTGAGGTGCAGCTGGTCGTCGCACCCTTTGTAATATGGATTCTGCATTTACCGGGATTTTCTACAATGCTGGGATACTGGATAACGTTGATCCCGTTATCTCTATCATTTATCTTGTTGATGATACAACGATTTGGAGTTCCCCCTGATCTGCCAATACCTGTGGCCAACGAGCGACTACAAGTGGTTTCCATGATGGGATTTATCATGTCCATTGTATGGATATCTGCTATAGCTAACGAGATTGTGGCAGTTTTACGTGCATTTGGCATCATATTTGGCATATCAGAAGCCATTCTTGGGCTCACGATATTTGCCATGGGCAACTCGCTGGGCGACTTGATAGCGAACATTACTATAGCCCGAGCAGGATTTCCTCGAATGGCTTTTTCGGCCTGTTTTGGAGGCCCATTGCTGAATATTCTCGTGGGAATTGGAGTTTCAGGCATGACAGTTATACTGAGAAAGAGAGGAGATCACCGAAGTGAGACTGAGTATCAGATAGATATCTCAACCAACTTGGCTCTATCAGGCATGACAGTACTTGTATCATCGATATTATTGTACATTTCGCTTCCGTTGAATCATTGGAAAACCAACAAAATAATCGGCTATTGCGGTATAGCATTGTGGGCCCTTTCGACCATTGTTAACATTATTCTTGAGATTCATCCTTGGAGCTGGTAGTTGTCCTAAGAGGCAACCATATTATTCGGGCTATGGTTAAATTGCTTATCCAGAGCCAAATACTCGAGCAGATTATCTGCCTTGTCTAATAAATAAACCATGTAGATGTGAATGAGTTGCTTCTTATCCACAAAGGCCAATGGCGAGGCTATTATTTTAGTTTTGATGCTTTCGGCTAGTTCACTGCCTTCTTCAATTGCTTTCATGAGATAGGATCTCCAGACCCTGAAATTCGTCGGATATTGACCTGTTAGCTGCTCAAACAATTGCTGAGAATGCTCGAGGTCGTTATGATACGTCTCGGCCATTAGAAGCTTGATATACAACTGAGCAGTGTCATTAGTTACAGTCCAAGCCAGTTGATTCAAGACCGAGAAACCAGATGAATCGGGAGTTTTTTCATGTATTTGTGCAAGCAAATGAAGAGTCTCGAAAGAGTCGGGAAATCGCTCCAAGATATCTTTGCAAATGGAACTTGCAGCTTCCAAATAGCCCAGCGATGCTTCAAACTTGGCATAACAATGCCGAATATTCAGATATGTAACAGGGAGAGTAGAAACAGCTCTTCTGTATACACTGCGAGCTTCTGAGATGTAGCTATGAGCAGAAAGCCATCTTATGTACCGAAGCCAGAATTCTTCATGAAGTCCAGTAGGCAACAGAGCACGCTCATAAAGCATTTTTATTTTAGCATGATTACCTTCAATTTCTTCGAAATTTAGGTATTTTCTCCACGAAATGATGTCAGACTCTGCTACATAGGCGACATGGAAAAACGGTCTTCGAATACTGAGTTCAAAGGAGATTCGTTTGGCGACCTCAGCTTGTGTTGATAGGTAAATTTCAATATAACTGCTGATCAAACGAGCACGCAGGTCTTTCTCTTTGGCGGTTTTCGACTCCAAAGTGATGTCTGAACCAGATAATTTCTCGACTTCTTGCTCGGCTTCAAACTGCTGTCTAAGATGAGGAGTCAATAGGACGTCCAAGGGCTCGTTCTCGATGAATTTTCGCAGAAGAGAAAAGAAGTATGCATATTGATGCAGTGGAATCCGCACAATTCGACCCAGAAGATGATAAACTCGGTATTCTTTGACAGGTGAAACTTCCTCCTCACGAGCCTCGAATTCCAGGTACTTTTCCCAAAACACATGAGCCAAAAAATGATTGCCTACAAATTGACTGGCCATTTCGAACAATTGGCGGGTTTTTGCAGCATCTGTAGCATTGTAAGTCATGACATAATCCATATAGTTTGCCCATAGATCAACAGAGTATGGAACAGCATTGACAGCACGGCGATAAACCTGCAATGCACGTTCACCAAATCCGTATTTGAACTCGTTTCTAGCATATAATATCCAGTATCCATGACATAGCGGGAATTTTTGCAGCATTTGATCATACGAGGCTCGAAAGATGGCCAGAGCCTGAGGACTGGAGTACCGAGAAAGCCCGCCTTCTAATCTGTCAACAGCAGCAAGCAGTTCCTGCCATACCTCGAAATCATCCGGATTCGACTCGAGCGCCCGGGCCTTTTCAGTCCAGAGCCCTGCACGTTTGATGCCTTCTGCAGACGGCAGGCTCATGTTGGTAGTTGGGAGGTGGGAGATGGGTGAAATTCGTGATGTAGGCTTTAAAAAGAAGTGTGATTGTAGCCTTAGATAAAACTCTCTTCAGAACTAATGGTATCTAGTGGATAACACGGACTTGGCAAGATACAGCATAATTCAAAGAAAATAGATAGGTAAATAGATATAGAAGAATGATATAAAGTATTTATATGAATATTTATATGAATATTTATACCAATTGTAGACATCACGGCTGTACTTTTAGTTGGGTCTCCCAAGAGAATGCAACAGCGAAATTTCAGTTTCGGAGTGCAAAATGCTCCTTTCGGGACGAAAAAATGCTCCTCGAACGATTATCAGATAACGGAGAGCTCGACGAAACGACGCCGAATGAAGATGAAATCACGCAAGAAGTTGCAATTGTAGAGTTTAACGTATTCCCATCCAAAATATCCCCTTATCTCACCTACACACCTCCCAACTCCCCCCCTCTCCCTCCCTTTCCTCTCCACCAATGTGCGCTCTCCCATTTCCAATTAGCCGCAAAACAAGTCGAAAAATTCTAATTTTCCACCTCTCCAATGCCGACAACGCTCATGGAACCCATGGATTTCTCCCCAGATCCGCTGGCTCCTTCTCCAGGATATACTCCCGATCAACCTGCGACGGCCATACGTCCCGATAGATATGACGATGATTGTAAGTCCAAATATTGCTTGTGCTTGTTTCGGTTACTGACCATGTTGATATAGTCGATCCCCGCAAACCCAAAGTCATAATAGGAGGCCGAAAGAGCCAGCTGGCCGTTGTCCAGTCTCGTCATGTTGGAAAGGAGCTTCGAAGAGTTCATCCCGGACTCAATTTCCCGGTGTTGGCTGTTTCTACGCTCGGTGATAAGGTGCATAACCGACCTTTGTATGCTTTTGGAGGAAAAGCCCTCTGGACCAAGGAACTGGAGACTCTGATGCTTGAATATGTAGAGGGATTCGAAAGAGTCGATATCATTGTGCATTCACTCAAAGATATGCCGACGCAGCTTCCTCCAGGCTGTGTTTTGGGGGCCATAACTGAACGGGAGGATCCCAGGGACGCAGTTTGCATGCGAATCGGCTCTCCATACAGGCATCTGAGAGATTTGCCCGATGGAAGTATTGTAGGCACGTCGTCAATTAGGCGATCGGCCCAGCTCAAACGAAGTTATCCGAGACTGCATTTTGAGAGCATTCGAGGCTCTATACACACTAGAATCGAGAAGCTGGACCATGAACAATCCGAGTACCAATGTGTAGTACTTGCGGCTGCAGGATTGAATCGGGTAAAGCTACATGATCGCATTTCGTCATTTTTGGAGTCTCCCGATATGTACTATGCTGTGGGGCAGGGTGCTTTGGGTCTCGAGATACGGGCTGGAGATGAACGAATTAAACGACTGGTTCACAAAATCAACCATAATCCTACCAGTAGATGCTGCTACGCAGAACGAGGACTCATGAAGGCTCTAGAAGGTGGGTGCTCAGTTCCAATTGGAGTGGAGTCTACATTTGACGAGGATACCAATACACTAAGTCTACGTGGAATTGTAGTCAGCGTGGACGGAACAAGAACAGTTACAGGAGAGGAGATTTCTGTTGTACACAGTGACGAGGAAGCCGAGCAGGTGGGATATGCACTTGCAAACAGGCTGATCAAGCTTGGTGCAAAGAAGATATTAGATGAAATCCATCTGGATCATATAAAGTAAGCGACAGGGGTACAGACTGGGATATTTAAGATTGGGATTAAATATATGTACAAGATGGGCTGTAAATAGGAATGACTGGATAATAGTGATGGGCATGGATGAATCAGCTAACGGTCATATGGGAATGGGATAGGATAGAACGATTATAAAGGTATAATACAATGCGATAGGATAAGGGAGTTACATTGTGGGGATTTAGAGTATTAGTTTACAATACCGTATTGTAATAGCTGCTTATAAGATCGACTTTTTAGAGTATTTGTTATCACTGGCCATTCTTCTGCGGAATTACCCATCTCGGCATCTCCGCACTCACCCAAAATCTTCCACCCAACCTCATCTTTCTCTCTTCCTTCTATCAACATGGCAAAAGACAATAAACAGCTGTCTGTAAAGTCGAAGCCAAGACCCGCAAGGGTTCAGGTTGATCCAGATACTGTATCTATTGACGAGAGACCGGTGCAGAATGGCTCTGTGTTCAATATCTGGTATCTTAAATGGTCTGGAGGAGATCGAGAAGACGGACAAACGAAATCACAAGGTCGATGCAATATAGCGCGTGATTCGGGGTATACGAAAGCCGACAAGGTGGCTGGAAGTTATTTCTGCTTTTATTTTGCCCGAGGGTTGTGTACAAATGGCAAAAACTGCGAGTATTTGCATCGATTACCGATCGTTAGCGATATTTTCCCACCAAACGTCGACTGTTTTGGAAGAGACAAATTTTCAGATTATAGAGACGATATGGGTGGTGTTGGCTCGTTTTTACGGCAAAATCGTACTCTGTATGTCGGCAGAATTCATGTTTCTGACAATATGGAAGAGAAGATCAACCGGCAGTTTTCCGAATGGGGAGATATTGAACGCATTAGAGTACTCAATAATCGAGGTGTGGCGTTTGTAACGTACAGAAACGAAGCAAATGCTCAGTTTGCTCGTGAAGCTATGGCCCATCAGAGCCTGGATAACGACGAAGTTCTCAATGTTCGCTGGGCTCACGAGGACCCGAATCCCGTTGCCAGAGTTCGAGACCAAAGGAGACTGGAAGAGCAGGCGACCGAAGCAATTAAGCGGCTTTTGCCAGAGTACGGAGGTGGAGTGAAAAAGCAGAAAAAGCCGGCAATAGAAGAGAACAGTCAGGAGGAAAAGCCCAGCGAAGACGACAATAAGAAGCTAAGCGACGACAGCAAAGAACAAAAGGCTCTTCCTGAGCCGCCTAAAAGTAATGGGATTTTATCCGGGATCGCTCTGGCCGAACTACAAAATATATCAGAGCTGCCCAAGGCCACAGCACCCAAAAAGAAGCTTCTTGCAGGCTACGACAGTGACGACGACGATTGAGAAAACTCTCGCGATTAATTTATAAATATTTACATGGAGACTGCTTACATGGAGACTATTTACATGAGACTACGCCCCCTTAACTTGCCTATATTTGGAGGCTTCTAACCTCCTGAGTTCCCCTGGCACGATGCTCACGGGAGAATCTTGAAGCAACAGGCGCAAGTCATACAACACAGGGGCATCTTCAACAGCATCCAGAAACGTTATAGCTGTGCCGTGCTTGCCTGCTCTTCCGGTTCGTCCGATTCTATGTGTGTATTGCTCAATGGTTCGTGACATCTGCAAATTCAACACCAGGCTAACGTCGGGGATGTCAATACCACGGCCAGCAATATCAGTGGCCACCATGACCTGGGCCTCGCCCGAGCGGAGCTGTGAAAGGGCTTGTTCACGCGAGTCTTGTGTTTTGCCGCCGTGCATTTCTACTGCCTTGATGTTAGCAGCCCATAGCGCATTGAGAGCCAGCTCGCAGTTTCTTTTGAAATTGACAAACACAATGATCGGAGGCTTGTATAATTTTGAACTGACGATGTTGACCATGCGCTGCAATCGTTTTTCTTCCGATGAGATGAACTCAATTCGCTGCTCCACATTATCAGTGGCTTGGCCACGATTACCAATAGTGACCATTCCAGGCTTGACTAGGTACTTTTGAGCCAGGCTTTCGATTACTGGAGGCATTGTAGCGGAGTACATCATAGTGAGACGGCGGCCTTTTCCGAAAGATTGAAGAATAGTAGTCAGCGATCCTTCGAAGCCTAGATCAACCATTCGATCTGCTTCATCTAAAACCACGTAATGGCACTGGTTTAGAACGAGAATTCGGCGATCCAACATATCGACAAGACGGCCTGGGGTTGCAATGAGGATTTCTGGGCCTTCTTGCAGATTGTAAGCTTGCTCTTCTATGGAACGACCTCCAACGATCGAGACACATTTGTAGTTTAGAGGAGAGCAAAACTTCATGGTTTCGGCCTCTATCTGCTGTGCTAATTCACGTGTAGGTGCCAGCACAACGGCATATGGCCCGTTGGTCATTGTTACTGGAGTTAATCGAGGTAAAGTCATGATATGAGCCAACATAGGAATCACAAAGCTGGCCGTTTTACCGGAACCGGTCTCAGCGACTCCAATAACGTCGCGCGATGACAGTGCTATAGGAATAGCAGCTCTTTGGATTGGCGAGGGCTCTTTATAACCACAGGATTCTATGATAGCTAGAAGCTCCTTTGGAATAGCACCTTCCTGCCATGAACGCAGCGGGTTAGGCATGTCGCCTCCTCGGGTGACAATCTGATAGTCTTCTTTGAAAATACGCCAGTCACGGTTCTTCATCATGTCGAGTGGTTTCTGCGACCAATGGCGGTCGTTCCAGTCTATGCGTTTCTTCTTGGTAGCAGACTCCTCAGGCTCGTCCTGCCTAGACTTGGCTGCGTACTGGTATAAATAGTCATTTGGATCAGCTGTATCTTCTTCTTCTTTCCATTCGAATAAAAACCGGCCGTTTTCAAGCTGCGGTGGGCCCTGTGCAGGTCTTTTCGGTGGTCTCGACGGCCGATCCCGCTGGTTTCTGGCATTTTCTTCCTTTTTCTCATCCAATCGTCCGTTTTCTCTTCCATTTGTCTGTTTTCCACCGTTAGGCAGCTCCTCAGCAGCCTGTGCATTTCGTCTTTCAAGAGCCAATTTCTGTCTCTCAGCTTTTGATAGAAACCTCGGCCGACTCGACTCGAGTTTGTCTTTTCTCTTCCTGTCGACCAGCTCGTCTATCGAAAGCGGTCCGCTCATGTTAGTTGGAGAAGGAAAAATCAAAGGTTTCTGACGTTCTGATTTCAAGCTGATTCCCAGCTTTAAGTTGATTTCTAAATTTCAAGTTCTCCCAAGTTGATTCCCAACTCCAAGCTTACTGATTCCCAAACTTCGATTCCCAATCTTTAAGCTCTCCCAATATCACTTTTGCCTTCTTACAACATCATCATGCCAGACGAGACGGAAGACGTGAACATGGATAATGCGCCTCAGGAGGTGGCCGGAGCCGAGTCCCAGGCTCTCGTGGTCGATGACATCAAGCAGATGTACGCCTATTTGGAGACTGCCGTGTCCAACTTTGATCCTCGGTTCACGCTTAAGGTGCTACGAGGGCTGCCGTCGCTAAGAAAACGAGCCAATGCTCAGACGTTGGAAAGCGTCGTCGAATCGACGTATCCTGAGAACGACGGGTCGAGAGATGTGCTGATTGCTGCGATCAAGGGCCATGACATTGCTGCAGACGTAGCTGCTGGCCACACCAGCCCATTGACCCTGTTACCGGAAATCGACATTTTTGTCCATTTGCTTGTCCAGGTCTGGATATTTTCGTCTGGCGGTGATTACAAGGGTTTCAGTGCATATTTGATTCATCGTCTACAGTTGTATAACCGACGGTCGTTGGACTACTTAGCTGCTAAGGTTTGGTTTTACTATAGCCGATCGGTTGAATTGAACGAGGACGCTGATTTCGAATCAATTGTACCGTTGCTTCTGAGAGCTTTACGTACAGCCACGCTGAGAAATGACTCGGAAACTCAAGCTGCATTGATTACTCTGCTGTTGAGGAACTACTTGGCCAACAACCACGTGACGGAAGCAGCCAATCTAGTCGCCAAGACGTCATTTCCCGAGTCGGCCTCGAATGCTCTGGCTGCTCGATATCTGTACTATCTTGCGTGGATTAACGCCATTCAGCTGGATTATTCATCTGCCTTTGAGCGAATCACCGCAGCCATTCGTAAAGCCCCTCAGACCCCACTGGCAATTGGATTCCAGCAGGCTGCTCACAAGCTCAGCGTTGTGGTCGAATTGCTGATGGGCGATATTCCAGACCGCTCCTTGTTTAAGGAAGCGACTTTGGAGAAGTGCCTGGTGCCGTACTTTGAAATCACCAAGGCCGTTCGACAAGGCAATGTAGCCATGTTCTCGGAGGTGGTCCAACGACATCAAAAGACGCTCAAGAAGGATGCAGTATATGCTTTAGTTCTGCGGTTGCGTCAGAATGTCATCAAGACGGGCATTCGAATCATGTCGCTGACGTACAGTAACATTTCACTGCGTGATATATGTATCCGTTTGCATCTGGACTCTGAGGAATCAGCAGAATATATGGTGGCCAAGGCTATTCGAGACGGTGTAATTGACGCAGTAGTCAACCACGAAAAGGGCTACATGCAGTCGAAGGAGATTGTTGATGTATATTCGACGACGGAGCCCCAGGAGACTTTCCATGAGCGAATCAAGTTCTGCATCTCGTTGCACGATGATAGCGTCAAGAGCATGCGATATGCTCTCAACGATCATAGAGGCGATCTGAAGACGGCCGAGGAGGCGCGTGAGCGGGAAAAGGAGCTTGTGAACGTGATACAGGATAACTCGGACCTGGATCCAGACGATGGGTCGTTTTAGATGTAATTAGAAGTAGAGGCGAAAGTGGAGAAATGTATGCGAGTCGGAGGTTTCTATTTTCGAATTTTTAATAATTATCATTGAATGAGTTGTGCTAAGCTCGAAATCTAGTAGCTCTTAAGGCACGTCTTAGGCACGTCTTCTACTTCACTAGTTTCTTCAGTAACTCTTCCCATTTCCATCACCACCATGGAACAAGATATCCAGGTCTCGTTACAACCTCAGGGCCAGGAGGAAGAGACAATTCCAACGTAAGTAGTTAAAGATACAGAACTGCACAATATAGCATTAGCATATCCATTATATATCGTATAGCCCGCTAACATCAGCGAATCATGGAGTTTGGCCCATTTGATTCCACGAATAGTGGCAGAACGAGGCAGTTTCGTCAATATCACAGAAGCTGATTTGCTCGAGGAGATCAAGAAAGCAGAGAGCAAAGACGACGAGCCTGAGACGGAGATTCACGAGGATACAGAGATGGCAGAAGCCGGACAGGAGGCTGATTCGGACCAAAATGGCCCTGAAAACGTACAAAAGACATTCCATGAACGTCGCACGGAACTCATAAACTTTGCACGTTCAGCATTGAACGAATCGGCATTATCGTTGGACTTTGTAAGTCTGCTGCTCTCCAGTCAACGGCCTGCTGCTGCAACGACTTCAATGAGCCCGCTTCTCAAGCAAAACGTCCCTGTGGGCTCATTAGGTGCTGATTCGATATCGGTGAATGTTCCTGTCGACGATGCTGCTGTTGCTGCTGGATGGAAACTCAATTCGCTGAATAAAGCTGCTACTTCACTTAGTGAGGCTTCTAAGAGACTCCAGTCCGAAGTTATCAAAGAACAAACATATTGGAGTAGCATAAGCGAACTTACTGAAAATGGAGAGGTTCTGTTCAGGGTAAAAAGAGGTGACATTCGACGTCTTTGCGTCAAGTATGGATTTAGCGATGCTGGTTCTCAGTACCGACGCAACAACGGAGTAGCCATTGTCAAGCGTGGTGAACAGGGCAAGCTTGCATTTGCCTACGATAATCCCGTCAATAACAAGTTTATACGGGTTTCCATATATGAGACTGTGGACGGTGAGAGCCGGCGAGTCGGCTGTTCGACCTGCTCATACAAGCCATTGACTGACGAAAGCAGTCCTTTGGACCAGATTTCTCATGCACGAAACCAGCTCATTGAGGAGGAGTTATTTTACGAGATTTTCAAAGAACGGCGCACATTAGCATCGTTGAAAACAAACGTCACTGATGATAAGGTGTCTATTGTGCTGTATGATGAAACATTGGAGATCGAATATGTGACTGATGCCAGCGATGAGCAACAGGACGTGGAGTTGTTTCCGTCTTCACTGAGGGCTGATTTGATTTGCCAGTTGCTCCATCTTTTACTTTGCAATGCCTATGGACGAAACTTGGAGGCCCGACAGAAACGACTGCCTAGCCCAATCAACACAAAAGCCAACAAGTCGGATGCCCCGTTATTTATTTTGAGACCGCTGGTCGCTCATATTCTTCACCGAAAGATTCTCAAAAGAACCAGTCGAAGTCTGGAGCTGATACTTACAGATCATGGCCTGGCAGTCGATGATCTGCATCTGGACATGTACAGTAACGCCAGCCCTGAAAAGAAGGCGGAATCTCCACTAGGTGTACTGGTTCTACCGCCTCTAAGCAAGTTCAAATTCAGCTGCCGCGGCCTACACATAACGTTGACAGTGATATCACCGGTCCCAGGGTTCCAGCCGTTGTATTCAGTCACAGCGACGCAGAACGACCAGACGGTCTCGACGATTGGAGTTTACGAGTTGACGGAGCTGGAAGACTGGCTACGATGGATATTGAATAAATACCAGAAGCTGAAGGAGTGACGCAGGGGTGTGTATTGAGTGGCTGGGCGAGTGCTGAACGGTACGTTGATTGACGACAGTACGCTAATTGATCAGCTACAACAACAGTACAGAAACTTCTTCGACTCTCACCAAACCCAATTGTTAATACAGCATAACTTAATATCATAACATTAAATATTCCCAGATTCCCCCGAGCCTATTTCCAATAAACACCTATCACTGGGCCCACCTAATCGCTTACTAAGCTCCCCACACACCAGCCTCGGCAGCCTGCAACCTCATTTTCTTCACTTACCACTACAATGAGCTTCATGAACGGTGGCGAATGCTCGACGAGTGCGAATCCTCTCAGTCAGTTCACCAAGCATACGACTGAGGATCGCTCATTGCAGTATGATCGGGTCGGCAGCGGCGTTGGAGCCGGTCCGGGACTACGCTCTAATATCCGTAGTGCTTCAGCCGAAGACCAGCAGCTAATGGCCAGTTTTCAGCAGGGAAACAGCGGCCCGGTAGCTCGAGCAAGCCCGTTTCAGATGGAGAATATGAGAAATGAGATTGGAAACGTGTCCAATAGAAACACCGGCTGGACAAAGGACTTTCGATCCGTCAGCATGCCGGTTTCCTCCAGGGTATCGCCTACGGAAGCGTCTCAGGGCCCCGAGCGGGCTAGATGGGCCGCCGAATTCCAGCAGCCAGGCCCAATGTACGGCAAGCAGTCTTATCAACCACGGAGCTTCATGGCTGATGGAGTGCCTCGGTTTTCTCCTCAGTTGAGCCAAATGTACAATAGCGGATCGTATATGAGTCAGAACGGCTACAGCACAGCATCGCAGAGCCGTACTAGTGACCGAATTGTGCAGTTGGACGATGAGAAGTGGGAGGAGCAGTTCAAGCAGATAGAGCAGGAAGATATCAAGGGCAAAGGGAAAGCCACGGATCAGGATTCAGGCCGAATGCAGATGGATGAAGAGGACACCAAGTTCGATGCTGATCAATTTGAAAATGTCTGGAACAAGATTCGTTCGGAGGTGTTCAACTCAATGGAGGATATGGACGGCCCGGCATGGGATCGAGACTTCCAGGAATTCACCACATCCAGACCACAATACGGCGATTATCAGTTTGAAGAAAACAATCAGTTCATGGACCAGGATGATGCCTACAGAATGGGCGTTGAGCTGATGGACAGTGGTGCCAAGCTGTCTGCTGCAGTGTTGTGCTTTGAGGCTGCTGTTCAGAAGAATCCACGACATGTCGACGCATGGGCCCGTCTGGGAGCAGCACAAGCGCAAAACGAAAAGGAAGATTCAGCTATACAAGCTCTGGAGCGATGCATTCAACTTGATTCTGGAAACCTGGATTCTCTGATGTTTTTGGCTGTCTCTTACACCAACGAAGGGTACGAGAACGCAGCGTATGCCACCCTGGAAAAGTGGATTGCATCCAAGTACCCTGCATTGGTAGAGCAGGCTCGAAATGCCGAGCCCAAGCTGGAAAACGAGGACCGATTCAAATTGCATAGTAGAGTGACTGAGCTGTTCATTCGGGCCGCTCAATTGTCTCCAGAAGGAGCCAGCATCGATGCCGATGTCCAGGTGGGACTCGGCGTACTTTTTTATGGAAGCGAGGAATATGCTAAGGCCATTGACTGTTTCCAGACAGCTCTGAGTGTGCGGCCGGAGGATCCTCTACTGTGGAATCGACTGGGGGCAACACTGGCGAATTCCGACCGATCTGAGGAGGCCATTGAAGCTTATCACAGAGCACTTAGTCTACGGCCGTCGTTTGTTCGAGCTCGGTTCAACCTGGGAGTTTCATGCATCAATATTGGCTGTTATAAGGAGGCTGCACAGCACCTGTTGTCTGCACTCTGGCTGCATGAGGTGGATGGACCGACCGACGAGCAGCTGGCGAACCAAAGCAATAACTTATACGAGACTTTGCGAAGAGTTCTCATGGCTATGGAGAGGTTGGATTTGATGGAGAAGGTGGGTCCGGACATGAATCTTGATGATTTCCGACCATATTTCGAGTTCTAAGCATTTGGCGTCACGTTGAATATATATAGCATTTTAATATGATGAAACTAACACTATGGGAAACAGAAAACCTGACTCAATCAACGGCTATCTGTCTCAGTTTACCCCCGTGCTGTCTCACAGATATGTCGTATCGCAGTTACCCTACCATCACCACCCTTTATACACAAACATACTTCACAAGCTTCATCTACCGTAACAAGCAAAAAAGCACCACCATACCATGGGATTGGACAGCGAGCCCAAATGGAAACCCGGTAGTTCACGGAGAAGCCGCCAGTTCGAGAAGTTCGTGGCCAACACGAAGCGAGTATTTGGCAATCTGGTGCGCCGTCGGCTGGTTGCGGTTATCTTCGTGGCAGTTTGTATCATCACATTGATCACCGGCGTGCCATTTTACTCACATTTTCACTGGGGCGGAGGACGCATCGTGGTGATTCTGGCTGCCAACGAAGGAGGCGGCGTGATGCATTGGAAAGGAGCAAAAGAATGGTCGGTCGAGAGGTCGTCGATAGCCAATAAGAAGGACTATTGCAATCGTCACGGATATCACCTTGCTATCAAGGACTTGCTGGCCAAGAAGCGATATGCACATGAATGGCGCGAGTCGTGGGAAAAGGTCGATTTGATTCGGCAGACCATGCGGCAGTTTCCGAACGCCGAGTGGTTCTGGTGGTTAGATTTGCATACTCATATCATGGAACCTCAGGTGAGTCTGGAACAACAGATTCTCAGACATGTCAAGTCAAATACGACTGTGCGAGATTTGTATGGGTTTAATCCTTTGGCTCTTGAGCGGGATATTCCCTTTGTGGATCTCAGTCAGCCAGTTGATCTGGTTCTAGGTCAAGATTGTGGAGGCTTCAACTTGGGATCTTTTCTTATCCGTCGCTCGGAATGGAGCGAGAAATTGCTGGATCTTTGGTGGGATCCTGTTTTTTACGAACAGAAACATATGGACTGGGACCATAATGAACAAGATGCTTTAGAATACATGTACTCGTCTCAGGCCTGGGTGCGGTCGAGAATAGGGTTTGTTCCACTGCGAAAAATCAACGCGTTTCCTCAGGGTGCCTGTGCCGAGCAGGCTGATGACCCTCAGTTTTTCTACAATGAGAAGGATCGGGATTTTGTCGTTAATATGGCGGGATGCCAGTACGGTAGAGACTGCTGGGGAGAAATGGAACACTACAAGGCTCTAAGCAAGAAGCTGCATAAGAAGAAGTTCTGGCTATTCTAGTAAAAAGGTACGGAGTTAATAGAAGATTTATAGAGCTGGAGTTGAGCAGGAATATGTATCTCATGAAATATGACTGGTTGTAATGTAGAGTACTATGGGTACGTAGAAGTAACCTAGAACGTATACGGTTAACCAGAACGTAGAACGAGCATACAACACCAGTAACGTATAAAGTAACATCATATTCAGTAGTAGACTATTACTGTAGCTACACATTACTAGTAACTAATTACTAGTAGTTAAATATTACTAATAGCCAATTATTACTAGCTAATTATTACTAGCTAACTATTACCACCTAATTACTACTCATTCTTCTACCGGCTCCTCCCCTCGATAATGCTCATGGATTCCCCGTCGTCTGAACTCATTTCGCTCTTCCCTCAGCGACAAAAAGATCCAGAAATTTATAGCTATTTCGAAAAATACCACTGTAAATACAATGCTATTTGAAAAATATTCCGTATGATAAAGTATAGCATATGCAAGGACCAAGAAATAAAGTGTTAATCGTAGAGGAACCGTGACATCGAAAAACTCTATGTAATTTGTTACCGACAATGCTGGCAAGTCGCTCAATGCCATGACAGTCAATAAAACTGCACAAAACCCCACCAGAGGATTCTTTTCTACATCAAGCAGATCCTACGCTAGTTAGCAAATGTCACAGGATCAACGTGATTTGGTTTCACAATGTCAACATACCATATCCATGCTCTTAGCCATTATAAGAATAGAGGCATTCTCGGAAAAACTCGTTACATCTTTGACGAAAAGGAAAGCTAACGACCATAGGAACGAGCTTCGAAGAATGATCAGCGAACGAGCACTAATTACAGCCATGAGGGAGGATTTGGAGGAGAAATTAACTGCTGGAATTTGGCGAGCATTCGGCTCGGGGGGCAGGCACGTGAGAAGGCACGTGATGCATCAACGTTGAAAACATATCATCAATTACTTCATTACGTACGTGATTTTACTACATATTACTGCATATCTCAATAATTCCCATATAAACGCTCCAATCCATCTCAAATAATACTCCTCTCCCCCGCCTAACCCCCCCCTCCATCCCTCCCCTCCCTCATCTCCTCCCTTCTCCATACTCCCAAAACCTATCCTTCCTACCATCACATTCAGAACAACGGCACCACAAAGAGCTGACATCTCCTTCAGCATCCCGTAGTTTGCAAACAAGCTGCACGATCTAGTCAATTTGCGTACTATCTGCCATGTCTGATTCCATGTTTGATGGAGACAACAGTGACTTCAGCCAGTATGTCAATCTGTCTATGGGCGGCGTAGACCCGACCAGCCTTTCATCGGGCGGTTTTGGTAAGTATAGCGGTGTTTTAGGGGTAGTTTTTTTTTGTGAAACGGGCCATTCTAACTATTTCAGGCTTCGACTCGAGCTCTATGTTTGGAAGCGACATGAATTCCAGTGGACTGGGTGATTTCTCCATGTCTAATACAAACAAATCTAATGGTAGCAGCGGGTCCATTCAACCCTCAAACCTTGTTTTACCGAATATGTTCAATAACGACTCGTATGGAGATAACAGCTTTGGTTCTGGCTCGAATGAAACGCAGAATTTCTCCAACGTGAGCATGAATAACAGCTCCAATTTCAACGGGCTCGGGGGTGTTGGAAATAATGTGTTTAACACGTCGGGAAATGCAAGCAGCGGTGGAGTCATGAGTCCTCAGATGGGTCATACTGGTACCAGCGTTTCGCCATCGCCATATGGTAACATGTCACATCAGCAGAGATCTTCTCATGATTCTAGTTACGGCCATCAGAGAGCTCCTCTACCTCAACAGCTGCTGCAAGAGGCTCAATCCAACAGCCCTCAGATGACAAGCCAAAGCTCCATGCAGAACTTGATTTCTCCTCAGCAGAGCATCAGCCCAAACCAGGTCAATGATTTCCAGTTCATGTACCAACAGCCGCAACAGTCTCAACGGTCTGAACCTGCTCAGCAGCCTGTTATGAGAAACTTCAATTCGTTTTCAATGTCTGGCATGGATTCATCTGGCGGCCAGCATAGTCAATTCAAAATCCAGCCAGAGCCACAGCTACAGAGACAGCAGTCGTTTAGTTCTCAGCATCAGAGTCCTCAGCAGCCTTCTCAACAACTGCCAACCCCACACCCTACACAATCAGCACAATCAGCACAACAAGCTCAGCAACAACGACTAGAGTTTAATCTGAGTGCATACAATCCTCATCAGATCAAATTGATCCAACAGAAAATGGCCAGCTTAACTGTACCTCAGCAACAGAACTTTATGCAAAGACTAGCTACGGCAGCCCCAGGACAACGACAGCACCAAAATCAGCAACAGCAGCAGCAACAACAACAACAACAACAACAACAGCAGCAGCAGCGAGCTCCTCAACAACGACAGCCTCAACAGATGCCCCATATGTCGGTGCAACAGTCTCAATTACAGAGTCAACAGCGCGCTTCTCCTAGTAATGTGGGCCAGCTGGGTCAAATGAGTCAAATGGCTACACAGTCACCTTCCAATCTTGGCTCTTCTAACGGACAAGCGGGATCACCGCGCACGACGACCACCACATCCTCTAGTGGTACGACTGCCGCGAATCGGGGTGAAATTTTTCTAAAATCGGTCATGGAGCTTATGCAGCGACGAGGAACTCCCATAAGCGGCAATCCGGTAATATCCGGTAAACTTGTACATTTGTACGTCTTATACGGAGCAGTCATCAGACAGGGAGGCTCTCAAAAGGTAGCGCAAGCCAATTTATGGCCAGATATAGCTGCTTGGCTTGGATTCAACTTATCGCAGACACCAGACGTTGTTTCAGAGCTCAGTAGTTGCTATAACATGATGCTGTTACCTTTTGAAGAAGCCATGATGAATTCACAGCAGCTTAGGTCGAGAACAAGACAGTTCCAGCAGCAGCAGCAACAGCAACAACAACAACGGGCTCAGCAACAGCAGTCACCGGTGCCACAGCAGATGACACAGCAACAGCAGGTACCTCAACAAGCCCAGTCTCAAATGCCTCCTCATGGACGTACACCATCAGCCTCTTCAGTGACTACCTCAAGCCCTATGATGCAGCAAAGCCAGACACCAGCACCATTGGTTTCTCCTGCAATTCCTCAACAAACCGGCATACATCAGCGACAGTCTTCTGCTTCAACCCCTGCTGCTCAAAGTTCGCGCTCGAATACTCCAATTCAAGGCACATCTCCTGGAAGAATGCCTGGTCGTGATATGCTGCCGCCTACTAGACAAGCATCACATGGGAGTATTGGTAGTGCTCGTTCTTCCACTCAGCCGCGACCAACGGCTAAATCAGCCAAGTCTGATGGTCAGAAGGATGGCATTGTCAGTCTTTCAAAGACGGCCGATGGCAAATATGCTACCAAAAGGAGGCTTATTGAAAATTGTGGTGGAACCGATGTTCGTCAAATCATTGGTGCTGGTACGGACCTTGATAATCTGCGGCTGAATTTCCCGCAATTGATGGACTTCGGAGCTGTGGATCTTCATACCCTTGTCATGGCTCTGCAGAGCTCTATTTCTGGTGAGGTCAGACAAGCTCTGGATAAGCTGATTGTTCTGAGCAGTCACCAGAATGTGAATTTAAGTTTGCATGATTGCCCTGGTTTGCTTCAAGCTATAGCTGGAGTTGGCTCTGGTCTTTTGATCTCATTAAAAAATGGGACAATTAGCCAGCTTGTGTCCAAGCCCACGAGGGAATATTCAGTTGAGGAACTGGAAGATCCCGTAGAAAACAGTATCGAGACTGTATTCAAGCAATATAGTCGGAAAGCTTCGGATAATAATGATGTTTCTTTCAGGGTTTCTGGCGATACTGGACAAGTTATAGGGGACGAGCCTGTATACGAGGGGATGAACATAGACGCGCCGCCACATTCCGAGGTTCGCGACGAGGATATGCCTGATCTGGAAGAAGAAGAAGATGCTGATGCAAAGTTACTTAATGAAAGTCAGCCTTTTGGTTTTGTCAATTATCAGGATATGTGCAAAAAATGCACGGAGGAAATGAGTGAGCTTGACAGTAGTCATGTGGAATTCTGGGAAAAGAGTACTGTCGATAGATTGATTTGTGTCACTACGCTGTTGCGAAATCTTTCATTTTTGGATGCTAATCGCCCTGAGGTTATTAATAACACCAGCACAATGCAGTTCCTCTGGCAACTGTTGTTCTCGCTTGGGGATAATTTTGGAACAGGGGTAATCAAGTCAAGTAAGAGACGGCTAGATCTTATCAAGGATGTTCTGACAATATTCTCGAATATTGCTCTTTCCTTGGTTTTGGACAATGCTAAAGAAGCTCTGGCCCTCATATTACTCTGTCTGTCTTTTACGCCTGTTTCCAACCCGTTCACGGTTTCTCCAAAGGCTCACTTAACATTTGGCTACTATGATCCTTCAGTGCATCGTTATCTGCCATTAGCTGTGGATGTTCTTGCGAAGATCATGCCTCGAGATCCTCCTAATCTGCAGCTAATAGAATCCGTGATGCTCGGAACGTGTCGAGATTCTGATTATCTCAAATTATTTAAACGATATCTGGATGGTCGACAACCGTATCCGTATGAGATCATGACAAGGATTTTTGGATTGGCCATTTGTACAGTTCCTCGAAGTGACTTCCGAGTCATTCCGCACTCTTTGGATCTGAGGCGTCCTCTGCTTCACGAAAGCTTATTGATTGCCGATATGGCATGCAGTATGATTCCATCTGCGGAGAAGTCAGCATCTGCTGACGGTGAAGAAGATGAGCAGGAAGGAGAGGAGGGCGAGAGAGCTGCAAGTGTTAGTAACAGAGAGACCTCGCCATTAGCTGAAGGATCTCTCTTTGAGAGCATTGAGTTGATTCAGAAGGATTATAATGTAGCACTGGCTTGGCTGGATGCTAGTGATGGATTCGGTCCTATTCTTCTGCGAGCAGCATTTGCACTGGGAGCCATTGTCGTCAGCAATCCTAGTAATGTTACAGGCAGACCTGGAGAAGTCAATCCCTTTGCTCGTATAACTCAGCGAAGCATATCTATTTTGCGCACTCTTTGCAAGCGAGCCACTGAAGGTACTGATTTCAAGACACTTCCTGCTGGCGTTCTTCCGTCAATTGAAGGTATGCTTGGAGCCATGCTTGCACGAGGAATGGATCCTTTTGTTCTTCGGCAATTGTGCATGTTTAATGATGATGCTATTGATTTACCAAATAAGACCGAGGAGGTGGTTTAATGTTATATTTGATGTTTAGCGGTCATGAATGAATTTATACAAAAGTATAATTAGAAAATAAATAATTAAGTTACAAAGATATCGTATCGAGACATTATGAGAGAGGATGCTGGCTGATGAACTTAGTTAAAAGCCCTGCACTTTCCGAACCAATCAGCTTTTCCAGCTCGTCTCTGGGTGCTGAACAAAGATCCTTGATACTCTTATAAGTATGCATAATAAGTAGATGATTGGCCTCGTTAACACCAGGTAGTTGCAGCAAGACATCTATGGCTTCCTGGTTTTCAACATAGTGAACCTCGCTTTCAGCACCTATTGAAGCAGCCATGACCGGATCAGGCTCAGGCCGTAGCAGTTTGAGGTTCAGAATGATTTCAGCAGATTGGTCTACTGAAAATGACCAGACGATTTTGAGTTTGGGGAATATGAGTAGAAGAAGAGACAGTTTCTGTCTGATGCGTTCTTCTAGAATGTTTCGTGCACTGGCCGTAGTAGGCTGCTCATCAAACTCCACCAAGAGGACAGGAATGTCATAAAAGCGGAACATTTTAATACACTGCTGGTACAGTCGACCATCATTGAAACTAGCAATGAGGTCATTAATGTATTTTCTTTCAATGCAGATCTCTGGAGATATGACGTAGTCTCCAACTGTCAGAACCACAGGGACCACCTCGACACCTTTCTGATGAAGAATATAAGACAGAGTAGCAGATCGAAATTCACGAGCATCCACTACTACTCGTTTCACATTAGACACAGGATCCAATGATCTCATTCCTCCACCAGCTATACGAGTATTGATAGCCCTTAATAAGTTAGAAGGTCCTTTCTTATAATCGTCTTCATCAGTTAAAACAGTCGGCAGCATGGCCTTCTCCTGAATGAGTTTTGTAAAAACATCTTTTTCTTGACGGACTTCATGTAAAAACCTTCCTTCTTCAATAGACTCTGTGTAATAGAGGAAGTATGGCTTAAACAGCTTTAAGTTCGTTGTAGCCCTGTATAGTTCCAAGCGACGCATAAACGCAGCGTCTCCATCGTACATGATTACGAAGTTCGGTCTTAGATGCTCTAAAAAGCAATCATCAAGAGAGTCTTGATACTGACGAATGATAGTGAGGTTATGTGGTGAAATAACTTCATATTCCTGAGTATCAGAAAAACCAACAGTTGGAAGATCATCGGGCTCTTCTGCTATGATATCACTGGTTTCTTCTGGTTCTGAAGAAGACTTTGATGCAGCAGAAGATTCTCTGGTGATGCCCTGAGCAAATGACGAACCTCTGACTCTCCTCCTTTGGTTGGGCCGTGAGGAGCTACGAAAGCCAGCCTTGTCAGCAGGTCTTCTAGCTGGTGCTTTCGGATCGGGCATCTTTGGCACAGGCGTAGTGTTGATAACTTTTGTCACCTCGCTAAATGCTCGAAACTCAAGCTGCTTCATTTTGAGAAACTTTTGGCCGGAGATTTCATCTCCATCGCGTTGAACAAGTCTCAGATACTGACTGAGATCAGCAGCAGTTCTTTTATCTCTGCACATTATAAGCACAGGTCCAGTCACTGAAGAGCTGTTTCCATGGATTTCATCCAGAACTCGAATCAAATGCTCATATTTAGGCTGTTCTTCAATGTGTTTTATAGTCCCTTTGCCGGCTCTCTGTTGAGCAGCCGTATACAGAGTTTCACCTTCGGATCTATCGAGCCAGGTAGGTCTTTCGTTATCAGCTGAGCGCAGAAGTCTAAGTTCTTCAAAGAAACTTACAGCATCCATACTAGGAAGAAGCTCTAGCAGTGACTCGATTCCAGTCAAATCACTGACGAAGTTTTTTGTAGATTGAGAGACTCGATGCCAGCTTCTTTGTAAAGACATGTAGATTATTCGTGAATAACGTTTTTCAAGTGCGTTGTCAATAGACCAATCCATAGTAATGAGATCACGGTTGTCAGCTCTGATCTGAGAAGATAACTTCTGCATCTGGTCAATGAGAATCATCTGAATTAACCGCATAGAATCAGTCATATTGATTGCAATTTCAATAACGTCGTTCGACTTGCCGGAATGAGGATTCGGCATGAGGTCTCGGACGACTTGAAGATGAAATCTCGGCCATAGCATGAGTTTCCGAACCTGGAGCGTTTTCAAGTACGTCTGGAAGTTGAATTCGCCCATGAAACTCTCAGGCTGCTGCGACAGAGCTTTAATGAAACCGTATTTGTTCTTTTGACGAAACAATCGCAAAATAAACGAGGTGCTCGAGCTGTGAATGGCAGTGTGAGCATTGACAAGGACAATTCCCGTGATTTTAGAGCAATCAATTGTATCAGAAAGCATGTCAATAAGAAGAGGAGGTGAGGATATAGAAAATACACCACCTTGTTGATATAATTTTGCTCGTTTTTGAGGATTGCTTGCATTAGGATGAATAATAGTAAGACCCCGTTGAGTGGGGCTTTCTTCAGCTCGGGAAATCTCCATCATTTCCTCATAAATACGCTCATTTTCATGCGCAGAAGCTCCAAGTAGAAACACAATTGATCCTCCAGGTACAACTTTATTGGAACTGTCGCGTTTTGTTCCGGCAACGTCCAGAATATGCAGCAAATGGGCCGTGACGGTAGGTAAACCCAGGCCTCGAGCTAGAATAAGAAGAGCATCGTTTTCAAGAAGTTCAGTGAGAATTTGCCTTTGAAATATAAGCGGCGTAAGTAAGTTCACAGGCAGAGCTTGCCTAAGTTGTGGGGGTTCTGGCTGTGGCACTGATTCAGAGTCTGGCAGATCAGCAGCTCTCACGACAACAGAAGATAGGCTTTGGTCTTGATCTCCCTGATCTCCGGTGTATACCTGGTCGTCGTCGGAGTCGAAGAAGAGCGAGGACATCGGGGAGGGGGACAGCTAGGGAGAAAGCTAGAGTGGTGAGCTACGGGATGATCTATATGGTACGAGGCTGATCTGGAGGAGGAGAGGGAGAAGAGATGTAGAATTAGCGAAGACGGACCTAGATAGTTTTTAATGTTTGTTATTTTAATTATATTATATATACGTATTTTTGATAATATCATGTGTTTTTATCAAAATTCCCCTATCATTTGTCTCACCGGTATCTTCTCTTCTTTCCCCGTACTATGCTGATCTGAACATCATGAATCATAACTCAAGCATAAACCTCAAGAACCATTACCACCAATAATTTACACAAAAAACATGAAAATCCAATTGCAATTGCAACCTCCTCTCATCTCCCAACAATTCCCCAATTACCCTCCCTAGTCGATTTCAACCCTCTCTTCACTCTCTCTGATCTCACACTCACTGATCTCACTCTCTTGATCTCACACCTCCATGTCCATCAAGCAACTCATTGAAGGCATTCCTGCCGACAAGACGTACTTTTCATGCGAGTTTTTTCCGCCCAAGACGAAAAGCGTAAGTAGAGCAACTTCCTTTAATTATATTAAATGCAGCCTCCCTAATCTCTTTGCAGGGTCTTCGGAACCTCACCGCCCGTATTGAGCGAATGGCCAAACTTCACCCTCTATGGATTAACATCACCTGGGGCGCCGGCGGCAGCACTGCCAATAAGTCCATGGAGCTGGCCAACATATGCCAGAAAATAGGCGTGCCTACCTGCTTGCACCTGACATGTACCAATATGGATAAGAAGGTTCTTGACGAGGCTCTGGAACGAGCCAAATCTCTGGGCGTTAGGTCGATTCTGGCTCTGAGAGGCGATCCTCCTCGTGACGAGGAATACTGGGTTCCGGGATCTGGTCAATTCAAGTATGCTGTGGATCTCGTCAGGTATATCAGGGAACATCATGGGGATTACTTCTGTATTGGAGTCGCTGGATATCCCGAAGGGCATAGTGACGGGTACAATGAGGACCAGGACCCCAAAAAAGACCTGCCTTATCTTATTGAGAAGGTAGAAGCCGGGGCCGACTTCATTATTACCCAGATGTTCTATGATGTTGACAAGTTTGTACAATATGAGAAGCTTGTTCGCTCGACTTCTTCCGACAAGCTGAACAAAACCCCATTGATCCCGGGCCTCATGCCTATTTACACGCTGCAGTCGTTCTTGAGAGCTGCCAAGCTTGCTCATGCCTCAATTCCTCAGGATATTCTCAACGATTTGTCCAAAATCGACAACCATGATGACGATGCCGTCAAGCAGTATGGTGTGGATTTGCTGACTTGGATGATCCAAGAGATCTTCAGCAAGACGGACGGAAGAATACGTGGGTTTCACTTCTATACGTTGAATCTGGAGAAATCGATCGCTTTAATTCTGGAAAAGTCTGGGTTAATCACCAACGACGACGACGAATCGGTAGCCGACGAAGAGCTGTCGTCAGCAGACGTCCAGAATTACCGAGAATTGGCTCTGGAAAAACGAAGAAAGAGTTCTCAACGATTGGCTCACAACAGGCTCGTCTTCGAAGCTGACAATGATAGGGATAATCCTGATCTGCGTACCAGTGCCAAAGATACAGATCCCGTCAGTGCTGAATCAACTTCGGAGATTTTGGCCATTTCTAGTGGTGAAGGTTCTTTAGGCCGTCAAGCTACATGGGATGACTTTCCTAACGGTCGATTTGGTGATTCAAGATCCCCAGCGTATGGAGAGATCGATGGGTATGGCCCATCACTCCATGTGGATTCCAAAAACGCACTCAGACTATGGGGATATCCTGTTACTGAAGATGATATAACAGGCATCTTTGTGAAACATATCACCTATGAAATAGACCAGATTCCCTTTTTTGATCAACCGTTGTCTCCAGAGACAGGTCTCATTCAAGAGGAACTCATCAATCTCAACAAGAAGGGATATTGGACTGTAGCCTCACAGCCCGCAGCCAATTGCGTATCAAGTAGCGATAAGATCTTCGGATGGGGCCCTAAGGGTGGAAAGGTGTTCCAGAAGGCATTTGTGGAGTTCTTTATATCTCCTGATAACTGGTATGATCTCAAGGATAAGCTTGATAAACTCGATGATGATCAAATCTCGTACTTTGCATGTACTCATGATGGAAGACTTATCAAGAAAATGCCGGAAGGATGTCATTCTAATGCTGTCACATGGGGTGTTTTTCCATCGAGAGAAGTAATTCAAAGTACCATCATCGAAGAGGAGAGTTTCTTGGCCTGGAGAGATGAATCGTTTGCAATCTGGGCAGAATGGCAGCGACTGTATCCAACTCGATCTGCTACAGCCAAGCTACTAGAGAAGATCCACAGCGAGTACTACTTGGTGTCGATAGTCCACCATGAGTTCCCTAACGAGGAGGCTCTGTGGTCACTGCTGCAGAAGAAGTAGATATCAGAGTACTTCCTGAATAAATACTCCATATTACATCATAAATACACCATTGATCAATTGATATCCTAGTTTATGCATACAAACGACTACTTTTCCAGTTCCCATATCTACATTCTCATCAGCACATCCCTACACAACTGCTGCAGTTGTTCCACCGTATACCTCTGATCAAGAACTATACTCTTTTTCCCTTGAGATAACTCTGACCACGGAACATCGTCATGACAATACACCTGGTCGTTAACAGTGATCCGTGAGACGTAGGATAATGATTTACAGACACAACATGTGTAGTTATCCTCATTTGCCATATCTCCACGGATATTCGTCAGCTTGATGTCGAGATTCAGCGATGCAAGGTATTTCATAGTGCCAGAAATACGGGTGTTCTCTCTACAGAGAAGTTCTCGAAGATGATCAATGAGCCAACGAGAAGTAGTCGACGAAGTGTCGTTTCTGGCAGTATCAATCAGAAGCTTGTCGTGAGAAAAGAGTGGCGCCTTACATTCTCGACGATAGCTTTCTACAGCCTCTCTTCCAAAAGGTATCCAATCAGGAGGAGCGAAGTTGACTGCTTCATTGTAGTTGAAGCCATGATTGAAACCAGCATGATATACCTTAGGGAAAGTGACGATGAACTGCCCTGGTCTCTGGTCGGCAACGTAGACTGGGATATTGAAATGCTGAAGTACTGCAGGGGATATCAAAGTAGCTCGTTCATGCAGCATCTGTGGTTGGATTTTGAACTCATTGGCAAATAATGATCGACAAGTGTGTTCAAAATCAGACGAGAACTCTCCGGGAATGCAATACCACGTCTTGGTATCGCCGAAATGCTGGTAGTTTATAGAATAGGTATAATGGTCTTCAGAGTGCCAGCAGAATGCAGAGAAGATCATACCAACATAGGCCCAGGGAAGTGTAACGCCGGAAATATCCGACTTCAAGTGAGAGAACAGAGACGATCTCATCTGAGCAAAGTTGTTCAGATTCCAGGGATCTTTGGCGTATTTGTTGTAGGGATTGAGGGCTACTGAAGGAAACCCAGATCCTTTGCTGTCGCATTGAATATCGGCTCCATACTCCACAGTAATGCCATCTTTGAGACTTGTAACATATTTCCAGAATTGCTGCTCGACTAGCAGCTCAGCTTCTAGAGGATCGCAGTCGTCTGAGATGTATTTTCTTCTGAACTCGTCGGCCATCTCCTGAAAGTCTGGAAGGCTGTAGGTATTGCCTTCAGTGAAGAAGAAGCCGCCGTTGGTTGTTAGACATCTGTTGCAATAGAAGGGACTAGGAGGATGGTCATCGGTAAGAGGCTGCTCATCGGTAAGAGGCTGCATATCGCTAAGAGGCTTCTCATCTTCGAGAGGCTTCTCCTCTGGCTCACCGGCCCAAGTGCTCTCGTTGGCGATTTGTCTCTTGGTAGGGACATACTCGGAGCAATGGATATGGGAATATTCCTTGCAATCAGCACATACGACGTACTTTGAATTCTCAGTAATGACACCGGAACAGTTTGTACATACGGCATCATCAGAGGACTCGGAGTCGGAGCTAGTTCCGTAGCCGCTATCGTGATCAGAAGCTGCGTCGGACTCAGCGTCACTGTCGGCGCCATTATCTGGCTCTACAGAACGCACAACCTCTTCGTCTGTGATTCTTACTTTCTGCTCAGAGGCCTCTTCTTCGTCCCGCTTCCTCTTGAAATTCGCCAGTCGTTCCTGATTTGAGCAAAATTGGTCAAAGGGTACAACAAGCGTTTCATATAGCCGAACTAGGCTGGACACATGTTGGTCAGAAAGACCGAATTTGCTGCAGATATCAGTCCAGGTGAAGCCCATATCTCGCAGAGACTTGACAGCGTATATATTGATGATCATTCCCCCGATCTCTGGGTATTTGTCAATAGGAGCGCTCTCATTGTGGTACATATGATGGTACTTGGCCATGCGATCGAGCCAATTGTGCGACGCCCTGGTTTCCGCACTGAGTTTATTGAGCTGCTGCTTGCGGCATTCGAAGGAGAAGCGCCCGATATCCAGGCAGAATTTCGGGCTCCATGTCGACGGAGGCACGATTTTGACCATGCCATAGCGGTTGCCGAAGTCGCTCAGAGAGCTGACATACTCAACGGGATTGCTAAATTCCTCCTTGGTCGGATACAAAGTAGGCACTTCCTGCAGCCCAAAGAGCCTTGCGATCTTGGGTTTTTCTCGATAATCGCCCTTCGGCTTGGTTTTGACCTCGTCCAGTCCAGAAATCATTGTGTTGGTTGGAGTATCAATTACACTTCCCTATTCGGGCAGACAAGGGTTGCAAAAACATCGAGCCCATAATTTGCATAACGTAAGTTTGGACGGATAGCAGCGAGATAAACAGATCACCGAAATAAACACAGATCACCAAGATAAAAACATCGCACCAGATAAACACAAACACCATGGGATACACGCTCGGGATTATTGGCTGCGGCGTCATGGGAAGTGCAGTGCTTGCGGCCACGATAAACAATCTCGATAACGCATCTGGAGATGAAATCCCTAGCAACATCATTGTGTCTGTTTTCAGCGAATCGTCCAAGGCGAAGCTGCAGAGCCAGTATGGCAGCAAGGTGACTGTTCTGCAGGGATCCGAGGAGAACAACCACCAGCTTGTTCGTCAGAGTGATATCATTCTCGTTGGCATCAAGCCCCATGCTGCTGAGGATGTCTTATTACCTCTGAAGAAGCATTTTGTCGGAAGAACACTTGTTTCTCTCATGGCCGGTATAACTATTGAGCGACTGGCCCAATTGACCTATGCTCGTTCCATAGCCAGAGCCCTGACCAATACGCCCAGCCGAATCTGTATGGGAATGACAGTTGTTAGTCTGAGAGCAGACAAATGCGAGCCTGAAATAACCAAGCATCAAATAGATTGGCTTTTCAAAAACACTGGCAAGTGCTTGTTTCTCGATGAAAAGTACCAGGATGTAGCGGTTTCCCTGGTCGGTAGTGGGGTGGCTTTTGTCTATGTGGTTCTCGAGGCTCTGATTGAAGGAGCAGTCAAGAAAGGCATGCCGTATGCCATTGCTCAGGAATGCGCAGTTCAAATGCTGATTGGCACGGGAAAACTCGTAGAGCAGTCTGGAGAGCATCCTGCGTTTCTGAAGTCTCAGGTAATGTCTCCAGGAGGAACGACGGTGTCTGGGCTGTTGGTGATGGAGGATAAGGGCGTTCGAGCGGGCATTTCTCGAGCAGTTGAAGAGGCTGCTAATGTTTCTGAGCACTTGGGCAAGCTGAGTGCTGCGAAGGAGGTGAAGAAGGAGTAAGCGGAGGTAAAGAGGGTGGTTAGAGCGGTGGTTAGGCATCTAAACAAAAGTAGCGAGTAAGAGTAATAAGAGTAGTAAGGATGAGAGAGAGCTTGGTGCATTCAGATCAAATATCAACCGTAATGTCTTTGAGATACTCAAATGCAGTAGAAGACAACCGACTGGTATGCAGATCAGATCAAGCATTCCACCGAGTATTCCTCGCATTCCCCCACTCCACACTCTTCACCCCTCGTATTCCATTAATTCCCCTCTCCCTCAGCTCCATTCCCCGCTATCTCCCGCTCAAATCTCTCCATCAACCTCTTCTCAGCAGCTGCAACGTTCTCCCTTCCGACCCCACGCGTAGATATTCTCACCACATTGCTTCTCTCTAGAAACATCACACCTCTTTGAACATGCACGTCCTTCAGCACCAAAGTCGTCTTTGGACATATAAACACATTGCTATCATCAACAGACGGAAGCATGCTTATACTCATAGGATCAAGCGATACAGCGTAGCACAGAGCCTCGTTACTGTCCTGAAGCACCAATTTATGCGTAGGCAAGCCTGATTTTTTCTCGAAACGCGTCTCATTCTGTTCAGCATCATCTTCGTCCACAGAAACTTCAGTCACGATTCTTCTGTTTTGTCCATTTTGTTTATTTTTCTCGAGCATGGAGAACTTCGACTCCGAGATACTCGTCACCTCCACGACAGTCACCTCGATTTGGCCGGAAATGAAGCATTTTTCGCGATCTAAGATATCTGGTGGAAATCTGGCCATTATATTTGATTATCTGGAAGAAATCAGAATTTCCTAAACTGTTGTTCTTGCAATAATTTGCAATTCTCTCTAAACCTTATTTCCCATGTAGTATCAAGGTTAAACAGCTACGATAAAACACAACTACGATAAAAACAAACTACGATAAAACCGATAACAATACAAAACACAAAATACTCGGTGAAAACAAAAAAAGAAAACAATACAGACTATAAAACACTAAAACTATCATCAGCAGCTAAATACTGGCCTCAGAACCTTATAATCAGCTAAACCAGACCAACACAGACCAGACCTTATTCCTTAGGCTCAGCAGCAGTCTCAGGTGCTTCAGCTGTAGGCTCGACCGAAGCAGAAGCCTCGGTACTGGCAGCAGGTTCAGTGGTACCGGATTCCTGGGCATTCTCCAAATCATTCTGCCAGAAGGTCAAATTGTCTCGGAGAAGTTGCATGATCAAGGTGGAATCTCGGTAAGACTCTTCACTTAGGCTGTCAAGCTCAGCAATGGCGTCATCAAAGGCCTGCTTAGCAAGATGACAAGCACGCGAGGGGCTGTTCAAAATATCGTAATAGAAAACAGAGAAGTTGAGAGCCAGGCCAAGTCTAATAGGATGAGTAGGGCTCAATTCTGTCTGGGCAATGTCAGTTGCCTTTCGATATGAATCATGGGCATCAGTGGCAGCCTGCTTCTTTTTGTCACCCGAGGCAATTTCAGCAAGGTACCTATGATAATCACCCTTCATCTTATAGTAAAACACTTTTGATTCACCAGACTCAGCCTTGGGCAGCAAATGCTTCTCCAACACCTCAAGTACATCGTTGCAGATATCCTCCAGTTCCTTTTCAATCTTAGCGTTGTAATGCTTGATCATCTCCACATGATGGCTAGCATTCTTGGCCTCTTCCTTTTGTTCTATTGACAAAATCAACCTCCAGCTGGCTCGTCGGGTGCCAATCACATTCTTGTATGCAACAGAAAGCAAGTTACGTTCATCCACACTCAGTTCTTCACCTGATTCTGCCACTTTCTTCATGTATTGGACCATTTCATCGAAACGCTCGGCTTGCTCGCACAAGCGGGCCAGGAATGTATTGGTTTCACGCTAAAAAAAGCCAAGTTAGCAAAACAATACCAAAAAAAATAACAATAAGGACAAAAGGCCGATAACCCCTTGATTTTGAATCAATTTGAACAATCAACCAAGCAAATTCCAGGTCGCCGATCACATAATATCCCTCTAAACGTTGATCATAGCGTCTTGTGTTGATATAGCCATGGAAAACCGCGCCCCAAAGCAATGAAACCAGTGGCCATGTTATCGACTGGAATATACTCATCACGACAAATCCAACGGGAATATCAGGCCGAATCCAATCACAAATCACTTACCTCAGATGCCATCTCTACAGTGTTATCAATTACCACAAAAGAAGAGTTGTCTTTACTACGCTTAGTTAACAGTAGAATGAGGAAAGAAAATAGGAGGAATAAACAAAGCCCAAGGGGTAAAGTCAGACCCAAGACGGGTAACCCATCGGTGCCACTTGTTCGGCGAGGGTGGAATGCAACGGGAGATAAGAAGGGGGGGATATATGGGGGATTATAATGTAGTTATATATGGATAGGTTTATAATATGTTTGTGTTTTATAGAAATGTTATGTTCTTCGATATATTTGCATGTTTGTTTTTTTTTCACTCCGACCATTTTTGACCGATTAACCGAACAAACGGCTCTAATGGCAGTACAAAGCTTATATATATTGAACAGGGCGGGGGGTCTTATATATCAGGTAGGTAATACTGTTTTGTTTATCTAGGTTCTTATCTTGGTATAATCTTGGTATTATCTTGGTATCATCTCTCCTGTATGACACGCTAACGTGGTGTTTAGAAAGACTTCAATCCCGGTCTAAAGAAGATAACAACCAATGAATATCTCGTATTGGCTGGAACTCTTCACTCTGTGCATGCTTTAAGCACCAGAATATCCCCCATAGATGGAAGTTCCGGCATAAAATTGCTGCAAACTGCCCACTTCGATATGCATATCTTTCAAACCATTACCGGGGTTAAGTTCATTCTTATCACCGATAGCAAGCAATTTGCCATCGATAGCATCATATCTACAGTATACCAATTATTCGGCGATTATGTCATGAAAAACCCCTTCTATCAATTGGATATGCCCATTCGGGTCGATAAGTTTGATAGGAATCTGGACAAGTACCTTACGACGGTAATATAGACATTTAATGATATATGAGCTAATCAATATAAATATAAACTGATGAATAATGCACATATGCAGCTGCGTTGAAAACATACTATGTACTGTGGAGTTTTTAGCCTTCTATCCCTTGTTAGTAGCCTTGTTCTCCTTAATCCTCGATGTATCGATCTCGAAATGAAACAAATCGAAGATATGCTGATGACACATTAACTGTATCTCTCAATAAAATTATAAGTGCAGCGCTCATGACGTTCCTGCTGAACGTGTCAGGAATATGTTTACGCACAAAGGGCGAAAGTGATAGAACAGACCCCAAAAGAGATGATAATGCTGGAAGAAGTAACGGATGCGATATTCTCAGAATCGTCGATCGATTCGAAATCAGCCAATCTCGACTTCGAGGTCGGCCTGGGCCCCGTGCAAACAGCCAACGAATCCAAATCGGCCATACTGGACGCTGCAGCCCATCGACATTGCCATTATCGACAGGAGCAAGAACAATCTCCCCATTAGCATCTTGTTCGCCTTGAAACACGGCTATGTCTTCATTATTCTCGTTATTGCCCTCGTCATCCTCTACCTCCACAACGACTTCGTCAATGTCTCCATCACGAATCATGTCAAACAGGTTCATCCCATTGACATTGACTATCAGGTTGTTTGCAGTAGCGGATTCAGGCCGATTCAACTGCCCAGCCCAATATTGAATCCAGGGGTCAACCAGATTATCGTATGATCTTTGATACACCAGGCGAGCAACGGGCATCACCGCAGCTATAAACTTGGGTCCTGAAAACCTCCAAGGAACTGTCGAGCTGTCTAGAAGAAACGGCACGACCAAGCTTGCAATATCCACCAATCGTGATCTGAATCCACTGATCACCAGCCAGATAGGAATAGATGGAATCAGATAAGCCTGGCGCAACGACAACGGCGATAGCCGCACAGTAGACCCTGTCCATGTAACACCCAGAAGTTTCATAGCCATATCTCGTGAAAACATGCATTGAATTACAGCTGCTCCTGCAGTATACAGTGAGACATAGATGGCCCATCCAACCAGGAGTCCGTTTCCTGAAACCCACGCCACTGTAAGCATCTGCTTATCGTGTCTTTCCAAGTAATTCCTCGCATTCAAAAGCCAGAACTGCTTTTGAGCCAACTTAATGGGCGATTTGCATTGAGGACAGCTGAAGTTGGCATTCCCATTCGCCTCCGTTTGGCCTATCCATTTGAGAAGACAGCCTTGATGAGCCACTAGTGAGCAGTTACGACACTTTTTTACATCCGAAGACAATCCATCAGGTGCTGGTTCACTGGTACTGCCGAGACAAATGAAACAGTCGCTCATGATATCTGTTGGATTGAACCCTAGACATAAAGATCGTAGGGAAAAACAAACAGGAGTCACGTGCCCCGATGAAACTAGATATACTTGGCAAACATATTAAAAAGTATGAGAAATGAATGGAAACGAAGCCGGATAACATTAACTGAGTTAAGGGTTCTCTTCAAAAAAATTACATAGGGTTGTTGAATGTGCTCGTTCAATACGACGAACCCTGTACTCCTGCACGATCGATCTACGGCAAACCACTTAAGGGTCTAGGCTAATATATAGCATTATGCAATGTATATTAATTAGGCCCAAATAGGTATGATTCGCCGTGGCAATATTTACGAAAAAACCCCGGGGATTTGCATATGATGACATGATAGTCGTCGATTACGTGGAAATTCAGGAGTAAGTTCCTCAACAATAGGACTAGCCGGATGAATGATCACCCAGATTTGAACCCAGCTTGTATTGCCTTGCGGATCGTACCGGAAGCCGAACGCACCCCAATACATTCAAATGCAGGGTTATGCTATAATTACAATCTAGCGCCTCATATTGTAAATGTAACCCCCCGCTGATCCGCAGGTTATTGCTGAGAGTTGGAAAAATTAGGGGGTTTTATCATAACCTAATTGGGTTAATTAATAGGTTTATTGAGGCTCGAGCCGCAACTGGAAATCATAACGGGATATCAGGAAAGGCAATTGGGGGTAAATGTTAATTATTTTTTGGAAAAATAATACAAATGAATATAATATTTATGAGATGTAATCTTGACGAGATTTCGGCTGTTAATAATATTATTGGTGGAGTGAAGTCATTTGGCAAAGGCACTGTTGCTCCAGAATATTAGCTGATTTATCTTCCTATGCATGATTTTATTAGAATTCGTTGCAGCATGTATAGATCTACAACATGTGTGGTTCTCCCTTAGTTTCAAAAGAGACTAGAAACCTGTGCAGTATCATAATATGAGCAGCAAGTGTACCTAAGTGGATTAAAAGGGGGACCATTACTGCAATGGGCAAAATCACAAGCATTAGATCGATGCAGCTTTAAAACATATTTAAAATTTAGTGTACCCCCGCGCTTATCATAACCCTTTTTATTATTCATGCAGAATATTCTTATCATATGAAATCTCTATGTAGTTAATTGCGTTAGAATCCGTCGAAGATCATGGCCCCCTTTAGGCAAAAACATTGGTTACCCAGGGAACTACTCGGTACCACACAGCCCTTTGTGGCTAGCCCCCCGACAAGTTTGACATTTATGCAAGTGCAATCTCTACGGCATCAAAATTATGATTTTGACACATGTCGTTCACAATGGAGAATCTGTGGACTGATAGATCGACTTGCAAAAGCTCAGTTATTTGAATCTCAACAAAAAAAGCCTTTGTTGAGTAACAACCAAGAAAAAATCTAAGAAGGGTTCAACAATACAAAACGTACAATTATATAATATATTATTATCCAGCATTGTCATAAAAATAATTTTGAAATAGGCTATTTAAACGATTTACATCGAGATATTCCTATAATGTATATATCATAATATTATTTACAATTAAGGTCGTAATATTAAACGTTCACTTTAACGAAAGAGCCCCTTGGGTCCCACATTTGCAGAAGTCGAAGGAGAAAAAAAAAATTTCAACCCATGGCAACAAAACTCCGAAACTTGTTAACTTTTGAAACCCCAAAGTCGGTATATAAATTTGTAGATCTTATTCTATACGAAAATCAGAGCCATTGCTCGAGCCGTGCCTTGAAGTGCCGTATCTTTGCCCAGTAATATTCTCCACAGCACCGGCAAACCATCTTCTTTAGCCTTTTGTGTTTTTGCTACCCAGGGGGTTCCAATCAAGGAGGCGCAACACTGCATCAGGCATTACCCCTTGCGTAAAAGGTACTTCCCAGTTGGGACACCAATGCGGATTTTGGGAGAAATCAACAGTGTGTTTCATAGGGCAACAGGAATATAAATGTTGGAGCCCCGTGGTCGGGTCAAAGTTTCGCTGGTATAGTTGAAGCCGATAAAAAACCAACGCTACTTACCCGTCCGATCAAGAGGAACGAAACAGAACAGCCGAAACAGGCTGTTTGAATTTCTACAATCTTGATTTCGGTAATTTTTGTTACTGCTCCTTCTTTTATTATTTTTATATTTTTTTTTATTATCAGGGCTTGCTTGTTAACTGACTGTGGTCCCCGAACCCAAATTGTAAGCCCATTCCTGGTCAACAAAGATCTTTCGGGATTTATAGATAAATATTCCGACTCGCCTTCTTCGCTCCTTAAACTACAATGCATACTTCATCTCCTCATACACCACTGCCGAGGAGAACTCATGTATGCAACAGTTCAAGTGCTGCGGATCGGAGCCACTCCTGCCTGGATCACGTGCTCGCCGGCTCGCTTCAAATCACTGGAATAATAGGAAGCGGTCCTTATTCCGTTGTATATTCGGCGGTGAACTTCCTCACTGGTGAAACTGTCGCCGTCAAGGTAATAGCCAAGGGGGGCCGAATGGCTCATTCGTTTGGCCCTGGGCATGCCAATTATACCCTGATTCCCAGGCCGAGGTCCATGTTGACAGAATCTCTGAAACATATTCATGCTCAGCAAGTCGAGCTAGAATCTATTCGGATACATTATCAAAGGCTACTGGAAAATGGCGATTTCGATTCCAGGTCGTCCTTACATGCTGCTTACAGAGAGGTTGCCCTTCACCATACGGCTTGTACGATTATTCCCTCGGGAATTGTACGCCTGAGGCAAATTCTAGACTCTCCTGAGTTTCTTTATGTGGTTATGGATTACTTTGCTGCTGGCGATCTATTCCATGCCATTACGGATCTCAAGTGGTATGTCGGTGACGACAAGAGAGTCAAGGACATTTTTTTCCAATTGGCAAGCGTCGTGCAGGCCTGTCATGATAGGTCGATATATCATTGTGACCTGAAGCCGGAGAATTTCGTCGTCAGTCTTGATGGAAGCCACGTCAAGTTGACCGACTTCGGTCTGGCCACTAGCTCGCCTATATGCACAGACTACGGCTGTGGAAGCGGACTTTATATGTCACCTGAACGATCACAAGACTCAAGCTCAGACAAAGGGTTTTCAAGTGCTGCTGCTGACGTCTGGGCGTTGGGCGTTATCCTGTTAAACCTAACATGCGGCCGCAACCCCTGGAAGAAGGCTTCTGCTACGGAAGATCCATCATACCAGACATTCCTAAAGGATAGCCGGTTTCTGGAAAAAATAATGCCGATATCATCGGAGCTGTGTGATATCTTGGCTCGTGTCTTTGACATTGACCCGGCTAATAGACTGTCGCTGGGCCAATTCAGAGATGCGGTTGCAGCTTGTCCAAGTCTAGCGAGACACCCGACGACCAGCAGGCCAAGCCAACCAGTTGTTGGCAAAAATGGACTGAGACGTACTCCAAGTGGATTGAGTGTGTCGTCGACAGTATCGTCAATTTCGTCTGGAGTTCTAAGTTCACCAGTACAGTTTGGAAGCGCATACTCGCCTTATGTCTACAACAAGTTTGATTCTCCTGTACCTTGGACGCCTCAGTTTAACTATGATAAGGTATTTGCATCGCCGGCTCTGCACAACGATGGGTTCGACTCACCACCTTTCGGTGCTGGAGACATTAATCGGCCCTGCTCACCTTATAAGCTCAACTATACAACAGCAGCCAACAGCAATTCTCCTTCTAAAGCCACCACTGGAAATACGACTGGACTCTTACCGGCTTTACCTCTACGACAGGGATATAATGGACATCATCAACCGTCTTTAGTACACCCTTACAGCAGACCAGGTCTGCGATTGTCAGGGGGACGCAGCCAGATGTCCCCGCCGAGTTCAAGAAGCTCGTCATAAAGGTGGCTATATATTTTATGTGATGTCGAAACGATATTTATTTATTCAGTATTTAGTAATAATAGCAACGAATGAGATGATAAGGGATGGATTACCACTTAGAACTAGCTATAATAGTTTCAGCCTTCTCCAACCAAGTTTCCAATGGAGTACTACTTTCAATTGAGGGGTCGTAAATCCCATTGACTAGAATGGTAGGAGTGGTATGGATGCTGCTCTGTCTGGCTTGACGGGTAAAGTACTTGACATCGGGCTGAAGAGAACCCTTTTTACCATTAATGACCTCGAAAAACTCATCTGCATCTACTCCGACACTTTCATGAGCAAGTTTAGCTAGACGTTTGTAAATTTGTGGTCTGCTTTCATCATAGACAGCTTCATCGACAAAGTCATTGATTTTGGCAAACAGATCGTCACTGAATTCCCAGAATTTGGTCGGCGCAAGTCGTGCTACCGTAATTCCAGCCTCATGGGAAAACGTAGATTGAGGGTGCCATGGTTGGATTTGATGTCGGAAAACAAACTGGAACTGGCCTGGGTACTTCTTCTCCAGGGCCGGATAAATCTCCTTTCTGAACTTGAGGAAAAACCTAGCGCAGAAAGGGCATAGATAATCCAGATACAGATCAATGGTATTTACGCCTTTGCCGATGATATGGGACTTTTGATATTTAGGGGCAATTGTAGACATGGTTGAAGTCTGAAGGCTAAATTTGACTAGGAAGTCGTATTTATAATCGTTGCAACAGGCCGATGCAAAATCATTGGGAAAGCACGCAATAGTTGAGCAATAAACTACGTAGGATATTATTTAGGTGAATGAAAGCTGCATTTCATGCCATTCGGAGAAATTAAGCTGTTGTCGGAAAAGCAATGGCCGGACTGACGTCATAGTGGTACCTAGGACCCTTTGTCAGAACGTTTAGGACCCTTTGTAAACGATTAGACCTTGTGTAAGCATTTAAGACCCTTTGTATAGCAGAGCAATTATAACGAAGATATAGTGACTGGTCATTTAGTAGTAATGAGATATAATTGTGCAGATTTGCATGGATCAATTGTTAATGTAGAGTTTACTATAACAATGCTGTATACTCTAGTAGACACTGTATACTAGACAATACACTTCACAACCACCTTCTTGCTATCTTCCTCCCCTTAGATCGTATCACACAAAGAACTCGTGCTTCCTAATACATTTATCTTGTTTCTTTTTATATTTACAACAGCCCTTATGAACTGACCTTGGGTTGGGGTGGTTTCACATCCCCAGGAGCCTTTCTGCCAGAGACCTGGTTATAGATTCCCATTCCAGAAGTAATGAAACTGCCGAAATCACCCAATTGAGCTGGAATCACCACAGTGTTGCTCTCCTTGGCCAGGTTTCCAAATGCTCCAACGTACTTCTCAGCAACCTGTAAAGACACGGCATCTGCACCTCCTGGAGTCTGCTCAATTGCCTGCGCAACTTCCTGTATTCCCTTGGCTGTGGCACGTGCACGTAAAAGTATAGCGTCAGCCTCACCGGCAGCTCTGTTGATGTTTTCCTGCTTAATAGCCTCGGAAGCCAGAATTGTAGATGCTTTTTCACCCTCAGCCCTGTTGATAGCAGCCTGACGATGACCTTCCGACTCGAGGATTTCTGCTCGCTTGGATCTTTCAGCTGATACTTGACGATGCATGGCTTCCAAGACATTAGCTGGAGGATGAATATCTCTGATTTCGTATCGAAGACAAGTGACACCCCAATCTTTGGCAGCCTCATTTATCACACTTGTAATGTTAGAATTAAGGTTCTGACGCTCACGTAGAACATGGTCCAGTGATAGTTGACCGATTTCAGATCGCATGGTGGTCTGAGCGAGCTGAGATACCGCATATTCCACATCTTCGACGCCATAACTGGCTCTATAAGCATCAAACACCCTCAAATACAGCACACCGTCCATCTCCAACGTCACATTATCGGCCGTGATTGCACTCTGAGAGGGAATCTCAATCGCCGATTCTTTCAACGACTGAACGTAGCGGATTTTGTCGATGAAAGGCACCAGAATGGCAAATCCCGGATCAAGAATCCTAGCTAGTTAGAACAACAACAGCTCAGCAATAAAAATAACAGCAGCAAACCAGTATATAACATATAACAATACACTGCTATTGAAAATATCCAAAAAAATCCGCACTTACCTGTGGAATTTTCCCATTCGTTCCACAACCCATGCTGTCTGTTGAGGAACAAATCGTATCACTGTATTAGCAGGCAGACTTTGCCGCTGGAAAAACGTCAGGCTTCCTCCTCCAGATGTGAACTGTCGAGCTGGCGATAATGCCAACGATCTTCGCACCAGAGGCGTGTTGAAGCGGGTCGAACGCACTAAACTATTCATGGTGGACGGTTGGGATGAGGATGAAAGGAAGAGCCAATCTGGGTGATTTTAATGTCATGGCTGCATGTGCCCATGGAAACGGTATTTGGAAGATTATTTTGTTCCAACCGTTGGGATGAGGGAATTTGAAAAATAATTGTGTGAAATGGGGGGAGATCTTGTTTAGAGATGAATTGTCAATTGCTGGTAAATCTCATGGAATCTACAACGAATCTCATAAACCATAATCAATTAATGGAATCAAATCTGGTCAATGTAGTCGAGTTATTGGAATTGATCGCTCTACGACGCAAAAAAATTATCGTTACCAGCAGGATTCGAACCTGCGCGGGCAGAACCCACTGCCTTAGCAGGGCAGCACCTTAACCCCTCGGTCATAGTAACAGTTTTTGGTAAATTTCGGCTGAGGCCCGAATAACAGGACCCAGCCGGGGCATTTCTAGCGATCTAGCGAGAATAAACTAATTTAAACTATATTTATGGAATTCTGAGTTCAGCGCCGTCTAATAGAATACCCTAGTATTCCATTTCAAATATTGCTTGCATGGAATATACGTGCTTATTCTCAGGTTGTCGTGGCAAAATAAAAGAAAAATTGTTAAAATTTGAGATTTTCCGTAGAATAAATACGCACGGCTGAGTGGCCTAAGGTATACCGAATAGACGAGTCGAAAAGGCGAGTCGAATAGCCCTATTGATTAATATGCTCAAATGGCAAATTACTTAATTAGCTCTTAGCAAAATAACATGAAATATTTATCAGTTTTATCAGTTTAAAATTACTTTTATTCTATGTACATTGTCATCACTGTCTATCTATTATGCTTCCCTACAGATCCTTATAATAATCAGCAATAAGGAACGCTGCATCCAAACTCTGATTTACACTCAGTCGAGGATCACATACTGTATCATAACGAAGCATTAGATCTTCGTCCTCCAAGTTTTGACTTCCTCCAATACACTCTGTCACTGCATCTCCTGTGAGCTCTAGATGAAGTCCATTGAGTTTAGATCCATTCTCCTTATGGATACTCAATGCCAATTTGATCTCTGTTATGATATCGTCGAAATATCGTGTTTTCAGCTTAGTAACCGGACTAGTCTTTGTGTTTCCATGGCACGGGTCTGTGATCCACACTGGCTGATGCCCTGATTTGTGCACTGCTTTTATATGGTTAGGAAGCAGCTCAGCAATTTTATCTGCTCCATATCGAGTGATTAAAGTGACACGACCAGGGTCGAAATTAGGGTCTACAATGTCCAAAAGACCAGTCAAATCGCTCTCTGATGTCGTAGGGCCGATCTTAATACCAACAGGGTTGCATACGCCTCGGAAAAACTCCACATGAGCTCCATCCAGCTGTCTTGTGCGGTCACCAATCCAAATGAAGTGAGAAGATGTATTATACCATTTAGGAGGCGCTCCTGGTGATGGCCGTAATTTTCTGGTAAGACTCTGTTCGTATTCTAGAAGTAAAGCCTCGTGAGATGTGTAGAAGTCAACACTCTTGAAGGCATCGTCGTTATCTGCACCAACCGTGCTGACAAAACTTAAACCCTCGGAGATCGAGTTGACTACATGCTGATATCGCTCTCTTACATGGTTCTGCTTGACATGACTGAGATCCCACTCAAAGGGATGACGAAGATCAGCAAATCCAGAAGACAGGGCACCTCGAACATAGTTCAAAGTGGCAGCAGAGTGGAAATAAGCGCTCACAAGCCGACTAGGATCAGGCGTACGGTCACTAGGATCATATCCATTTATATTATCACCCCGGAAAGAGTTAATTTCTCCGTATCCCTCGACGACCTCAGTCAGCTTGGACCGAGGTTTGGCATACTGGCCGGCAATTCGACCAATTCGAACTATAGGTAAATGAGTTCCCCAGATAAGAACCAGACTCATTTGCAATAAAACCTTGAGCTTAGCGTCAATTCGGTCCTGGTTGCAGTAGTCGAACAATTCAGCACAATCACCACCCTGGAGCACAAATGCCTTGCCGAGAGCAGCGTTTCTCAGCTTACTTCGCAAATCCTCGATTTCTTTCGCAGTCACCAGCGGAGGAAGACTTTCCAGCTTCTCCAGAGCATGTTCTACCTTGGAATAATCGTCATATACAACGTCCTGCTTAATGGGCTTGTGCTGCCAGGATGTCGGAGACCAATCCTTTGATCTGGCCAGATTCGGCCTTGGTTCAGTGCCGTCTTTCGACTTGGTACGCAGTTTAGCTGCACTCTTGGCACCCTCGCTAGCGGTAAGTTTCTCAGGGTCGGTTACGTGGATATCCTGAGGCATTTGTGGATGTGAAGAAAGATGTTTGGAAATAGTCATTGGAGATGAATAAATAGGATGGGGTCACGTGACGCCAAATTACAAAGCAGAAGTCTAGGTCATAAGCGAGAGAAATAGCACAGGCAGTAGTATACAATACAGTAGTGTAATTAGAAAATAGTGTACTTAGCCAATAGTGCACAGACAGTAGTGTACACAGCGATATTATTACAGCACTGCACCCCAGCCATATTACATTATACTCTTTCCACAATCAAAGCTGATCCACCACCTCCACCGTTGCAGATTCCAGCAGCACCGATCTTTCCACCCTCCTGAGACAAAACACTGAGCAGAGTACAGGTAATTCGAGCACCAGAGCAGCCTAGAGGATGACCCAGGGCCACGGCGCCTCCGTAGATGTTGACTTTGTCGAGAGGAATGTCCAGGATCTTGGTGTTTGCAATTCCCACCACAGAGAAAGCCTCGTTGAACTCAAAGAAGTCGACGTCTTCCTGCTTGAGGCCACTATGCTTTAGAGCCTTAGGCACAGCCAACGAAGGTGCAGTAGGGAAGTCAACGGGTGCATGAGCAGCTTCACCCCAGCCGAGGATCTTGGCAATGGGCTTGAGGCCCAATTCCTTGACTTTGGCAGCCGAAACTAGAACCACTGCAGCACCACCATCGTTGAGAGGAGCCGAATTGGGTGCTGTCAAAGTACCGTCGGTCTTGAAAGCAGGCTTTATGCTTCGAAGTTTGTCTGGATTCAGTCGAGAAGCCTCCTCGTCCTGAGATACAGTCACGGCAGGCTTTCCTCTGGCTCCAGGGATTTCAACAGGGGCAATTTCGTTCTTGAACTTGCCTGCAGCATGGGCCTTCTGAGCCCGCGTATACGACTCAATGGCATAGTCGTCCTGCTGCTCTCTAGTGATGTTATGCTTTTCAGCCGTCATTTCTCCACACATGCCCATGTGCACGCCGTCGTACGCGTCCTCAAGACCATCTTTGAGTAGACCATCAACGACGTTAATGCCGCCGAGCTTGACGCCAGTACGACTGTTAGGGATGTAATGAGGCACATTGGACATGGATTCAGCGCCTCCAGCCACGACAATGTCGGCAGATCCAGTGAGAATCGACTGAGCACCGATGATTATGGCCTTCATGCCCGACGAACACACCTTATTTACAGTGGTGGCAACTATAGATTGAGGCAAACCGGCCTTCAAAGCTACCTGGCGTGCGGGGGCCTGGCCAACATTGGCAGAATAGACGTTTCCAAAGACGATTTCCTCGACTGAATCAGGCTTGATCTCGGGGACCTTTTCAAGAGCAGACTTTACAGCATGGGCACCGAGATCAACATACGTCTTGGAGGCCAATGTGCCGAGAAAAGAGCCTATAGGAGTACGAGAATACGACACTATATATACGGGATCAACCATTATGGAAAAAGTATGTTTTTGGTGGAGAAATGTTGTAGGAAGGAAGGAAAGAATGTTGAAGGTTGGGGCGCAGGGGAAGGTTGGATTTTGGGGGTCACGTGCCGGTGAGACAAATGGGGGGTAATTTAGGGAATAATTTAGGGAATAATTTCGAGGGATTTTATATAGGAATGAGTTTATTTGGATTTATTTGAAGATATGTTTAAATCTCAGTTTTAGTTTATTATTTAGTTTCTTCTTTTTCCCGCTTTCTGTTCGTCTCATCCTCTTTGACTTTCTCTGCTGAAAAATTCCCCTTCCATCACTAGATTTACCTCACTCATGCCGAAACCACGAGATATCTCGATAAACGAGAAAACCTTTGTGTTAAAACAGCTCTTCGAGGAAAAACAGCGTCTGGATGAACGGAAACTCGACGAGTTCCGCAATGTGCAAATCACATTTGGCGAATCATTAGGGTTTTGCGAGGTGAAGCTAGGAAACACTCGTCTGGTGGTTCGAATATCCGCAGAAATCGCCAAACCATACGAAGATCGGCAGTTTGAGGGCCAATTCCTGATAACCACAAACATATCCAGCATGGCATCTCCTATATTTGAAAATAGCAGAACTAGCGACGATGAAATGCTCGTGAGTAGACTCATTGACAAAGCTATACGGAGAAGTAAAGCTCTTGATCTGGAAAGTCTCTGTATAAGAGCAGGAAAAAGCTGCTGGCTCATTCGAGCTGATGTACATTATCTAGACTATGACGGAGGTTTGGTCGATGCTACTTGCATTGGAGTTATTGCAGCATTGCATCACTTCCGACGACCACAGGTAACTATTGATGTAGACAATCGGCCGGTTGTGCATTCCATCAATGATAAAGTTCCTGTACCACTTAGCATACTGCATATTCCTATCTGTGTGACGTTTTCGCTGTTTGCCAATAGTGAGAATCCTTCAGAAGAGCCCTTGGTGATAGTTGATTCGACAGCTACGGAAGAAGCATTGCAGGATTCTAGCATGACTCTCACTGTGAACAAAAATAGAGACATCTGTCAGATCAGCAAGGCAGGTGGTGTGCCTGTGGAAGCAGTGGAGATACTTAATTGTGCCAATACGGCCTATGAAATCGCTAGCAAAGTCACAGATTTGATTCTTCGTCGGCTGAAAGAAGACGATGCTCAGAGAAACAAGGGTAATCAGGAACTGAATGCTGAAAACGATCGAAAGGGCGAAGAGGTGGACGACATGAATGATTAATGATATGGCAGGTACATACAACGATACAACAGTACATACGCAGTACATGCAACTTTATGATCTTATGTATTGTACTAATAACTCGACTATAATTAGACTATCCTAAATAAATATATATAATCCCAAAAATTCAGTCGAATCTCATTACCTTCGCCCTCCCCGTATTTACCCCACTCTCATTTCCACCCCCCACCAAACGATCCACCGGTGAAACTTCTCCACTTTTCGTATTGATTCACCAACATGAGCTACAAATCGAATAAACCCACCCTGATATTAGTTGGAGGTCCTGCTGGGACGGGTAAATCCACCGTGGGAAAACATCTAGCTTCTATTTTTAATGCTACCTATATTGAAGGTGATGATCTGCATCCCCAGGCCAATATAGACAAGATGGCTAAAGGAATACCACTCCAGGACGAAGATCGATGGGGCTGGCTCGAGAAAATAGCCTCTGTCGGATCTGAGCATGCTGACTCGAGCAAAAACGGAATTGCCGTGGCTTCATGCAGTGCCTTAACGGTAAGGTATCGAAAGTTCCTGGCTGAAAAGGTCGCCAAAGACACAAAGTTAATAATTGTGTTTTTACATGCTTCTGAAGAAGAACTCACACGACGTGTTATGGCTCGAAAGGGCCATTATATGGGTGCTACTATGGTGCATAGTCAATGTTCTTTGATGGAGGTTCCTGAGGGTGATGAGCTGCTAATACATGGAGGCTCGAGTATTCCTATTGATGCAACTAAGAGTGCTGAAGAGGTGAATGAGTTTGTGTTATTGCATTTGGTGGAAAATGACGTTGTAGAGCGGGTCGAGAGCAGGTGAGACATTAGAAGTGCTTGATGAATTATTATTTACAATAAGAAGACTATAGTTAACTATATTTAAATGCAAATGTCTATCAGATAGTCGTTAATGTTACTGTCCATCGACTGTATGTCCGTCTAACCTCATGTTTTCTATCCGAGCTGCTCAGTTTTCCTGTCAGTCGCTGCCTTTTCCGTGCCTGCTTCAGTAAACAAACCGTCACGTATGACTTCAGTAGCAAATTCCCCTTCAGTTTCCGACTCCGTTTCTTCCCGTTCTGCTGGCTCAGGCTCCCTTGTCCTTTCAAACACACTCACGCTATCTGAGCCACTACCAAGAACCGTATTTATCCGATCTTCGCACAAAACCCGCAGCTCCATTGCTCCTTCTCGATCAAGAAAGTTGCTTGGGAACCTGTAACTGAGCCATAGGTAAAGACAGATCACCTTGTGGAGTGACTCCAGAGCATCAGTGATAGTACTGGATGGCACTCCTATCTGAGAATGTGCCAATATCGCCAAATTATCAGGCACGATTTCCGGCAACGTGAAGGCTTTTCCTTCAGCGACTATGCGGCAAAAACTTCGGAAAATATCCTTAACAAGTTCTGACTTTGTGAAAACTGGTGCTTTCGACAATAGAATCTTCTCCTCAATCATGAGTCCCGAAATATCAGCAAATAAACCAGCTGTAGTCAGCATATCATTTAGATCAGCAAGAAAGAAATTTTCCCCAAGTTGAGTGCCGCGTTGTAGTTGGTACAGAATCTTGTGAAAGGGAACCCTGGAACCAACAGAGTTGGCATAGTCTCGTAGAAACTCCTCTGGTGGGAAAAGACCGGCCCGATTAACCTGAGGAGATTCAGCATCCATACATTTCTTAATGTACTTCAAGTCTGTACGACTCATGGCAGTAACAACGCCGTTCAAAGGGCCATTTTCGTGTCCAGGGACATGGAAACGACCAGCTCTGCCAGCTATCTGTTTAACCTGCGCTATAGGGATCTTCTGCAGTGAACGACCATCGAATTTCTCAGTACGCGAAAAAATAATTCTGCGAATTGCAAGATTCAAGCCCATTCCTACAGCGTCAGAGGCTACCAAGAAACGGTACTCGCTATTGGGGTCATTGAAAGCCACAGCCTGCTGGGCCCGAGTTTCTGCCGGAAGAGAACCGTAAATTATGGCACATTTATGGCCAGTCACCTTGTGGATTTCATCTCTTGCTTTGACGAGCTCTTTCTTTGAGAAAAACACCACACAGTCTCCCTTTTCCAGATTCTCCAGGGGATTGGTCAACTGCTTCTCGGATATTTCCAACGGAGACAACCGTTTATAATGTTTAATATAAAGCTCATCTCCAGTGAGTTTCACCAGCTTCTTAATGATACTCTGGGTATTTGCATCTCCACATAAATGGACTTCCTTAGCTCGTACAGCTAGAAATGCCTGAGTCCAAGCCCAACCTCGATCCGGATCTTCAATCATTTGAATTTCGTCTATCACAGCAACATCCAGATCTTCATTGAGATACATCATTTCGATAGTTCCACTTGAAAGTAGAGCTTTATTGCCCTGTTCATCAGTTTCTTCAATGACTTCTTCACCTGTAACCAGATTGCATGCACGATTAGCAGCTTTCATGCGACTGTAAACCTCACGTGCTAATAGACGTAAAGGACCTGCATAGAATCCCGAACGTGCATTTTGAAATGCCTGTAATGCAGTATATGTTTTTCCCGAGTTAGTCGGTCCAATATGCAAATATATATTCCTCTTGATGCTTCGAGCTTTAGGAAACATGTTTTCAGGGTGCGAAAGATCCACTCTTCGCCAGCGATCTCGAGTGACATTAGATGTACTGCGTGCTATAGCTTTAGCATAGAATCGAAGAAACCCCGATACAATGTACTCGACAGTAACCTTGTTAAACATGATCTCCGAAGCTGTATGCTCAGCAGAGACTATGAGCTGATCATGTGCCTTACTTATAACGCTCAACGAAGGAAAGATCTTGGTTTTGTTGCAAAATGTGAAGTAAGACGATATATCTGTCCAAGTATAGTTCAAGATACTAGCAGGAACGGCGATTTCCGAGTCATTTATCACCTGATCCTGAAACCTAGCAAGTATCTTGCGCAGCTCGAGATCTGAGTTTGCTGAGCTCCATCCTGGGCATTCACGCGCCAATACTTGTACGATTGAATCTTCGTCTGCTCTTGCTTGATGATCCAACGTCTCGAGAATGCTATTTACCCTGTCGTCAATAGCACTATCTGAAGATATTGATTTCGTGCATGATTCAGCCAATTGTTTACATATATAGCTGCTGGTAATTGCTCTGAAATTGATCAATTTGGGCCCGTTGGTCGATCCAGGGCCTGGGCCATCGCTTTTTTTCCATCGGGAGGGCTGTTTTATATGACGAGTACTGTTATTTGAGAAATTAAACTGTTTTGAAAGATATCTGACAGTGGAAAATGTCCGTATTTGCCTCAGAATCGGCACGGTCGGCGCCCGTCGTGAGTTCATGGGAGCCGTGAAAAATATTTGAGAGCGATGGTTTTGAGCCTGAGTGCGACCTGGGGAAGAGAACAAAGCAAAGGGGATATTATTATTATTGTGGATTTTCAGTATTTGCAAATATAATCAAGATAATCATATCTTAATATTACTTTATATATTAATTCTTATTCATTTAATTCCTATTCATTTAATTCCTATTCATTATTACATCTGTTTCCTATAAGCTGCCGTGTATGTCTGCACAACGTCCACATTCCCATTCCTTTTCGCACCGGTAGCCGTGGAGTTCGATGACATTCCAGTCGGGAACGCTGGAGGCTCCGTTGTCAATTTGCTGTAGGGATACGGATTCCCTGCGACATTGGAGCCTTCTACAGCATTGAGATTGGAACCATCGGGAGCCAACTCAATGATTGAGCCCTTACTGTTGCAGTTGGTGCTATTCGCAGCCTTGGCCAAATACACCGTCTTGTGCAGCGAATCCAATATTGTATAAGCATGTTTGAAAAACGGCTCTCCAACCACGTAGTCGAATGATCCAACCAATGCCAGAGCTGTATGGTTAGCTGGCCCATTGTTAGCCCACACGCTTTCACCGGGAATAATGAGATCTGACACCGGTATATCCACCTGGAAGTTTCCAAATGTCATCGTCAATGTCTGTGAAAGATCTATAGTCTTTTTAGTTTCTTCCACAGTGGTATTAGCGTAGTAGCAGTGGAACTGGCTATTGTAGTCAAACCCCAGCGACTGGCCAACTTCATCTGCATATTGAATGGGAACTGTAAAATACGGCGCTCCTGTATCAAGCGTCGCCTGTCCATAAATACTGTACACCTCCTTGTTACCGAATTGCAGCGTATTGAGCAGAATTTGAAACTGAGTTTCTCTCTGCTGCGGTGCTACTGCATATCGATAAACTGGACCCACATACTTGCTAGTATCTGCACCTCCGAGAATTATACTTCCGTGCTCTCCATCTCCAGCATAAACTGATATGGCTGGAGACGAAATCACATGTTGCTTATACAGCGATTCCTGAACATTCTGCTCATAGTACAAATTCGGCCAGGTATCGTCTGCAATGCCCAAACCCAGCAGTCCAGGAACACCTGCGGCTATTTTGAATCCATCTACGACTCCAAAGGGAAATTCTGCTAGCGTTTCATTGGTAGTGGGGTAGAACTGGAAATTATCATGGCCCCATGTTCCCCAGACAACTCCTGCTCCATAGACGGCACTGAATACATGTGATGTACCATTAAATGTGCTGCTTTCTTCGGGATTGAACTTGGCAACATTGTCCAGAGTTGCATTGTTACGGAATACCCACACATATGGAGTAGCAGTATCTACGGCAACTGATAATTTTTGAGGCGGACTTCCAACTCCGATTTCTGTAGTGAAAAACACATAAGGACTATCGAGGTCTAGTCCACTTGTCACAGGTGCTCTTCGTGCTAGTACTGGCTTAGCGGCGGTAATATCTCTGCTAATGATGCCTGTCCTCCTAGTCACATCAAAGACTACAGGCTGACTAGCATATCCGACTATTGCAAACACCGTCAAGAACAATGTGAATAGAAGCATTTTACAGGAGATTTTAGGTGAAAGAAAGATTAAAAAAAGGAGTTCTTGTGGTATTGCCACTGCCGAGATGTTGGCATCAAACTTTAATTATTTATTGGAGCTTTTGGAGAAGTATCATTCTGCCAAGTCTTTGCTGGCTCTTTAGCAAATTTATATTTTATAAATAATTTATGATATAAAATGAAATAGTTCTGCTCATAGAGTATTTTATGCTACAATGAGTGGATTTCTATGGCACTTCATATTACATCTCAAATACACTTTCAAATGTAATGACCACGAGACTTATAGTTATATATTCAAAAAATAACTTTCGAATAATATAGAATATTCTATATTTGAATGATAACAATATATCTGCTTGTTATTTGATCTCCAATGTAGAGCATAAAATGCAACTACAGTGCATGAAGAATATATATCGCCTTTCTAAATATCTGTAAAAAATAATAATACCAAATATAGAAAATAGCAACAATTTTAATTTGCACGAGCAATTATCTAACAATAAAAATCATGTTGTGGAAATGTTCAAAAATATCATGCCCTGAATGACGGATCAATTTTTACATCCGAATAATCGATATTATCGGAGATCATTCCGAAACAATGTGTACAAGAGTGAGGCAATCAGGAAAAAGTTACCAATTAAGATATGCCGTGCCTCATGCATTAGGCCGTAGATACATCATTATAGCTATTATCAACATAAATATATGATAAATATGTACTCAAATCTAAGAATTTTTTTACCAATCATTTAGATATATATCTTTGAACAACTTCTATTACTTCCAAGTACATGTATTTTTTCATGGCTCTGAGCAATTTATCTCTGCCCTATTTTTCCTTGAAAAGATAGCCAGAGGTTGCCTCTTCTGGTATCAGTGCCTCACCAAACAGTTATCTACAGGGGGGACAAGCAAACAAGGCGAGGCTGTGTCGATGCCAACTGACCCTAATATGACAAATTAGTTGATGAATTTGTATGTAAACACCACTTGCTGATATTGCATTTGATAACTATTTGATCAATTGCAGTTCCCATGGCTTTTGATCGAGATGAGGTATATTTTCCACGTGTTGTCAGCCCATAACGAAGGGTCTTTACATTGTATGGGTAGCCGGGATATTTTTCAGTGTTGATTTGGCATATTTTCTTTTGTGTGTAAATTTCGGTGGAAAAATACCCGACTATTCCAGTTAAGATCTGACAAGAGCCGTTACACCACAAGGAGATGCCCTACCCTTGACATTTCCTGTCGGACCCTAGGGGGTGTGTGGTCCAAGGCGATTATCATTAAGGATCTACATGCGAGAATAAATGTGCTATAAGAAGCTCATGTGGGACGACTACATGCGCTATCTAGGAAGAATCTTAGTCCCTTGAAATATTTGGTTCCTGCAATTTGAAAATCAATTTATATTTTACGAGCCAAATAGAATGCATCTCGGCATTATTCCGCCCTATATTTTGGTACCTTTGTTATTATGTCAATTGGGCATGGGATTGCCTCTGATATCAGGCAAATCTCAGATTCTCCTGGACGAAACTCAGACATGCAAATTTTCTTCTCATGCTGCAGATGCTGTGAATATACTTCACATGGCATATATTCCTGTCACTGGATTATGGGGAGGACCGCCAATTCAATGGTGGACTTCGGGCAATGTTCTCTATTCAATGGCCGAATTAGCACTTCATGAGAAATCGCTTCTTCCTGAATATGAGCCGATTATCAAGAACACGTTTATTTATGCACAGAGAACCAATTACATTGTTCGCGGAAAAAATCCGAACGTCGTGAACATTATCAAACCAAGGGCCACTAGAGAAGGGTTTGTGAACGAGTTTTACGACGACAGCGGCTGGTGGGCTTTGGCTTGGATTAAATCTTATGATCTTACTGGAAATTTAGAGTATCTCAGACAGGCTGAGTACGTATTTGAGTACATGGCTGGCGGCTGGGACGACGTATGTGGAGGCGGGCTATGGTGGTCTACAGACAAAACCTATAAAAATGCCATTACCAATGAGCTGTTTTTAACTGTCGCTGCTTCGCTAGGAAATAGAGTACCTCGAAGAAAGTGGCACTACCTACAGCATGCATCGAAAACTTGGCAATGGCTCATGGATTCAGGAATGATCAATGAAGACAACCTCATCAACGACGGCTTGGATGCTCAATGCAAGAACAATAATGACGTTGTTTGGAGTTACAATCAAGGCGTTATTTTAGGTGGCTTAATTGAGCTGGCCGTTGCAAGTGACCAGAGATTTCTTAGTATTGCATTGAATCTAACTCGTGCCTCGATGAGAAATTTGACCATAAACGGCATTACGACCGAGAGTTGCGAAGTAAGCTCTGCAAGATCCTGCGATGGTGCTGAAGTCTTTAAAGGAGTTTATATTCGTTATCTGGGTGATCTTCAATCTGCTACAAAGGACGAAACAATAAAGGACTACATCGTTGCACAAGGATCCAGTATCCTGAAGAATAACAATGCGGGAAATCATATCTTTTCACATAGCTGGTCCGGTCCACCTTCTGCGCTTTTCAATATGGACGCCCAATATTCTACTATCGCAGCTCTAACTCAGGCTCATCGAGTTGGTGGATGTGGAGCTGAATGGCGGGGATCTCACCACAAAGGCTCATCTCCGCACGGAAGGTCAAACCGGCTGAACATGTTTGCTTTCTTATGAAAAGTGCAAAGCTGGCGGTGTTTTTATGAAAGTGCACTACCAGTCTCTCTGACTGTTGACAATGTTTTACGATAAATTAGAGTTATAACGATATTCTTAGATTCTAGACCTCGACAATTTTAGACCTTTACCTTCTATTCTATAGTATGAAATTTATGAAATATGAAATTTATGAAATATTATAAATACCAGAGCTGCAATTTAGCTTCATGCATGAATAAATAAGACTTCTTCGCTGGCAACGATACCAGTCGACAACTTGCTCACGCCAAATATTCACTTACTGAAATAAGCAGAATATTCTTTCTTTTCAAACAAACGCCAAATCATGCTCTTCATATCCATGCAAGATCTTCCCCAAGCAGGAATGTGCCTCTTCCAGAAGTTGCCATCGACACCCTTCAAGGCTTCTGTGAACCACGGCAATCAAGCACATCATATGCTCAGGATTCTCTTTATTGATGCGAGCAAATTGCTTCGACGGGTCATCCATTGATAGTGCGTGTAGACGTGAAATACAGAAATGCTTGGCAATAGACACCTGATCCAGACCATGAATATCTCGAATATACAAGTTCCCTGGGGTTTTGAGAGAAGAGTAAAATCTCCAGACGACTAAGGTGCAGACAAATAAACACCAGGGACGCAAAGCTATTTTGTCCAACTTAGCATAATAAGGAGAAGCCATTTCCTGTTGGACAGTCGATGATCCTCTCGATATTGAAACGCAACTATCTTCAGAAAAAAGAACATTCTGAATTAGTACCAATGCATGCTGAACGCATTTTGTACATTTCTTTTCTCGAGATGTCCATAACTGGAAAGCTTTAGTTGCTCGAATAACATCAACATCACAGGGATATCGATTATCAAGGGGCATACCCGTAAGCATTAATATATCCAGAACACTAATATCCGATAGATATAGTGTTACATATGCCATATAGTGCAAGGTTTTTGACCCTTCAATAATCATGGACTTTTGACCATATAGGCATAGAGACCAGATATCAATTGCTTTAGCCAGAGTGCTTTTCCAATGTAGCTGAGCTCGATCAATTGGATAGTTGCATCTTTGGCAGCATTCTGTATTTCTGACAAGAGCTAGTTCATCTTGCTGTTGCATTTGTCTGGCAACACTGTATAGACCATGCAGAATAGTAACGAGAGAGAAATGAGACATCGATCCTATATTGATCGGTCTCATCATCAACAAAGTTCTGATGGCTCCTAAGAATGAGACTCCTTCTGATGCATATTTAATTGAATCACGATAGCAAAAATACCACGCATCTGGCGATCGTGCTTCCCACATGTGCTCTAGACAGGGAAGTAGGCAATGAATATCATTAGCTGACAAAGAAGCATCATATCCAAATAATGTAGCATGCTGAGTATCCAAGATATATGCTAAGAAAAGGGTTCTACGACGACTCTCTTCTTGTATCCAGTGCTGCCAAAGTTCAGCCATCGTAAATGGTTTCGACTCACTCTTTACTGGAACATTTGGCACCAAATATCTTCGAACTAGTTGCATCATAGTCCCGTGAAATGTAGAAGTAAAACCATGCTGCTGAGTAGTTGAGAGCATCTTTTCAAAGACTTGAATAAGGCATAAGCACTGAAATATCCAAAGAGGCGGATTGTCAATATCCTTATGACTTAAAACCAGCAATTGAAGCCTTTCATGAATTTTAATCGATACTTGAAAGTGCTCATTTTCAGCAAAAGCTGTCCCCAGCGTAACTATGGCTATGAGCAGTAGTGGAGGGATATCATCTGGCTGAGAAACAACTGTAGGTAGATGCAATATCGGGAAATGCTCATGAAAATTTTCAAAATATGCATGAAAATACATTTCGAGAAAATGAGGCTCATACAGCCAAGTATTAGGCACATAGAATGAAGCGGAATCAACCAGCAGACAGGTATCCACCGCAGTTGGCCTTTGAGTTTGGCCAAATAGACACTGCACAACCGAATCTCGTATATCTCTCCAAATTGTTTTACTTGAAGAGTTAGAGGAGAAAAATTGAGTAGAATCATTCAATTGCGGTTCAGAGGTGACCTCAACGTGTGGTGCTAATCGATCCAGATCAGAGGGGGTTGTGTCTGATCCGAAGAGCCAGCTCAGGTCATTCTTTCGAGCATCAAAGAGATCGAATGATTGCGGAGAGGATTTCAGCACAATCGGAGGAAGTAGCTGTGAATTGTGTCTTAATCCACTGGAAGGTGTCTTATCTCCGGTGCCTGACTCAGCGACAACCTCAATAGAACCTGGTCGATTCTCAATTGAAACTGATCTGATGGCTATTATGGACACTTCTGATAAGTCATCATTCTTTATATTTTGACTCAACGCATTGGTGTCGATTCTGCTCAATGCCCGTTTTTTTCTACCACGTCTATGCGCAGCCTTATGTCTGGCAAGCAAATCACTCTTTACAAAGCCCTTACCACATAAATCACATGAGAAGGGTTCATGGGTATCTACTGTTAACAACGGCTCGAGGTTCGACCGCTGATAGTTCTCTACTTACGATTCAACGAGTGCCATTCTAGATGCTGTTTCTGTTTGAAAGATCTTTGGCAATTCGGATAACCACATTTCCAGCGGCCAGCATTGCTTCTCAAATTGCCTGGTGCTGTTGGCATTGTGCGTAGCGTTGAAAATTGTGGTAGGGAAGAAGGGAAGATGAGACGGCCGATGAATGTTCTTATAGATCAATGAGAAAACAGGGGATTTCTGGGAAACAATGCAATTTAATTATAAATTGAGTGAAAAACAAAAATTGATAATGGTTTTGGTGTATTTTGTCTATTTTTAGTATGCCATTACATGGTCCATGTAATTGCTCCTTATCGAGAATTAACCTAACCCTTATCGGTGAGATTTGGCTCGTGAGGTTATGCAGATTCTTGCTTCCGATAAATGGGGCGAAAATGGCTTGTGGCCGGAATTTAGGAAATTTAATTGATACATAGCTTTTGTCAATAATCTAAAATATGTTGAAACACTTTGGAAAGTATTTGATTGTGGAGTATAGCCTGCTCTCGGTTGGATGGCCATAGTGACCAAGGCCGAGAATGATAAACTATCTAAACAAGAAGCTACAAAAGCATTTTAAGAAAAGGATTCAAACAATTGATATTCAGATACCATTGATATTTAGATACCATTGACTCTCTCTGAGTAGCACTAGCCTCCAAACTCGTATTTCGGCATACCTGTCGTCTCCGTCTTGTACTTAAACAAGTGACCTCCAAGATCATCATCTCCGCTATAAGCACTAACACAATAGATAGTATCATTATCCTTTCCTCCCCATGTCGTACAAGCTGGTGCCTTTGCCGGAAGTTCTATCTCCTTGATGATCTCTGCTTCAGGACTAAGCACTAGCAATCGATGCCCATTGTATGCCGCAATCCACAAATTCCCATCGACATCCAACACCATACCATCAGGCTCATACGTAGTTCCTTTGAAGTCTTTAAATACTCGCCTGTTACTAATTGCACCAGACTCGTTGTCATAGTCATAGATGTAGATCTTCTGAGCTGCCGAGTCATTAACATACATTGTTTTCAAAGTAGGAGCCCAAGACAACCCATTTCCGCAAATAAGGCCCGTTTCCATTAAATGTACAGAACCATCAGGATCGTATCTCCATAATCGACCAATTGGCTCCTTGTCGTACTTTCCAGCTCCGGCTGCTAGCCCAACTCTATCGATCTCTGCACCCCAAAAACGACCGGCAGGATCAACTCCTCCGTCATTGAATCGACGAATCGACCTATCCTTCTCAGGAATAATCTCCTTGAGAATGTCCAATTTTCCCGTCTCCTCGTCCAGAAATGCAAATCCGGCGAAATACAGACATATGTATGATCCCGGCTTGCTTTTCCTGAAACATTGGACTGTGACGCTTTCCTCGACATCCAATACTCTCAATCCGGGACCCGATTGATTAGTTTTCTTTCCAGTGAGATTCAATTGGTGCGAAGGCACTTTGGCATCGCCAGTCGTGGGATCAATTGATAAGATCAACAACTGACATGGCTCATTTAAACAGTCATTGAAATGAAGAGTATTATCTGAAAATCTATATATTACACCTTCCCCTAGTACGGTCGGAGCACCGAGATAGTAAAATGGACTGTATATTTTATCTGTCATGGAATGTAGTATTGGAAATAGGATGTTGCAGAAAGTTAAGTTTCCTAATGGGGGTATTTTCTTATCAGCGAACTGAAAATTACAGCTAAAAATATAAATTACTTAATAACTCAGATTATAACTCAGATTATATATTCTTTACATATGCACCAAATCCCAGACTCTCATTGCCCATAGTAGCTATTCAGCGTCCTCAATTGCCCATCAGGAACACTATATTGATAATCAAACTCCCTATGCCGTTCGTTTGGATGATTCGACAACGGCCGGTTGAACGAAAACGACGTCAAAAACCCATCATCAATACTATCCTGAATACCTCCCATAGAAGGTGCATAAATATGAGGCGAGTGCGGATGCCAACTACACTCTCGTACAATCTTGATCTTTCGATCGCCCCGAAACTCATCTCCAACACTTCGGTCGATATCAGCCGCCGTAGAAGCAGGATATAGTTGGTCCACCTCTTCAAACCGAGATAGAGCCTCATTGCTGCCAAGCACACGCACCAATTCCCCACTTAGCTTCCATATCATGACCTGACCACTAGCAGATCCCGAATAAAGAAACTTCTCGCCTGTAGTGTGCATCGGAGAGAATCCACAGCGTATCATCGTATAAAGCACCGAATGGCCCCTATATGTCATTATACTTTTATCTTGGACATGTCGTGGACTCATTGGCCCTGGGTATGGTGAAGATTGATAATGGAACCCCGTCATGATCTTTCTAGTCGTCAGTGTATCGCTTTCATCTGAAGAAGACCGGATGTCCCATAACTTCATGCTTTGATCTTTCGAGTTCGAGATAATATATCTTCCATCCGAACTTGCATCAACAGCCGTTATACCCTCCATATGTCCAACAAATACCTGCTGGCTCTTGGGCTCCTCCCCACTAGTTTCAGCCACACGCATATCCCATAGCCGAATCACTCCATCATCACTGCCGCTGACAACCACCTGTTCATCTTTATTCAGAAATTTCACCGAGTTGACCTCATTTCTGTGACTTCTTCCAAACCTCAGAACATTCTCATGGTATTCGATATCGTAATAGGTAATTCGGCTTTCATCATTAGCACCGCCGGCTAAAACATGACTTCCACCGTAATTCAACTCTACCGAAAATATGGCTTGTCTTTGAGAACGCACAGAGAACCGCGGAGGTGCAAGATTAGCAATTGTGGTATGAGATGTGAGATCTCCGCTTGTCCAGCCATCAGAGAATTTGGTGATTGAAATGCTCGACGTTAATGATGCATCCACCAATATTTGATTATCACGACTCAGACTAACGTCTGAAATAGTCCAACGTCCAACATATTCGTCATTTCCTCGATGAATCACGTACTTTTCAACAGGACGATCGGGGTCCTGCGTATCAAAAACGCGAATGGTAAAATCCTGAGTATACAGATAGAATAGCTTGCCGTCGTGAGAAAATCTCCCTCCATAGGCAGGCGCACTTGGATAGTGAAAATTAACATGCCCTGGGTTCTCCGGAAGAAATCTGCTTGTAATTTCTCTACGGTCAGGAAGCCTGCTTCCTAGCCCGCCCAATTGACGATTAAGAAGATGGTCCACTGTCGAAGACGGATAAAACATAGCATCAAATGATACCAGATTAGTTGAATCTACTCCACCGAAGGCTCCTGAATGAATCATCTGTTGCAATTTTGGTTTAGGAAGCCGCTCCAGATCAACCTTATGGCCCCCCGGAGCATAGGATCTGCCCTCTAGATTTCTAGAATAATACCAATGCTTCCGTATTTCTTCAATTCCTTCCCGCGGCTCTAGATCGTCATCATGCGAACGAATGGTTTCAAATTCCTCATCTCCTGACACTCTATCCCCATTGTAGTCATTCTCCATATCTGAATCAAACAATCTAAGACCAATTTCATCTCCAGACATCGACAACTCTTCTTCGTCTTCGTCATCATATATTGGCCGATTTAAAGTGAACTCTGCAGAGTCCCCGTCATCTCGAAATTGCGTGAGTGCTAGAAAAAAATTACGATATCTTTCGGCAGCTTCTGGCTGTGTCAGTCGACGAGCTTCTGGTACTCTTTCGACAAATGCAGTTTCGAGAAATTCTCGCAGTTCCCGTCTTAGATCTTCACTAATATTCATAGGCCTATGATCACCATGAGGATGACTGAATCGTGTCGCGTCCTCGGTCAGCTCCTGTATTAGCGAATCGATTTCTCGAGCCATGTCGAATCGTTCTTCATCGACATAATCTCCGTCACCCGCGTCCACATCTTCCTCCATTTCTTCAACGTAATCACTATCATCTTCGTCATCTTCATCTTCCTCGTCTTCATTGCCACCTTCCCGATAGTGTGGGGACAAGAGGGGACGTCTAGTTTCGTCGTCCTCGCCATCGCCCGAACCGCCCGCGCCTCTACCGGTATCAGAAGAATGATTGGCATTTCCAGTATTAGTAGTGCTGCCAGAGTTTCCAGAATTAGTTTGTTCATTGTGATTTGCAGCATTTGAACTGCCTGTTCGTGAACCACGACGGCCAGACCCGGACTCGGAGTCCTGGGCAGGCGTATCGGAAACTGTGTAAAATGATACATTATCCAAGAGATTATTATGCATAAAACCGCGGTAAAATAGTCGTGTTGTGCTTTCCAACGTCAGGCTTTGACCTTTGCTCTGTAGAGTTTGGCACAAAGATGTATGCATCCCGGTATCATAGCCTGTACGGGGATTTTGCAAATTTCCATAAATATCATCAATACAATTCTCGAGATCTCTCCACTGTAAAATACCCTTCAATAATTGCTCCGTTCCGTCTGCTAGCTCGCAGGCTGTGCCCATTGGCCTCCGATACCCTCCAATTTCCATCCCAGACGTCCGTGTCCGCAGACACGGCTCTGTCTCATGTATATATGCAATTAGAATTAATTCCAGTGTATTTGACACATTGGCAGTCTGTACAAAGCGTATGATTCTCATCCAGAGATCACCCATGGCCCTCAAGTGCCTTATCAGCTCGAAATTGCTATTGAAGATGTCATTATTTAAAGAGAACCTTTCCGCACCATCGCGCATCGAATCCCCAAACGCCATTTGTTCTCGGCGATACTCCTGTTGGCTGCTCATCCCAGAATTCATCGATACAAGCAGCTCAGATTGGTGGGAATCGCTAGTTCAGTTGGGAGCTGCAGATGTTGCAGCGAGTCGAACCTTAAAAAGGTACGTGGAAAGTTGTGGGTATTTGCGAAAAGAATTAGTTTTTAATTTGGAAATTTCGTTCTATGGAGTATTGTAATTTATATATTGGTGAATTTATACGTTTTTTTGTTTTTCGTAGATTTATCAGTCGTCCTATGACGTCAGAATGGAAGTACGTGATAAACATCCGAGAAAAGCACAAATAACAAAATTAACAATTCATTCACTTTTATACTCTGAAATCAAATATTTTCAATCTAGTGCTCTCCGGTATGCCTCAGATAATCAAATTACGCTTAATACACGTATCGGAACTCTCGATTCTGCCGATCAGTCAAATCCCTGAACTCATGATATTCCTCCGGAGAATAACCATCGCCTTTGACTGCCTTCTCCTTGTCGCGCTTCTTGTTCTCTCTAATAGCCAATTGGCGTATAAGGATCAAATCAATCGTGCAGAGAAAGTACAGTATGCAGATCGATATTTTGGCCGGCATATACTTGGGGGCATCTCGAGCCTGAAACGTTTGCGGCGATATGATATTTCCAACTGTGTATGCAATTGTATTGATACAAGTCACTGTGACCTTCTTAGTTGAACCGGCAACATTGGTGCTCATAAGCCCGAGCGTAACGGTCCACCCAATAGGAATTGCCCCTGTAAGATAATATCCCACCAACGCAACAGCCTCAGTCGATGTTGCCATCATAATTGCACCTGCAATGCCAGGAAGATGTCCCAGAATACAAAAGACGAGCCGTTGATTGGTTTTCATGCCCAAGTAAGTCAGTCCGATCAATGCTACAGCTTCAACGGCACCCAAAGGAGTAACAAGCAGTAGAGAACGAGTCTTGGAATACCCCATACTTGTGACCAGAATATTACCAAACGATGTAGCTATGGTGTTGGGGATGTTGGCTGCAAACACCCAGAACGCATAGAGCCAGGTATTGTAGTCTTTCAGAGCCTCAATACACTGGTCTTTCTTGAATGCTCTACTGCCAATTCCCTGCTCATTTTCTCTTATACGCTCCACATGAGCGATTTTTTCTGAATCACTCAGAAATCTGGCCTGGTCTGGAGAATCAGGAAGCAGAAAGTAGAAGATGATTCCAACCACGACCGTCAGGAGACCCAAAAATATGTAAATAATTTGCCAGCCTCTTAAAGACGCGTTCGGATCAGCGCCTACATGAACTGCAATTCCATAAGCAACATAACCACCAAACATTTGAGCGAATCCACACATGGAAAACCAAATACCCACACGGAAAGCTTGCTCTTCCTTACGATACCATTGTGATGTGAAAAGAACCCAAGCTGGTACAATTGCAGCTTCTGCAACACCTAAGAAGGCTCTGCAGGTCATCAAGCCGGCAAAAGAAGTACATGCAGCTAGACAAGCTAGAATTCCACCCCAAGCAATGACCCAGAAGGCCACATACTTAGCTAGAGGAAACAGCTGCAAAAGACGGATTGTAGGAAATTCAAAAGCAAGCTGCCCAAAGAAAAACATCGAGGAAACCCATTGGAATTGATTTCCGTGCAAGTGCGTAGACTCAATCATTCCCGTCACTGATCCATATGAAATTGATATCTTATCCAGGTACTGCAGAAAATAAACAACGCATATCAAAGGCATTATGTGCAGATCAATTTTACGCACAAGCTTTCTGTGTTCCGCCGGACTTAAATGGTGACTCCCCTGATCTTGTCCACGCTTGAGCAGCCGTAAGGCTCTATCATCCTCACTATGGATACTTTCACCCAAATCGGAAGCCTCCAATTTGATGTCAGTTTTAACTTCCTCAACTCCAGGTTCCTGGTGATCTTCCACAGTCATAATAAACTTATCGGCTTTGAAATAGGCCGGTTCCTGACTTTTATACTATAGTTCGGCGATCATTGCCGTATATTGCCGGCGCCCGAGGGTCTTGCGTGCTGGATTGGAAAATTGTGCAACGCTCGGCATTCACGTGACCATTTCCCCTGCAGAAATTAAGCCGGAGAAATAGCCTAAATAGGAAAAGATGCCAAATTCAGGCGTGAAAATGTAATATTCCGATGCATGGGGGTCAGTGGCCTGATATTTCGTTCATGATGCTTCCTCCGTAGTGTTGTTAGTAGCATCTTGGGCTTCATTTCCACTACCATCAGGCTGCTTTTCTCCCTGCTGCTCTCCCTGCTGGCCCTCAGTAGATTGATTTTCCGTAGTCCCGCCATTTTCAGCAGCCTTCTTGGCCTCCTCCTCTGCCAATCTCCTGGCTTCTTCCTCCAACTTCTTCCTCTTTCTTCTCTTGTATGCACTCTCCTCCTCTTCTCCATCAGCATTCTTCTTGCGTGGCTTGTAATGCCTTTTGCTTGGGAACACCAGGTTTGGAGGTGGTGTAGGAGGTCTTTCCAGGGTTTCTTGTAGCTGTTCATCATTTTCATCGATATGATACCAAACATGATAATCGTCAGCCCTTTGTCCTTCTTCAATTACCTTGTTCATATGCCTAATAACCTTTTTGTAGCGATTTACCGATCTCTCGATTGTCAGCATGACTCTTCGAGGTAGTCCAGCCAGAACAATAGTAATTGGTGTATAAGTCACATTAGCCGGTTCCTGAGCTGCCGTTTCTTCAGTTTCTTCCACTTTTTTCAACTTCGATTTATTTTTATCCTTTTGGTCTTTAGTTTTCGGACGATTCTCAAGTAATGTTGATATGAGCATTTCTCCAGTTGGAAGTGCTTCAATTACACTATTCTTTGGAATCACAAAGCGTCCGGCGGGGTTTTCTTTGAATTCAAACACAGTTATAATTTTCTGCGTGTACTTCTTTGGAATCGAAGAAGAAGAAACGACTTTTGCAGGTCTGCCAACTGGCCTAGGAGCTCCTGGATCATATACATAGTTTGACGGTAAAGGTACCATATTAGCTTCGTCCAGAAACCGAGCAAATCGAGCCTTATCTTCATCAGTAGCTGTCTCAGGACGAGTAGCAAGCTTCATCATGAGATCCGTAGCCTCTGCATTATTCATCAATTGCAATTTTTTAGCCTGGACTTCCTGTGGTGTACGTAGGATGATCTTAGGAGTCTCAGAAGCCGACTCTCGACTTGATCCTTCCAAGCTTTCACTACTATTTTCTGCAGGCTCTGATTTCTCTTCCACCTCATCCTCGTCATCACTGTCCTCATCTGGATATTCGTCTTTTGCAGTAAAGAGTCTTACCTCGAAGACATGAGGTCCAATAACCATAAAACATTCATGCAACCTAGCCATTTTATCTCGTGCATTTGCTCCTCCTGCATTTCCAGGAGCATTCAGATCCAAAGGCGATACGTTCTTTTTGCCTCGTGGCGGTCGTATCCAGTATTTGGCAAACATTTCGCCGGATAACCAGGTATTTCGAGACTTTTGAAGAGAATAAAACAACGATCCACTCTCAAGTAGCGATAACTTGCGATCTTCAGCTTCCATATCATCGTAATCAGGCTCGTCAAGAGTCACCGGTACATTATCAACGACCATATATGGATATGGATTGAGATGCTGGGTTTCTTCAGAGTGCTCAGGACGATTGATATGAGATGGTTTTTCCGGCTCTGAGGCTTGTTTTCTTGCCAAGGCTTCTTTTCTCGACGCCCTCTTTGGCTTTTCCGGCTCGGGTGTTTTATTCTGTGCAGCAATTTCTGCCAATCGGCGCGATGTTCGCCGAGGAGGCTCGCTCATTGTGCATGTAGAAGGAGAGTTGGGAAGAGCGATGGGCGAGGAATTAGGAGAAATGGCTAAATCTGGGGTGTGAAATGTTAGATTTTTTGATTTTTGTGAAGCCAAGAGAATGCATAGTTTTCGATCTTTTGGTACTGAAAGAGAGTTTCTGTGGGGATTTTGTGGAATTACAATCTCAAAGGTGGATATCGATTACTGTATACGGTAAAAAAGAGAAGAGCTGATCAATATATGGTTATAATATGAAAACTCTATTATAATTGATGAATAGTAAATGATCCTCATAGCGATAAAATCAGTAAACAAGAAATATAACAAAATATAGCAACAACACACAACCAACCCATCTTTGCACTCAACCTTCCATCAAACCTTAGCTCTCCAACACCATAATGCCCACGACGGTCATTTCCCATACTATTTAGAAATATTATACTTTCATGCTTTGCAATAATTCCGTCTCCTATCGTTCTGATCTGTAGTTCCTATATCATTCAGAATGTTCTCCAACAAAAGCCTCTATCTACTTTCATTCCTAACCTTTCTACTTCTGTATCTTTGCGAGGCTATTCAACTTGACATCATGAGTGAAGAGCAAGATCACCCCAAGTTCCGTGTAACCAAAGGGCATCACACTATCGACCATTTTCCTACTGCACCTCATGCTCATCATCGTGGCGGAAGAAAAGATGGATTTGGATCATCGCTGCTGAGAACTGATAAACGGCCGTCTGTGGAGGTGGATCGGCATGAAGAGCAAGAAGTCAAGCAAGACACCAATGATTCAACGCCAAAAGACAAGACTGAGAAAAAACAAGAATAAAACTGATATACACTTGACAATTAATAGTATGTAGTTATTTATTTGTTAAAACAACAGTTATTTTGATCAAAAAAAAAATTGCCATTTCCTGGAATCGAACCAGGGTTTCTTCGGCCACAACGAAGCATACTAACCACTATATGAAAATGGCTATTTTATACATTGTAACGTTCTTTTTGCAATTTATAGGCTTGGACTCATGTGAGCAGAAAAAGCAAACATGCTCTAGGCTATATTGTTACATTATAGACTCTTTTTTGCTTTTTATTTGGAATTTCTTAAATCTCTCTAGATATTTCATTCATTTACAATCAAAAGACACGTAAAGAATAGACTGAAGCAAGCAGTCTTGTGCAGTGCTGTATGCAAGGGGCTCTAATCAGAATCCCCCTGCTTAATTGATCTGATCGTATGACCATCGATGGCACCGCGTTTGCTCTGCTTTGGACAAAATTCCCATTGAAATCTCCTCCTTTTTCCCGTAACAGTAAATGTTTCAGATCTTCAGCATTTTTCCATCTGAGTTTGCTTGCATTCTTTAGAGCCAATTAGTGTCGCGTCGTGCCGCTTCTAAGCCATGGCATGCAACACCACACCAGTGTTAAACGGTGGTTTGAAAGTTAAAAATAATGTTATTACAATAAAAGGTAGTTCGTTGTATTGCAATTTCATTAGATAAACAATTACCTGGATCCCTCTTTTTGTTCCCTACTGCCCTGACTCTGCCGTGTCTGTGCTCACATTTTGATACACTTGCATACCATGCCCACTGCATATTTGCAAAAAAGGGGTAACCGGTTAATTGATGCCTCATTTAGCCATCCCACGTTTCAGGCATGCAGCTCTTGGGAAAAATATAAATTGCCCCATTCCCACCCCTTTTGAAGGCCGGCCTGCTGCTGATTTTGTTCGAGTCTCTAGCAGTAGGTCCCGGAAGTTTGGTAACTCAGTAGAGGTGTTGGATGGAAACCAATCTATATGAGCAGTTGATATTGACAGAAGTGAAAGATCGACACTGGTAGTGGGACGATATCGGTAACTGGTCTAAGGATTATAGTGGCTTTTGCGGGGAGAGTTGCATTTTCCGTCCTGACGTTGATATTAGCTCAAGCGTAAATGATCTATTAGTGATTCATATAGGGCGGATATGATATACTAAGGGGGAATTTCGTGGCTCTGTGGACGGGTAACTAATTGGCAACTGTATTTGAGCTCTCAGGCCTTCGTATTTATACGATTGGAGGTTAACTTCGATCAATTTTTATTTAACGTTTTCGAGTTTTTCTTGTTGTAAATTTAAGTATAAAAGATATGATTATATCATAAAAATCTGCGAAGCAGAGACGGTAGAGTATAAGCTATGTGTAGTAGTTAGTGCTCCTTAGTGCTTTCCATGGTTTGTAGCTCTTCAGTTACCGATACTCCACCATACTATAACAGATCTTCCAAATCAACAATATCTAAAACCTTAGCTTAGCCCTCAAACGGTAATCACCGTAATCACTACAAAAAAATAAACCTTTTTACACCTAAATAACCCAAATTCACGTATATCTCTCGTCGGGTCGCTCCCCCGCCCGGGTAACCCTTTATTACCTATCTGGGAGCATCCACAGCGGCATTATCTTGCAGCACTTCATATCTTCCATGTCCGACATGTCTTACCCGGTCGACTCCAGTGCGTTATCAGATGCGTTGCGCAATATAAATACCGACAAGGGGCCCAGTGAGGAAGCCATTAGAACCATCATTGATATGGGGTTTTCTCGTGATGATGCGTTGTCGGCGTTGAAGCGCTCCAATAACGAGATTTCAAGAGCAATTGAGTATATCTTCAATAGTTCTCCTGTAATCGGGCCAATTGAGCCCACGGCCGAAAATGCTCTTGTTCCCCTTGGCTCTGAGCCCATGGGACCCCATCTGCAGCCTTCTCCGCCTACCGAGACTGGATATTATGATTCCAACGAGTGGGGAACTATAGCGCTTCAAGATGCATCTGAACCTCAGGAAAAGCGGCAATCTGGGTCTCCTGCTCTTCTCGTGTCTTCATTAGAGGCTCCTTATATTGCTCCGTTATTGGTTATTCTGCATAAGATACCTTTAGCCCGAAAAGCTCTGTTAATGAACGGTCAGCAGCTGGTAGACGATTATGGTTTTGATCCCGACTGGTGGAGAAACGGAATCATCTCATTGAACTACGAGGATATTTCTGATCACACGCTTGCGAGACTCTGCATAGAGATACAGCGTTTAATTGCATTTTTGGACGGCCAATCGTTGCGTCCGTTTGCCGAAATCACCAATCTCATCCGAAAGGGCGCTCCGGAGTCCCTGGCCGCACAACTTACTGGATCAGTGGATGATGATTCTGTAATTTCGCATTTCTTTAGAAGTCTGGTGCAGATATGGGGCACGACAAGCCAATTCACAGAGGCTTTTACGACTCATGTTCGGGTGGAAGACAGCCAGACGGAAGAGACTCCTGATCAGTTTACCTGTCTGCTTTGTGATGCCACAATAGCTATGGCCAATAATTTATACGATCTTATTGATGACATGGTCTGGCCTTCACCTTCGGTACCTGGTAACTATCTGTTTAATATCGGTGATATTCTTCATTTAACCATCAAGAGAGACGACGGAGATAGTGGAGCAGGAATAGACATTCCTCTCATCTGGTACCCCGATAGATACTCTGGTGAATTTGTTCGTTATATTCAAAGCATATCTGAGCGTAGAACTGCTGCTCGGAAGAAGGCCCTGGCGATGACTAAAGATTTAGAGAAATTTAGTCTGTTCAAGGGCAGTGACGGCACTAAAATACTGGATAATGTCAGTCGTTATCTAGCACAAGCTAGTGAAGCTAACAGAGATGCTGTTGATGATCCTGATGGGGAAAAACCGAAAGCTAATATCACTAATGAAAACACACCGCCAAATAGCGCCGATATCCTCATTCAGTCGGCAATTCGTGATCTATCTACTATCCGTTCTAACTATGAAGTTAGGAAAAGTGAGGAATCGGCCGAAATTCAGCGTCTGAAAGATATGTCGAAAGATATGAAGAACCTCTTTCATGGTCCCGTCGACGACGAAACCTTTGCATCATACTTTGCTGGAGAAACTCAGCCAGAAATGACCCCATATCGACTGCGAGGAGTTATTATCAGTCCTACTGAATATTGTTTTTATACGGAAGATGATTTGGACGCTGACGATATGCTGATAGACATGGACGAAGAAGAAAGCCCAGGTACTTGGTGGAAAGTCACTCAGGAGGAACAGGGAAGGCCCACTGCCTCTGTTATTAATGAAAATGACGTTCTTTCATGGGCCAAAAGAGGCTCTTATTTATACAAATGGCAGGAAGTGACTCTTATATATGCCAACGACAATGCGTGTCAGAAGCAAAACAATGTCCCTGTGAGTCCCGGATTGGCCAAGTTTTTGGAGCTCGATAAACAAGTGTTATTGAATGACTTGGATGCGATTGATAAGAGTTCCGGACAGGCGAGCATGGATGTTCAGGAGGTCGAAGTCTCGGATGCTGGAGAGTAAGGTCCTTAATCCCTTGGGGCCAAAAACTCATGCTTTAATAACTCCTCGGCTGTCGGCCTGTTCTTATAATCAGCTTCAAATGTTTCATCAAGGAAGCTTCTCACTTCAGGTGAAAATTCCTCTGAAATAGTTGGCCTGCCCGAGTTGCCCAACCTGAAAATTGCCTGCATCTGACTGAACTCGGGGAATGGATGGGATCCTGTAAGCATTTCTACCACCAGCGATCCTACTGACCAAATGTCCGCTTTCGATGTATATGAGGTCTGTTTGACGACTTCAGGGGCCATCCAGAACACAGAGCCCTGAATCGAGACTCGATTCGACGTCAGAAACTCGGCCTCTATTTTCTTGGAAATACCAAAGTCCGATATCTTCACTGCACCTTTACTGTCGACAAGGACATTTGCCCCTTTAATGTCTCGATGGATGATGTTTTGATGATGCAGGTAATCCAATCCACCGAGAATCTGTCTAACAAAAGTTGCAACTAAATGCTCATCAAAAGCCCCATAATTTGCAAGCATAGTTGACACACTTCCTCCAGGTACATATTCAAGAAAAATGTTTAAATGCGTTTTGTCACTGCTTGATCCGAAATACTGAACAATGTGAGGATGATGCAACATCTTGAGAAGATTCATCTCTCGATGTAGAGCATCGATCATGGACCTTGTTCGCGACTCATCAGCACCACCTTTTGAAGCAATAGAAGGAAGCTCCACTTGCTTGATGGCCATAAGTTCTCCGGTAGTTCCATTCATGCCCAAGTAAACCTGGCCAAACGAGCCGGATCCAATGAGATTGCCCTTTATCCATTTGGTAGGGCATGTTTCTTCTCGACGTATAGTCTCCAAGAGTTCATTGAGGTTTTCATCCTCGGCATCGTCTTCTTCGTCTGTTGCTGAAGGAGGTGCTTGAGTGGTTGGAGATGAGCTTCCCTTATCACCAACACGAGAGATTCTTCTGGCAATAGCTGAGATCAAAGTGCTGTTTTCAGAGATATTTGACATTTTCGACTGATCTCGAGGTGTGACAGTCTCCGTATTGTCCGGCAAATCAATGCTGCTGGGCAATGGAGGCATAGGAGGAACTGGCTCTTCCATATCAGAAGCTCCATAGATACTTGAGACGGTTGACAACCTAGAGGAGATACGAGAAAGCCTCGACACACGCCTTGAAAACCGCCTGGACTGTCTGAGAGTTTCTTGAAGTACCTGAGGAGTTGTATTGGGGAAATATTCCGGTAAGTTGGACGAGATGAGCTCGGTAGGTGGTCTTTGCATGCCTAATTCTTGTCCATCGTGAGAACTCAATCTTCGCGAGAAAGAAGCGCCTCTAAGAGGAGCCGAAGGACGGGAGCTGTATCGAGCAGAATCAAAGCGTGATTCTACGTTGCTTGTATCTGAGGAAACTGGTCGTGAATTCTGGCTCAAATCACTGGAATCCCTATACAGTTGCTGAGATTTGGCAATTTGTTTCAGCGTAGGAGTCGTTCCATTAGGACATAGCATGAGTCGCTTTCTCTCAAGACGTTCCGGAGATCGGCATACAGCTACCAGTTCGGCATCTGATAATTTATGAGTGCCTGTTCCACGATCCGAGTCGGCAACAAACACAGTATAGTCAGAGCCGTCGTACTCGCCCAGATCCATTTTTTCCAGCGCAAGAGCCAATATGTCAGAAGCCGTTCGACAATTCCACGCATTGACAGTTTTAGTCTGGCCGTTTGTCTGAATGAATTTGACAGCATTCTTCTTGACGACATCCATAGATAATAGCTCCTTAATGTAACCGTTATTCTGGCCGAGGTTCTCCGACGCCTGCCGACTGAGTTTATCGACGGATCCAAAAGGCGACTGGACCAATTTATTGAGATCTACCAGCGAGGCGCGCTGAGAAGCGTTTCGCGAGTCCAGCTCCGCCTTCCTCAGGCTCTTGATGGCCCTGCTGATGCGAATGCGGTCGCCAATTTTCTTAACGCCGATATCAATCAAATCCGAGTCGTCGCATTCCAGCAGGACTTCTCCGTTGATGTCGTGTTTCTCAAAAAGATCAGAATACGCTCCACAATTGATGGACTCGAGCCACTGTTTCACACCCTTGAGGTCCCATTTGAGCACTCTGGGGGCATTTTTGTCGTGATTTTTCTTCGACTGGCTGTCTTTTGGCGCTGAGGCTCCCTTGAGTTTGCCTAGAAAATCCCCGGGCATCAGCGTAGCTTGCTCTGCCGACGTCTGGCCAGATAGAACGGAATCAGACGAGAAATCCGACGACAATGGCGAAACAGGCCTTGGAGCAGGAAGATAACTGCTTTTCCCGCTCGTAGAAGCAGACATGAAGACGGGTATTTACCTTGGATAGTATGCAGTTTAGTTTAACAATAGTTTCGGTAGGGTTATTGGATGATTTTAGATTAATTTGGGGGATTAAGGAGTTGATGGAATACAGGCAAAATATCAACGGGATTAGATTAAAAATAGGGAAAATTGCAAATTGGGTTGATTTGTTTTAAATTCATTGGGTTTTAATATGTACTGTATTTGGTAAGGATTTTCAGGGGAATCCTATAAAACCACGGTGAGTTCATGATACACTGTTGATCTGGAGCCAATGTGCAATGAGAATATGCTATCGGGTTGAGCTCCATGACGGGAATGACAAATAACAGCTTGAGGAGTTTGAGCTGGAAAAGTCGTGGTGATTTCAAGTGTCTGAGAGAACACAGTGTACTTGAATCAGACGTTCGGATCAAGTCGTCGAACAAAAAAAAAAGAGAAAACGTATGTTAGCATTTGAATAGCATTCGGAAGGCTTGTAGCACTCCTAGCCAATGCAAAATAAAGTGTTATTTCGCAAGTAATCTCGCTTGCTTGCAATGCTAACATGGCCTTCTCGTGCCTTCTCATGCTTCCACCCCTCATGCCTCCACCCCCTCCTCCTCAACACTCCCATTCAAAGACGACACCGAGGAATTCGTATGCGAGTATATATTAGCATTCAAAAACGCCAACGACGGCGGTTCTAGTCGTGCTGGTGTGAACCGACGAGGCCCATGGCCCGGCTCCCGACTCCGACTGTTACTAGTCTCCTCTGAATAAATAATAGGCGGCTGTCCTTGAGTGTTTTCCTGAGATAATAATGCTTCATTTGTAAGTGGTTGTGGATGCTGTTGAGCCGATATAATCCATACTCCGACGAACGTTAGCAAGCAGCCGGTGAAAAATGCAAATATTTGTACAAAGCTTCGATTGTCGAAATCGCCAAATATTATGGCACTGGCGACTATCACAGACAGAGTGAAAAATACAAAGTGTATGGGTATCACGAGCGAGGCATCGAATAGTTTGAGGGCCTTGTTGAGGAAGAAGACCTGCAAGGCTGCAGTTACAACCAAAACTATGGCCAAAATGTAACTGATAGGCTGCTCTATAGCATTCCAGATACCAGCAGTGATGAGTTGTGACAAGCATTTGGTAGATAGAGCCGTGTATGCGCCAAACATGGCGACCAGGCTGATGTTAGACACCATATACCGTGGACCGGCGACTTTGAGTGATCCTGCATAAACACTAAGAGTGACAATGAGTCCCATAGATATAACGGCATATAAATGAAAAGAAGGTTTGCTCAAAAGCCCCAGAATGAACTCTAAAGCTCCATTGGTAGGTTCACCGAACTCTGACCCCTGGGCACTCAAAACTATGAATAAAATGCCTATTATGACCGTCAGAATGCCCCAGGCAGTCTTTCCTTGGATCTTCTCATGGAAAAAAATCGGCCCGATAATGCAGTTGGAAATCAGGGCAAATACACCGAGAGGAGACACCACGGAAGCAGGAGCAAAGCCATAGGCGAGGAAATTGCCGATTTCACCAACAGTCATAATCGCCAGGCCCAGAAGCCACAGGCCATCGTTGACATAGTGGGGATCGTCCGTTTCGACGTGTTCTGGGGCTTCCTGGCGCAGTCGTTTATGGGCTAACCTCTGGGTATTAAGGGCTATGCTTATAAGAACATTGCCAGCAATGGCCATGGAAATGCCCGCAATCACATGAGCATCCTTGGATGTCATTATGACAGACAATGCTACGACAGACACGTTTACAGCGTCGATCCGAGACTACAGCTATGTGAGGTATATAAAGGAAGAAAGTGGTTGAAAAACTTGAATGTAGGAGTTGCGAGGAAAAACCAGGGGGAGATGTTTAGATGGTGTAAAGTTTTTATAAACGTAGAATATATATAATGAAATAAGGATATATTTATACTAGGAATTTGAGTTTGTTTCTGTATGTTTTATGTTTAAGGTTTGTTGCAATTACGTTTGAGATCTGTTGTAGTAGTAATATAGTAATACTAGTAAGACTCTAGTAATATCTAGTAAAACTCTAGTAATACTCTCGTAATACTCTCACCAGCAATCTCACTCTGCAATACTCTTAATTCTCTTATTCTTCTATTTACACAATATCTTTATTGACAGTTGCGCTGTTTAGTTCGATATTATAAATCTCGAAATGTCCGATATCTCGTCATATGGCTCTTGTACTTATACATCTTCCACATTCTCCGTCTGAACATTCTCTGTCTCACCCGTCTCAGGCTTACCATATGACGGCTGCACATGTCGCGTAGGTTCCCATTTGCCTGATTTCCATGGCAAGACTCCAGATGCAAACATTTCGTCAATTTGCTCCAGTGACAGATCCTTCGTCTCATGAACCAGGAAGTACTCAAAGAATATACCAAACGCACAGAATCCACTGAAAATCCAACCGTAGTTGAATCCAATAGCCTCTGTAAGGTACGGAGTGAAGAAAGTAATGAGAAAATTCCACACCCAGTTAATAGACGTAGCCAAACCAATACCCTTGGATCGGATTCTCGTAGGGAACAGCTCGGAAACAACAACATATGCCAACGGTCCAATACTGATAGCATAGCAGAATATATAAAAGCATGTCACTGCAATCATACCTTCTCCAACACTCTTACTGGTCGGTCCACTGTTACCACCGTTAGGATACAATGCCCTGACACCCAGAGATGCATAGATGATGAAAAATATAAGCATGCCTGTAAATCCAGATAACAGAACTACTCGTCGGCCAAATCGTCCAATTATAAATAAGCCACAGCATGTCGAGAAGAAGTTGACTGCACCGAAAATCATACTGGTTGCAAAACTGTCGTTCATACCAATGGCTCTGAATATAGTCGTTCCATAGTAGAAGAAGTAGTTGGCACCGACCATTTGATTCAGAACCATCATAATGACACCAACAAGCAATCTGTATCCGACCTTGGGTTTTCCAGTGAAGAGTTCTCCCCATCCTGCAACACCAGCCTCTCGTTCCTTATTTATGGAAGCAGCAATCTCGTCAATCTCATTGTGCACATAAGGATCATCAGGACTAAGTCGCACAGAAAATGCAACTGCCTTCTTGGCCTTATCAATCTGGTCCTTTTCGACCAAATATCGAGGGGATTCAGGCATGAATGTAATACCGATTCCAAGAATAAGACCCCAGGCAAAGCACAAGCCAATGGGAATTCTATAAGCTCCAGTATCGTTACGGGCATTAGTATTATAATCAACAACATAACCAATGAAAATACCCATGGTCACGAAAAGCTGATATGTAGCAACTAAAGTACCACGGATCTCTCTTGGAGCACTTTCACTTTGAAACATGGGAACCAGTACCGACAAAATACCAATTCCAAGACCTCCGATTATTCGGCCAATATAAACTTGATACCAGGCAGTCATGGATGTAATTTGAATCAGTACGCCCACCATGTAGATGATACAGGCGCCCAGAATTCCACCCTTTCTTCCCCAGATATCACCGATTCTGCTGAGAAAAACGCCTCCAATACCAGCACCAAGAGGAACAGCAGAAACAATTAGAGATGAACGCCATTTGGGAAAATAATATGAGCCGTCGGCCATTCGAACGCCAAAATGTCGTTGGAATTCTGGCATGTTTGTATATCCAGAAATAGTACCAGTATCATAACCGAACACGAAGCCTCCCATGGCAGCCAAACAACAAAGAATACTAACCAAGGCATAATTTGATAGGCTTGGAGTATCAGAATTCTTGGACTTGCCAAAGTTCAGGCTGCTGCTATCATTAGAAGCAGCTTGTGCGTCCCGCGCACCGTCAACATCGTCTTCTCTGGAGAAGGATTCCTTTGAGCTCATTAGAAAAACGAAGGTTTCTAAGCAATAAACAAATCAGCAAATAAACAATAAAAAAAGAGAGAGATTAGAAAGATTCGCCAAGTCCAATAATACAAATTATCTTGAAAAATTTGAGCGCGAACAGCGAAATCAATAATGACAACCAAACACCTTGTTTATGGGGATTATGCCGCAGTCTTAAGAGATGAGATTAGAAATTATGCTTTAATTTTAAAGAAAAAAGCGTCAAAAAACCACCAGAAAAAAGGTTACAATATAAATACAGGCTGAGGGGAAAATCCCGGGGAAGCTTCGATTATAAATATTTGAAAAATCTGGATTCTCAGATCACACTACCCCCCTTGTTGTAAACCCTTACCTCTGAATTGGTTAAAAATTTATCCGATATTTCTAGCCTGAGGCGGCAGTAAACCCCAACAAAATGGAGATAAAATGAAGAAAAAAACGGCAAAAAAATCTCCAATGCACCTTTCATGTATTGACATGATAATAAGGATTAAAATTTAGGCCGTTTGTTCGATGCGGTTAGGTCCAAAATTCAACAAAATGTACAACCTATTCAGAGACGTGTGTTGCGCCCATGAAATTTTTTAAACCGAGACCTCGCCACGTTATTCAAATTGTCTCCCCACATCTCCAATATTTTCTCCCCAGAATATCTCTCTAAAAGAATAACCGGGGTTCTCGCATATCCCCATATTTTTAGTTCAAGGTGATATAACAAATGATAAGTGGCATTTTCCAAATCAAGTGCGGCTTCGGAAAAACATTGCATGCCTCGCCTAGAATCCATCTCGGTGGTTTATCCGTAACATATCATAATGTCTCATTTTTTTTCTCATTTTCTTTTTTGTAACCGGTAGTATTGACTCCAAAATAGCCTAACAGGGTAATGTTACAAGGGTCCTCTGACAGAGTTTGTTTTGTGTCAATGGAAAAACTCGGAGCAACAACCGTCGCCGCAACCTTGTTCAAACGCTTTTGGTTTCTGCTTGACAGCGAACGGCTCTGCAAGGCCAAGCCCGACGGCCGATCTCATGCTCATTTAGTTGCCAAAGTCTCGCCACTCCACAATCGCTGTGCTATCGAATTCCGAAACCGGTGTAAAAATTCGTCGGTTTGCATTACCGAGGTGATTTCTTCCTTTTCCACTGCAAGTAGCCACGATCGATGAAACTCATCTATCAATAAGTGAAAAAACTTTTGACTTTCTTGATGAATCTTAACTACCATATGATTCAGCGGGGCCTTATTTTCGGATGAACTCGCCTGTGTATTATCGTCCAGACTTATCGTAGTATTTCCACGATATCTAACAGAAGTTTCTTGATAAGCTTGAGTGCTTGCAGACGGGTTGTGATAATCCGCTGCGATATCGTTATCATCCAGTTTATCAATGATAACCCCGATAAACAGCCCACTTTGAAGCAGATCCAACAATAGTCGCGTCAGGTGGATACTAATCAATGCAAAACTGTACCAGCATGCTGTATCAGGCTGTAAATTGCGACTTCCAATGGCAATTAGCGCCGATGATTCCGGGAAATTAGTGCATTGTTTGGCAAAGTTTCGAGCAGCCAGAGTCCCCATACTTCGGAAGTCCGTAGCAGGATCGGTGCCCTGAAACCCGAGGAATTTCCAGTTTATGTTTCCTTTGTGTTTTTGGTTTTCTCTGGCTGGCAAATCCCCACAGATGCTGCTGGCGGCCGTGTACACTCGGTCATGGGCTTCAATGAGCATCGATTGAACTTCCAAGTCGTCCCAAGCTACCTGCTGAGAAGCAAGAACTTGATCTTCCAGAATAGACAATTTGAGCGCTTGTCGCAGTGTTACAAGTTTGTTCAGACTGCCTAAAGCCTCGGTATCGTTGATTCCAAAGTGTTGGACCAACCTAGCACTTAATTCCTCAACATTATCCAAAGAAATATCAGTATCAAAATCCTCAGGAAGTATCCAAAGCTGAACAAGCAGTTTTAGGAGGTTTTCCTTCTGTTTGGCCAAGTCAGCAGTGGCATTTTCCACAAGTAATTGTTCCACATAGCTCTTTCCCGAGCTCAGATGGATCACTTGTTCAGCACAATTAGAAGCCCATTGCACATATTCCAGTCCTACATAGTAGCTATTTGTATCGAAGGGGCTTTTTATCCATAGCTGTGACCATGCGAGCCAGTCAGCGACTTTGCCCAGTACCGAGTGATCCATGGGGGTGAGGCTGAGGGAAGATTTGATTAGGAGATAAATGCGAGAAGAGAGCGAGGAGAAAGCGAGGGTATAACAGTGTATATTGGTCGGGGTTATTTAATAAGGTATTTTGGGGTTTTTAGAAAGAATAGAAATAGTTTAAAATGATTTTAAGTGAAAATTTTACAATAAGTTCTAAATCTGAGTAGTGTCTGATATGGTGTCAGTTGTGATTTGTGTCTATGAGACAAACTATGAATCAAAAATAGCCAACGTAAACACGCGTATTGGTAATAATTTTCCAAAACAAACTCATAAATGAGTCGCATAATATCATATAAAAGCGATTATAATCTTATTTCTTAATTCGCAACTCTCCCGTTGTTTATAGAGAACCCCTCTGCTTCTATTCCAGCAGCAGCCAGCTAGAGCTTGATCTGGCTCAAAACCAACAAATACCTTAGTTTCCTTCAACTTCCAGAAACTAATAAATTAACTACTATATAACTCCTACAAACCAAACAATATCAACCTACTAAATATTAATTCTCCAACCACCTCATCGCTCTCTCTACTCCTTCCTCTCTCCTCAATGCTCTCACTCCTCAAACGTTCCAACCAAAATTTCACAAACCAAAATTTCATTGACTAATTTTTTTCACCGCTTCCCGCACCACACAGCACACCGGCTTTCCTGTGTATGAACATTCGGCCTTTTCTTGAATTCTTCTCACCCGGTCGTCTGTATATATTCAATTCTGGTTTACGCAACTTTGAACAGCTATCTCGTATCGCATCTCCTCGATCTTTCTCTTCTAGATCTGCTAATCTGGCAAAAACTCCCCATTCCTGGATATTTGCACCTCCTACAATGACTGAAATCAGTTCTCTTACTACTCGGTTGAATGGCCTGGGATTGAAGGAGGCTTTGCCTTCTGATTTCTACGCTTCTAGCAACCCCGAGCAGAACCCGCTTGACATATATCGAAACTACATTTCTTCTGAAATCTCTCGTATTCTCGATGTATCTCCTGACGTGTCGTTTCAGGCCATGGAACGATCTGCAGGCCCGCTGACTGACGGTGATCTCAAGGTTCCTGTTCCTAGGCTGCGTTTAAAGGGCAAGAAGCCCGCTGATTTGGCTCAACAACTGGCTGAAGAGTTTAACAAGGGCCCGTTATTCAGCAAGGTCGTTGCTCAGGGTATATTTGTTCAATTTCATTTTGCAAATTCTGTTGCAAATAAGTTGGTTTTGAGCGATATTCTCAGCAAAAAGAGCCACTACGGAGACTCAACTCTGGGCCATGGAAAACGAATTGTTATTGAATTTTCTTCTCCAAACATCGCCAAACCGTTTCATGCTGGTCATTTACGATCGACTATTATTGGTGGCTTTCTCAGCAATTTGTATGAGAAATTAGGCTACGATGTAACTCGTCTCAATTACTTGGGTGACTGGGGCAAGCAGTTTGGTATACTAGCAGTTGGATTCTCTCGCTTCGGCTCTGAAAAGGCCCTTGAAACTGATCCCATTAATCATCTCTTTGATGTGTATGTGAAAATCAACAAAGTCATCAGTGATGAGAAGGAAACTTCGGAGAAAGAGACCGGAACTGCAGTTTCTTCTACTGATGACGAAGCTCGTGCATATTTCAGACGTATGGAAGATGGCGACGAGGATGCTCTCAAGATATGGAGAAAATTCCGTGACTTGTCAATTGAAAAGTATAAGCAAATCTACGGAAGACTGAATATCAAATATGATAAGTATCTCGGTGAATCTCTGGTTCCAAGTGAAGATATGAAGTCAGCCACCGAGAAACTGGGCGAAATGGGCTTGCTTACTGAAGATAGAGGTGCTCTGTTGGTTGATCTGAAGAAATACTCGAAAAAGCTTGAAAAAGTTCTTGTTCAAAAGTCCGATGGTACAACACTATATGTTACCCGAGATATTGCCGGTGCTATTGATCGTCACGAAAAGTACAAATTCGACAAGATGATTTATGTTGTAGCATCTCAGCAGGATCTTCATGTTGCTCAATTTTTCAAGATTTTGGAACTCATGGGTTATGAATGGTGGAATAAACTCGAACATATTTCTTTTGGTATGGTTCAAGGAATGAGTACCAGAAAGGGAACGGTAGTCTTTCTGGATGATATTCTCAACGAAACCAAGGATAGAATGCATGATGTGATGAAGAAGAACGACGCCAAGTATGCATTGATTGAGAACCCAGAAGAAATTGCTGACTTGGTCGGTATTAGTGCTGTCATGGTCCAAGATATGGCTGCTAAAAGAATCAACAACTACAAATTCGACTGGTCTCGTATGCTTTCTTTCGAAGGAGACACAGGTCCTTATTTGCAGTATGCTCATTCTCGATTGCGATCAATTGAACGTAAAGCTGTTCAAGAGTATGGCTTCAACGTTGATGATTTGGGATCCGTCGACTACAGTCTTCTGACTGAAGATATTGCTGGAGAACTCAGTCGAATCCTTGCTCAATTCCCCGATACTCTTGTCCAGGCGATGAAGGCTTCGGAAGCTTCTACTATCATCACCTATCTGTTTAGAATGTCGCACGTTGTCTCGTCATGCTACGATACTATATGGGTAGCAAACCAGGAGCCCGAACTAGCCAAAGCTCGACTTGCTCTCTACTCTTCTGCCCGTATTGTTCTTAATACTGGTATGAAGGTCCTTGGATTGACTCCGGTGGATAGAATGTAATTAGCTCGTAAATATGCACTATAATATATTAACTAGGTTTCATGCAAATGTACAATTTTTTAGAAAACCTTTATATTGAACTCAATGCTCCTCGGCTGATGAAGTCGGAAATCACTCGGAATTTCGCCTGGCTTTCATCTAGTGAGTTCTGGAACAGATCATTTCGTTCACTAACCATCTGCTGAGCATGTCGTACAGCATCGAGGTTTTCTGATTCCAACAGACAGCTGGGGCATCGAGGAGCATCTCCATCATATCCAACTGCCGATTGTTCTGTAGAATTCAAACATCGCTGGTGATAACTGTGAGAACAAGCAAAATGGACTGCTGGAAGATCCAACGGAGTCCCACATGCAACACAGGTGGTATATTGTACAACAGCCGGGTCGTTGAGAATTTTCTCAATCTCACTCTTTTTGGCCTTTGACTCCTTTTGATATAGTTGGGTCAGTTGGTTGTTTCGGTCAATTTCTTGTCGCTCTGTCTTGATCACTTCAGTCAAATACCCCTTGATATAGCCCAGAGGGACGACATCATTAGTCGACAATAACTGCACGACCTGTAGCGGAGACATAAGCTTATGCTGTTTGATATAGTCGAGAACTCGATTGAATTCTGTCTTTCCAACTTGATCAAGTCTCTGAGCAGAAGAAGAGAAGAAGCCCAATGCCAACGGATAGAGCTCGTTGGACGAATCTCCTATGTCTCCGTATTTATGCAGAACTTCAACAGCACCTGAAACATCACCCGCTGCCATACACGATCGAAATAGCTCTACCTCAAAGTCTTTATCTTTTTCACGTGCCAACAGTTCTCCTTCATGATATCCAAGCAGATGAGATAACAAAAATATGGTATTGTTATCAATGAGCCCATCAAATTGTTCAGCTAATGCCTTTGCTTTATTCTGCCATTCCTCGCACACTGTCTGATCTGAGGACTGTCTGGCCAGATTCAGATACATTTCGAATAAAGTGCTCACCAGCTCTCTCTTAACTTTAGCCGACACACCGAATTGATCGTAAGATTCTATGCATGCTTCCAGAAATATTACAAATTCATTGGGGTGTTTAATGAAAGACGAGAAAATGAGCCTCGGTCCAGGAGGCTGATAAGTAGGCTCGGAAACGGCATGGCCATTCAGATTTTGATCAGAACCTTCTTGAGCTGCTGGTTCACTGATATCTTTCAGAAACCCACTAGGCGCCATATAATTAAGAAACGCTCGGTAACTTTGCACAACTGGAGCAGTCATGGTCGATGCTGTTCTTTGAGAATCGCTATCTGATGGCTTTGTCTCGGTCTCACTGACTGGTACAAACTTGCCAGTAAATAGCTTTATCAAGATAGCAGTGGTTTCCATGGGAAATTTCTCTAACAAAGTTCGACTGTATTGTATCAAAACTCGCAAAGCATCGTTAACTTGCAAGCTTTTGATATAGTCAAGACACCCTTTGTAATCTTTGAGATCTCTCAGTTTGATTGAGACAACAAGGTCAGTATCGTTAATTTTCCTGGCAAGAAAGCTCGCCAGCTGGTAGTTTCCGCTTGCTCGGCATATATTAATAGCAGTCGGAATATCCGCAGAAGGCTTATCCATTGAACGGTTGATAAACTCCTCCATTTTATCAGTCAGCCTTAGTTGTGCATAGCTGTTTAGAAGCAATGTTGTATGCTCTGTAGTTGCCTTTCCACTGTCATATAGAGCTTCCAGGTATCGCGTCAGCAGCGAAAGATGAGTGCTATCTCGATACTTCAGTATGACTTGACTGGTTTGTCCTAGCTGTATAGCCTTGATGAAATGATTCATTGCTTCCTCCAAATCACCTTCAGAATACAAAAAATTGCCATATTGCAATTCGATTTTATTAGACAGAGAATGTTCTTCATCATCAGCATGAAGAAATTCCACATGTTTCAATGCACTGGCATAGAGATTTCTCGATGTGAAAACATCCAGACGTGCCTGGAGAGGTTTTTCCTTCAACGTATACAATATTCCATCATTTCCAAGAATATTGAGAGAATCCCACTGTTCGAAAATGTATTTGACCCCAAGAGCAATTTGGCCATTGAATGCGACATACTTGTGGACGGTGTCAACAATAAGCACCCGGGTCGTCTCACTATAAATTAGGTTGTTTGATGTGTTTGATGCAGAAGATGCTACTGTAGTCATGACGAGATATTGCTTGTAAGAATAAATGAGTTTTTTCGGCATCTCAAACACAAAGGACGGCCCTCTTCCTGTAGTGGTGTAATATTGAACCTCGTCGTCACGGGCCACTATTAGTCTGCCGTCAGCTTTTGAGTACTCTTTCGTAATACACCCTAAAGCACTTTCCTTGGAGTTATCAAGGATTCTCTGGGGTTCTCCTTGGTTTTTTCCGTTGGTTGCCAAAGTGAAGACCAAGTTTAAAGAGACGCAAAATAAGGTGACGATCTTGGAATTGTCCTCATAGAACTCCAGGCCCGTAATTGGACTATTTCCAGAATATACGACTCTCTGAACAGATCCTCGATCTCGAACAATATCGCCCCTGCATAAAATAACAGTTCCGTCGGCGAATCCAAATGCTAAGATGCTGTAGTTCGAGGAGATTGCAAACGTAGTCAATGGATAAACATTCGAGGAATTTGTCACCTTGACTGTCGAACGTAGGTACGGAGCTCCACTTTTATGCTCCAAGTCCCATAGTTTAACTGTACATGTAGCTCCTTGGCCGATTCCTATAGAGAGAAGTAGAGCAGTGCCATCGAGATATTTCAGGTGTGAGATGGTTGAACCGTCTTCAAAGGCCTGGAAAGACTGTTTCAGGGTGAAATCTTTCCCAAACTCCTTGATTTCGCCCTTGGAAGTAGCGAAAAAGACCGTTTCGTTGACTTTTCCTCGGCATATGGCAGTCAACTGAGGATCACTATACAGCAGAGCACCCAGAGGAGTGGACGGATCTCTGATAGGAGTCAAATCAAAGAAATTGAATTGACGCCACTGGAAGTTAGAGGAAGTGGAGCAGTGATATGCGTTGAGTGACTTACCCCAGTCAATTGCATGGTGTGATGAAGTAGGAGGGAAGTCCCAGGTGGGGAGTTGGATCAAGAGGAGAGGGAGGGAGAGTGCTAAATACTGAGGAATTAGTTGGTTTTTAAGACTGATTTTAAGGAATATTATTGAGTTCTACAAATTATTACTAACTTATTAAATTAATCGAATATTTCAGTAAATAGCTTTATATCATTGTATTCGTTGTAATTGTTCTTGTTAGCTTAGTTGGGTAAGCCGGAAGATTCGTTGGAGCCAGCCGTTGGAAAGAAAGGCGGGAATGGAAGCAGGACGATTTGAGGACAATTTTGAGAAAAGTTGAAATTTACAGAATTTAGGTTAAATAAATGTTTGTAATTAGTGTATTTTTCACTTTTTTAGTCCAATAATATGATCTCTTTGCTGCTTCCTCTCTACCCTATATTCCTATTGTTCCTCTTCCTAAGCAGCCTTCGCTTCTCCAAAGATAACGCTTTCCAAAAAAATATTTCAACCTTCAAATTTCAACTAAACTCCAACCACCATGGGCAAAGCAAAGAAAACACGCAAGTTTGCACAGACAAAACTGATGCTTAGCAAAAAAGATTCTCGAAAGTAAGTGCGAAAAAATATTTTTTTTTTATATCTACTCGCCTCTAACCCTCTAGAAAAGATAATGCTGCTAAACCAGCCAAACCCAAAGACGAAGAACTAGTCAAAGAAATCCCTCAAGTATCTTCTTCGTTATTCTTCCAGCATAATGAGGCCATCAAACCTCCCTATCAAGTTCTTGTCGATACAAATTTCATCAATTTCTCCATCCAGAAGAAGCTTGATTTGGTCCGAGGCATGATGGACGCTTTATACGCACGTTGCATTCCTATTATCACAGATTGTGTCATGGCCGAGTTGGAAAAACTTGGGCCCAAGTTCAGAATAGCCCTGAGAATGGCCAAAGACCCTAGGCTAAAGAGGTTAACTTGTACTCATAAGGGAACATATGCCGATGACTGCTTGGTGCAACGAATAATGCAACACAAGTGCTATATAGTAGCTACAAATGACGCTGATTTGAAACGAAGAATAAGAAAAGTACCGGGAATACCTATAATGAGTGTTGGAGGACATAAGTACGTGATAGAGCGTCTTCCCGATGTGTTTTAGTGCAGGAGCGGGCAATTAAATACACTTATTTATATAACTTGATATACAAAACATGTATAAAAAGGAATCATTATTCTTATATATTCTTATATATGCTCAGGAAACTATACGTACAGAACTATTGCTTCGTTGATCTCTCTCATCACGTGCACCTCCGGCTCTTTAAACCTCCCTGGCAATTCTCCATCCTTTCCATTGATCCTACAGCATTAAACTTGCAAGCCATTCTCTAGCAGCAGTTTCTTGTTCTGGTATATATTGTGGAGACTCGTACTAAATATATGGGTTCCGTGTATTCTCATCTGCATATTATTTTTATTTAACACCTCTCCATCATGGGTCTATCGCGACTCTTGATAAGACAGCTATGCAAACTGCTTGCTGGCGTTGCATTTCTCATTGTTTTGCTTGGTTTCACCAACGTTTATTTCAATTTTCTCCCTGATACCGTCTATTATCCCTTACATCCCCTCACTCATCATGGTTCGGTCGTGCTGGACGTTGAAGTCAAGACCTGTTTCATTCTGACGGGATGCATTGGTGGTGACAAGGATGGGTGGGTTAGAATACCGAAGAACCTGTACTTGGGCTCAGTGTTGGGCAAAAGTGGGTTTGTTCATGCGAAATTCGGTAAGCAGGAGGAGCTAGACAAGTCTACTAAGATCGTCGTAGATGCTGCTGTTGGCGATAAAGATGAAATACCATCGTATATTTCGGCTGATCTTGGCTTGTCGCAGAGCCCTTCAAAGGCCCAGCTTGAGGATGCTGGCTGGGTCCGCAAAGACTCCAATCTGTGGCTCAAGTATGGTGTTCAGTCGGCTCTGAGCTCTATACATCCAGTGGTGGGAATTGACGTTCTATTTGGCCCTGATGCCGTGGATCCTCGTTTAGGCTGGTCCCTGAGACCGGGATATCTAATCAGTAAAGCCAAGTCTAGACCTCGATTATCTCTTGATTACGGATCAGATACGAAGCCAGAGCGGCCTGTTCTTAAAATGCATCCAAACAACAAGTTCAAAATCTTGCAAGCAGCAGACTTCCATTTCTCGACTGGTGTGGGTGAATGTCTTGATACTTATCCTCCAGTACAGGGCGAATGTGAAGCTGATCCTCGTACATTGGACTTTTTCGTCAAGATCCTGGAGCAAGAGAAGCCTGATCTGGTTGTATTTACCGGTGACCAGGTATTTGGAGACACAGCACCGGATTCAACTACAGCACTTCTCAAAGTCTTGGCTCCGGTAGTTGAACGCAAGATTCCGTTTGCTACAGTGTTTGGAAATCATGATCTGGAAGGCAGTATTAGCACTGCACAAATGATGAAAATCACAGAACAACTTCCATATTCCGTGTCACAAGCAGGCCCAGAAGAAGTAGATGGAGTTGGAAATTTCGTTTTGACTGTTGAAGGCTCGAAATCACACCATGCAGCTGTTACCATGTACTTTGTGGATTCTCATGGAGGATTAGGTAAAGCTGGATATGATTACATTCATAAGAACCAGCTGGATTACTTGAAAACTCTATACAACGGAGTTAAGAAGGAACAAGAAGAGTACACGCATATTCCTCTAAGCATGGCATTTTTCCATATCCCGCTGTTGGAGTATGCGGAACCTGGGCATCCTTTGATAGGGGAAGTTGGAGAAGGAGTGGCCAGTTCTCGAACCAATCCAGGAACAAGAGAAGTCCTGGCGGAACTTGGAGTATCAGTGTTATCAGTTGGTCATGATCATGTCAACGACTACTGTCTTTATCATGAGAAAAACAAGGAGCCTCAGATGTGGCTCTGTTATGGTGGAGGAGCAGGCGAGGGAGGATATGGAGACGGGAAATTCATCAGACGATTCCGTCTTTTCGAAATAGACGGAGAGACAGGCACTATTGAGAGCTGGAAGTTGAAGAGAGACGAGTTGGATAAGCCTATCAATCACCAGGTGTTGGTGAAGAATGGCAAGGCTGTAGCACCCGGAGGAAGCAACCAGATATAGTCATGGAGATATGGAGGGTGGTTTTGGTACTGTTGGGAGGATTATACGCTAGGAAAGGCTAAGCTTTATGCTAAGGCTTTTACATTTTAATGCTCGACGTTCGTCGCTCGACGCTCGAGGCTCAATGCTACTGCACGTCTCGTCTCCATGCTTCTCAGATCAACCTCACCGTTTCTTTCCCGTACACCACGAACGAATTGCAAAATCCTTCTTTTTATCACATTCCCAAATACTCATATATTCCCCCATCATTATCCCACTTCCCCCCTCAAATATTCCCCGTCGCACTCCATTAATCTCTGCACTCCCAAACTAGAGATTTCTTCCATCTCAGATTTGTCTCTCATCCCGCTATGCCAAATGAGCAGCTCGACGCCAAGCACAAGTGAGAAGGCTGGTGTAAGTACTGTAGATCATAGCTTTAGCTTTAGCCTTATAAATCTAACGTGTTTTCTAGTGGCTTCTATCGATGATAGAGCTTTCTCTTACCGTTGCGCAGCTTCGAAGTCTGCTACGAGAAACAGGGCTGCCTATGGGAGGCAGAAAAGCCGAACTTCAGGAGCGTTTGGTCCGGTTCATTCGTACTTTGCATTCTAATCAGGACACAAAGTCCATTGATACTCTCTATGGCAATCTAAAGGCCAGTATTGGCTACTATCCTCAAGGTCACGCACCTCCAACCTACGAGCAACAAGTCAATAGCATACGGAGAGTTAATAGCGAGCCTAGTTCGGCGAGTCCTGCCGATAGCCCAGTTACCACGAAAGTCATGTTTTCTGAGTCGCCGTTCTACTCCGTTATCAAGCCCTTGAGCGCTCCTCTGATATTACAACGGCCCTATCGTACAGACAGGCAGATTCTGGGCATGCAGTTCAAATTATCGCCGGAAGATCATCGAGGACTCTTGGATGGCAAATATTCTATTTATGTGCTGAGCACCAGGTACGACGAGTTTACGCAATATCGCAAAAGTACAATCAAGTTCCCCAACAACGTGGAGATTCAGGTCAATGGAGCTATGGTTCCCGTCAATTTACGGACTCCAAAGAACCACCCAGAAGCCGTGAGGCCTCCTGATATCTCAAGTGCGGTCAAAAAGTGCCTACCTTCTAGCAAAATACTCGTGAGTCTGGGATTGCATTTGTCAAAGGAGCAAGATGACTACATCATAGCCTCCTATCTGGTCACCACTACACCGATGCATACACTCATTTCTCAGGTTCAGCAAAGGCCCAAGTTCACAGTTCAGACTGTCAAAAACAAAATCATTGCTCAAAATCTGGCCGACGACGACGATCTTGTGGCTACCGCATCCGTAATGTCTCTAAAGGACCCTGTATCATACACTAGAATCAAGATCCCGGCACGGTCTAGCAAATGCGAGCATCTGGAATGTTTTGATCTTGAGACTTATTTTCAGCTACAGAAGCAGGGGCCTACTTGGGTATGCCCGTTGTGTAACAAGAAGATCTCTTATTCGGAGATATGCATTGACGAATATATGCAAAACGTGCTCGACAATCCTACCACCAGCAATGTGGATGAGGTTCAAATCCACCCTAATGGTGAGTGGGATATCGGAAATGGTTCAAGGCCTCCTGATAGCTCTGACGAAAGCGAAGATGAACGCCCAATCAAAAGGCATGAACCAGATGTTAGTAGCATATTTTCAGAGGTCATATCTCTTGGATCAGATGATGATGAAGCTACTGAAGGTGAAGAAGACCCATCAGCTCGGATTAATGGTGGGCAGCATAGAGACTCAAATCCTTATTTATTGTCCAACGGCGGGCAGAGCAGTTCAACTCCCACTACGCCATATACAAATGGAACCAACGGTTTTGTGGGAGCTGCCAATGGAATGAGGAGGAGCTCGTCACAAACGTCAGCCGGTTCTCATCCTCAATTAATTCTTCCTAGACCGTCGAGCCCGATGGCCAACACACAACCAAGCACCAATAACCCTGTCGCTTTGCCTCCTCCTAGAGAACTGGAATACCCGGCGCAGCCTAACGGCGGGGGTGGGTTTGTGCAAAACCAGGCCCCAGGCATTACTGCCACACAGACGGCAGGACTTGGCACTCCAGGCTTCTCTGCATCGGTGGATCCTTTACTGAAAAACGGTCCTATTAATCCACCGCAGCAAGGCCCGGAGATGGGAAGCCCTCGAGGAACAATTCCAGCAGCATTGGCGAGATATTTTTCATCGAATGCGGCTCGACGTTCTTCTGTGCCTCCTCCGGCAACTACCACTCGGGATCCATTTCTGACACAAAGCTATCCACCAGCAACAAGTCCTGCTGCTCCTGCGCCTATTCCGCCTCCCCATGGAGTTCCAGGATGGAGAAGAATCGGAACAGGTGCTAGACCGCCGGCTCCAGATGTCGTGGATTTGACGTTGAGTGATGATGATTAGAGAGCATGATGGTTAGAGAGCACTGAGGTCATGATGGTTAGAGAGCATTGAGAGGCGGGGCAGAGAGGATCCCTAAACGATGGAAAGTGCTTTTGAGCTCTTTTATTGATAGGGCTTTAATTATGGCCGGTTGGTCGTATTGGATTATGACAATCAACACTTGTACTACTAGATAACTGCATTCAATTTGAACAATCGTTCATCTTATAAAAGGTATATACGTTCCTACCTTTTCACGATAATCAGAATAATTTTTGCCGAAAAAGTGAACCAAATAGTTTTCTTCAAACGTAATTCTCTTACGGAAGAAACCCCAAAGAACAGCTGTGAAAACCACAAAAGAGATGTAATTTCCTAGAAACAACTGCAGTCCTAAAGCCCAGTAAAAGTACCCGCAGTACGAAGGATGCCTGGAAATGCGATAAATGCCCCAGGTAACCAGAACGTGATCCGGTCGTTTATGTCGGGCTATAGTATGAGCAAAACTGTTACCGGCACTAACCATGGCGTATGAGCGTACAACCTGGCCCAGAATGACCACTGGAACGGCAGACAGTGACAGATATCTGTTTGGTACAAGGCCAAATACATAGTATCGAACTAGGGCTTCAGAGACAGCACCTAAGTTGGCATACAGATAGGCCGAGCCATTATTGAACAAAAAGGAGTTCAACGACAGTTTCCCAGTGTTATAAACAGCAGTCACGATAAACTCCAGGTAGTGAAAAAAGCTCAGGGCTGCCAGGAAGAGCCAAAACTGAGGAAAAGCAGCAATGTCAAGTAGAGCAAGCAGCAAACAAGAGGATATTACAGCACCAAGCACGAGGCCAATTGATGCAACTGCAGCATCGTAAGAGCCGTCAGCGACGTCATCGGGATTCTCAGCTTTCGGAACGTCCTGGTTGGCAGAAAGCGAAGCCAATCTGTGTTTCAAGGTCCTTTGTGAGCCTATTGTAGGATTCTCAGCGGTTTCCCTATAGGCACCTTGTCCATTTTCATGTCCATTGAAAGTCTCAAATCGCTCGGAACGTCTACTCATCTGCGTATTTTGGTTCTGTGTTTCTGGTTGATAAGTTGGCCCGCCATGTCTTTGCATGTGGATCGCAAAGGTGAGCCTCAAATAGGAAGAGACAAGGCTCTAGGGAAGTTATGGCGCGAATTAGCGAATTTCAGGAATATTATGGGGGACGTAAATTGGTTGGAGGTTCTATGGGGAATTAGGGCTCAAAGCCGGAAAAACCATGCAAAATATCAGATTTACGGTGAAAAAGCTGGAAAGTTGTGATTAAGGTTTTCCCGAAACGGAAATAGACGGTGAAGGAGTGAGGAGGTCACGTGGGGAAAGCATTGTAATAGTTAATGGAGGGAATATTGAATTTAATATAAGTTATTTTTTAATCTATGTAATTATATTGTCATATTAGCTACATTTATAGTGTTTTTATCTCTTTTCCAGTGCTCCTTACTAGGCTCGTTCCTCGCTCTTCCTTCGTCCCTCCTCCCTCTCTATGTTCCAATCCTCCTCTTAATCTCACCATCCCTCAACATGGGGGGACCTTCAAGAAACACAGAAACCGACACACACCTTTCTTTTTTATAGAC